>CM076580.1:64512979-64881714 GCA_034641835.2 Pinus albicaulis
TTTTATTAACAAAACAAACAAATATAAAAAAAAAAAAATCATTTTGCTTAGTAAAATATATATGTGTATTTTTAATTTTTAAAAATATAACATATAGTTTTATTAACAAGAACAAATTAAAAAACAAAAAAAACAAAACAAAAACAAATCGATAAACAAAATGAGATGGCCATTGTAAAACGAAACCAAAGAAACAGATCCAACCTTTGCAAAATCTGCAATGCTGTCCGGCACTCTACAAACCTGATGAAAACCGGATGAGTCCCTTCAAAAAAGATCCTTGTTCCAAAACCACTATTCACGGTTCGTTTGTAAACAAAACGAAACAGCCCACTGCCTTTCACAACCATTTACCTCTTTGGAGTCGCATTGGGAAATCAAGATTACTAAACCATGAGCAGACAACTGGTTTTTCTGCTGCTTCAAACTTGAAGATAACGCAAACAATACCTGGCATCGCTAGGTATTGAAACCACAGCAGCGTAACAGGAAACAACAGACTAATCCGTTAAAAAAAAAACATGAGTATCAAGCAGACGTTAGTCGCCTTTTGGATTTGATAGTACACAGCTTGTCTTGAATTCTCCTATGCTGGAATTAAACAATGAGTTAGTCAGTAATGCTAGTGATGCGGCAGATTCAAGACAAACAGAAAAACGCAAAACAGAGAATTGATTTTGTTACAGCGCACTCAGAAAACGCAACTTTTAATAACACGTCATTTTTAAACCCGTTTTCTGATCAAACTAGGATGAATTTTGAAAATCCACGACATGGGTTTTTTTGCTAACGTGGTCAATTAGATAACCCAGAAACCGTTTTAAGAAATTCGTGGCGGTCTGGGAGAAATTCTCGGTTCTTTGAAGGCCATTTTTGCCTGCCGCGTGAGGAAAAACGGTTTTCTGTTTGCACAGTGGAGAGTTTGAATGGCACTCTGCATTGATTTCACCCATCATTCGGTTTCCTGATATCAAGAAGAAGAATTTCAGTCAAAATCAAAGTCTTATCGTGGCATTTAACTACATTCCACATGATTTATGATGGTGAAGAATGTCGGGTCTTTGATGTTCAAAGGGTTGCTGGTGCACGGCTTGAATATTATTGTTGCTTAACAGATATTTGAGGGTGAAAATCATGTTAATGTGAGCCATATAATTCATGATTTATCATTTGGGCTAACATATCCTGGAATACACAATCCATTTGATGAACTCGATGAATGCGTAGCATGTAAGGTTTTTAGCAGGGTTGGCGGTTTTTTAAGCTTGTCTCATTTACGTATTTTTGTTAGGTAACCTTGTTCTCATTCTTATTTTAAAGTGTTTACATATAGGTTTAATAAAATTATGTATATATTTTAAAATATAACATATATAATATTTAAAAAAAAATTAATTTTGTTATTTGAAAAAAAAAAATTTGAATCAATGAAATGAATAAGTTACTTGCTCGTTTTTCTGAAGGTATTGATTAAATTTGAACTGATGATGAATGATGAATGGCTAACTTTTTATTCAAGATTTTTAGCTACAGAAACCGTCGACATTCTGCAGCTGAAGTCCAATTCCGCCGCTGTTCTTCAATTCCGCAGTTGAAGTCCAATTCCGCAGCTGTTCTCCAATTCTGCAGCTGAAGTCCAATTCCGCAGTTGTTTTGCAATTCCGCAGCTGAAAAACCTCATTGTTCAAATCAGCCTAACTTTCTCATACAAAATCAGATTTTGATGATTTAAGTATCGTTGGAAAGGTCTCAACAAGATCTATACAATGAGAAATCCATCATTAGAGTTTGAAATGGCAAATAATAAAATAAATTACTGAAAAGAAGCTACATTCAACTTGAGGCACTAATTCCAAAACAGGTATAAATTATTTTGATTTTTCCTTTGAGAACTTGTTTCATTAATACAAATTCTTAGTTTTGTGTGTAAATATCATAACTAGAGAGATTGATCACCTCTCTCCTTTGATAATATTACATTCCATTGCAGAAGAAGTATTAGTTTTTTTGCAGGTTCCAGGAGGAAGGACAAATGACTATAAGAGAATGGTGTCTCTCTAAGAGACCAATTTGTTTCATAAGAGGATGATCAGCAACAAAGAGGAGGAAATATGCTGATGAAAAATCAGATCCAAACACTTGAAAAACTTTCAGATACTATTGTCTCCATCACATCCATACCTCATAATAAACCATTCACCTCATTCCACTTCATATTTTCCATTTACATTCACATCCACTTTCCATTTCTTTTTGTCCATTCATAACCCACAAATAAAAGCAAGAGGCTCATTCACATGCTTATTGCCCATTTTCATTTTCATCTTCCATTTCCATCTTCCATTTCTTGTCATTTTCATTCCGCAAATAAGCCCTGCTTCAATGCAAATTATTGAGTCCATAGTCCTTTGAGTCTAAGTTCTTTGTATAAACACCTTGAGGCTTGCATGCCTTAATGGCAAGTTCTCATGCTGACAAACAATGGGAATACATTAATGTCTCTTGTTCGTCAGATCTTCTAGGTGACTTGACATCAGCAAAATCATTCGTACCTAGCAAGATGTGTTTGGGCATCTTGACTCTCATTGTCATCAATGGTGAGAGTTCTCGTGTTGACTAGTGGCATCCATTAATGGCCACTAATTCAACAATTTCCTACTATGTTCGACATCAGAACATCTTTTCACATAGTAGGAATTATGCCAATGAGTTTTGAAGACATGAAGACTATTATTTTCAGCATTTTGGAGCAGATTTAGCAAGTTTTAGTAGAAGCAATAAAAAGTCATCTCATCTCTTTATCCATGACTCCTCTTGTTCAGCCACTTGAAGAAGAATATGATCAGAATTTTGCAGCCACCACACATGCACAACTCATCCACATTTAAGGTAAGTGAAGGTATGTTTTTTTCTAATTTTTAGTCATATAATTCATTAGAATGCTAAAATTGTAACTTTGGAAAAATTCCTCACTCCCTTTTTCACATTGTCATATCTTTAGTTGGGGGGAAGGGACATCATTTCATATCCACATGTCATACACTATCACACATTTTCATTTCATTTCCACCCACATATACTTCCCAACCAACTATTTTTGCAACATGATCCAAAGATTATATGCCTTGCAAATGATCAATTCATTGATGAAGTAATTGATTCTAAATGTTTTCATGAACTTTGATGCAACAAAGAAAATAAAGCATTGTTACACAAGAACCAATGCTTCAAAAAAAAAAAAAAATGGTTGTTACACAAGAACCAACCATTGAAAAAAAAATAAAAAAAAAATGTTGCAATCAAATGTATTATACTTTGCCAAAAAGGAAAAATCAAGAAGCAAATTTAGAATGAATCTATATGAGTCAAAACTCATAAAAGATCAACTCATGGACAAATGAATCATTGCAATAGTTGCATGAGGACATGCAACAACTTCAGTTGGGGGGTGTGTTGAGTCTCAAAAGTGTTCTCCATATTCATGCATATTTCCATTATGTCATAACCATTTAGCTCTTATTTCATAGCCATTTGACCTAAAACCCTACATCAAGTAACCATTTTCATAAATATATGGGTTAGGATCCTTGTTTTCCAAAGTTATTTATTTTATGTATTTTAAGTGAATTTATGATTAGAAACTAGAAAATTAACATAGTTTCATATCTCTATATATGTGTTATGAGTTTTGTGACATGTGTAGGTCAAAAGGAGACTTCTAGAAGACCCTTATGTGGCACTCTAAGGCCAAATTCGAATTTGGTTGGAGAAGATTATGGGATCAAAAGGATATGTGTCTCACTTCCTTGTTGTATTGAAACTCTAAGAGGATATGTGTCTCATTTCTTAGTTGTGTTGAAACTCTAAAAAGACATGTGTCTTATCATTTCCTATTTTGATTGTAACTCTAGAGATGGAGGGAGAGATTCATGGACTCCCATTAATGAGATGTCTCCTCATATTTTGTATAAATAGGAGAAGCTTTCTCCTATCATAGGTAATGAAAAAGTAATGAGAAAGTAATGAGGAAGTAGATTTGTAACAAAGTTCAAGATGGAATGGGATGTAGATTTATGAGTTTTTGAATAAAGAAGCTTAGTTCTTTGATGCTATTGTGATCTTATCTTTAAGGAGCTGAAGGACTTCACCAAATTGGTAGCAGAGGGCCCCTGCTATCCAAGGAGGATTTTACATGTTTTCTAGATAAGTTGCTTTCAATTCTGTTTTGTCATATTTCCTTATTTAGATTGCTTTTTGAAATCATAGCTTTTTAGCATAATTTTTCATGGCAGCCCGGGCATTTGCATATCTTTTGACTAATGACATGGAATCAATATTGTTCTGCTGTTAATTTATTTTTTCTTAGTTTTTGTTTAATTCCGGTATTGCTTTGTTTATTTCAATCTTGCACATTTGCTTCAGTAGTTAGATTTAGATATATTAAATTGCTCATGTCATTTTCAGTTACCTCCGAAAGCCACAGCTGGACTGATGGTGAGGGATTGTATTATGAAATGTATAGTTTGATATTAGTTTCCTTTCTGCAAATTTAGATATATTAAACTGCTCATAACATCTTCAGTTGCCTCCGAAAGCCACAGCTGGACTGATGGTGAGGGATTGTATTATGAAATGTGTAGTTTGATATTAGTTTCCTTTCTGCAAGTTAGATATATTAAATTGCTCATAACATCTTCGGTTGCCTCCGAAAGCCACAGCTGGACTGATGGTGAGGGATTGAATTATGGATGTGTAGTTTGATATTAGTTTCCTTTCTGCAAGTTAGAAATATTAAATTGTGCATGACATCTTCGGTTACCTCCGAAAGCCACAGCTGGACTGATGGTGAGGGATTGAATTATGAATGTGTGGTTTGATATTAGTTTACTTTCTGCAAGTTAGATATCAGTTACTCAAGTTGTTTATGGTTACTTCCGAAAATCATAGCTGGACTAATGATGAGAGATCAGAAGATAAGTTGATGTAATTTGATTTAGATTTACTTTATTGCAACTTTTGGATTTCTTTCAACATAGTTTCTTTTGTGTTTAGACAGCAGCAAGAATAGTTTGGTTTCATGCTCACTAGTTCACTGTTTTGATTTATTAGATTAACAGCACCTTTTTCATTTCAGTAGCACATTTTCATTTCCTTTCAAGTTTTGTCATTGTATGTTTCAAATTCCTTTTTCAGTTTCAAGTTGGTAAATCATTATAAAGGACATCATTGCCTTGAATATTCATAACCATACTTGTCTTTTAGAATTTCCATCTCACATTAGGAAACCAACCAAAATCAATAAAAATCCAAAAACGACAAAAAGTAAGAGATAGGTTATCTTGCACATATAGTGTGCCACACTTCGTCAGTTTACGAATCCCTGGTTGATAATTTATGTTAGCAATTTAGGACACACTAAATTGATCAAACATTTTGGCGCCGTTGCCGGGGAAGTGTAACTAGGTAGCCTTATTTCTTACATTTAAAAAAAAATTAATAATTCTTGAGTATGCTCTCCTCCTGCACTTTGTGTGATCTGGAGAATAAAAAAAAGGATTGTTATGTAAATTTTTTTTAATAATTCTTGAGTATGCTCTCCTCTTGCACTTTGTGTGATCTGGAGGATCAGAAAAAGAATTGTTATGTGAAAAGAAAAAAAAGGAGACAAAATAAAACTTCATCATTTCAATTGATTCAATAGTTTAAAAAAAAAATAATTTGTTTTCATGAAAAACTTTGATTTCAATAAAATTGTTTTGTTTAATGAATATATATGTGTATTTTTAATTTTTTTGAAAATATCACATACATAATTTTATTAAACAAATCAATTGAAAATTAAAAATGAAAAAAAAAAAATGAAAACATTTTTTTTTTTAAATTGTTTTGTTACTAAGATATATATGTATATTTTTATTTTTGAAAATATATATATAATTTTAATAACAAATCATTTAAAAAAAAAAATCAATAAATTGTTTTTGTTTAGTAAATTACATATGTATATTTTTAATTTTCCAAAATTTAACATGTGTAATTTTATTAACAAAACAATTTTAAAAAAACAATAATCATTTTGTTTAGTAAAACATATATGTATATTTTTAATTCTTGAAATATAACATATATAGTTTTATTAACAAAAAAAGAAAAAAAAAGAAAAAAACAAACAAACAAACAAAACAATAACAATAACAAATCAATAAACAAAAATGAAATGGCCATGGCATTTTGAAAAAAATGAATTACTCTCAACAGAAAACATAAAAATTCAACCATTTACGATGCTTGCAGCTGTATTATGACTCGGAAACATCAGATTTTCTTTGCTTTTGATAATGAAAATCATGTAGAAGTTGAAAATGACGGAGTTAGAGATGCTGCAAGGCTGCTAGGTTGCTGTGTTTCAGAGTTTATGACAGCATTATCGACCTGTAGGATTCAAGCTAGAAACATCATCAAATTCCCCAAATCCTTGAAAGAATTTGTGAGGCCTTTGTGCAAATCTCTCGCCATTCAAACCTGTCAATGCCAATCCCTTTTATTATACTAGGCCTGTTAGCCTTACCAACGCCGCCTGCCATCACCAAACGCTCCTTGAGATTCATAACACAGCCACATGTAAGAGAACAAGGCAGTGAAATTGAAAAAAAAATTTAAAGAGGCAAAACGTGCCTTGATTGAACTGAAGAATGCTTAGGTGAAGGATAAGCATGGGCAATATTTGCAAAGGCAAATCTGATTTGGAAGGTTGACGGGAATCTTCCCAAAGAACAAGTATTTGCAGAGAATTGATGCAGCTATAGCCGAACCTGAAAGAAAACAAACAGAGGTCAAAACAGAAAAACGCAAAATAGAGAAAAACGCCAAACTTTGAAAGCACGATTTGGCCAAACGGAGATGAATTTAGAAAAAATAAAACATGGGGTTTTTCGCCAACATGGTAAATTAGATAACCCAGAAACCGTTTTAAGAAATTCGTGGCGGTCTGGGAGAAATGCTCGGTTCTTTGAAGGCCATTTTTGCCTGCCGCGTGAGGAAAAACGATTTTTTCTGAGTGAAGAATTTGAAAACGGCACTCTGCATTGATAATTCGGTTTCCTGATTTCTAGGAAGAGGAATTCTAATCAAAATCAAACTCTTATCATGGCATTCAATTCACATTCCACTCATTTTTGAATTTAATTCAATTTCGTTTTCTGAATGTTGGATTTCACATCTCTTTTATCATCTGCCCATCAATTTTTGGTGCTTCAATGACATTATTAAACACCAACCATTATGATGTTTATTTCAAAGGGATGCCACATCACTATGGAAAGACATTAAGAGGGCATGGGGATGAATTGAGCAAACTACAGGAGGATATTATCAAGCACGTGGTCGTGCAGATGGCACAATGAACCTTAGTAGCATAAAGGTAAGCTCAATTGAGATTGAACGTGTCTGTAATGGCAACTGCTGCAATTGGAATTCCAATTGAGGGGGGTGGTCCTGAATGGTTACTGATTGTGATAGTCCTCAAGGATCAAACAGATACAAAAATAAATTTTGAAGAGATGAAAGATTATATTTTGAAATAGCAATCATGCCTTTTATGTTCTTCAATGCTTACCAATATATTATTTTTCATCTTATGTGATATTCACTTACCATTCTATGGTCATTGCAAGGTCACGATTGGTCAATGTATCTGAGTTTGCTTTATTTAGCATCATTTGTTGAAACTTAAAAAAAAAATTTGCATTTCTCTTTTGTTGTTATAAAAAAAAAAAAAAAAAAAAAAAATTGAATAATTTTGAATCAATGAAATGAACAAGTTATTTGCTCATTTTTCTGAAGGTATTGATTAAATTTGAACTGATGATGAATGATGAATGGCTAACTTTTTATTCAAGATTTTTAGCTACAGAAACCGTCGACATTCTGCAGCTGAAGTCCAATTCCGCAGCTGTTCTTCAATTCCGCAGCTGTTCTCCAATTCCGCAGCTGAAGTCCAATTCCGCAGCTGTTCTACAATTCCGCAGCTGAAAAACCTCATTGTTCAAATCAGCCTAACTTTCTCATACAAAATCAGATTTTGATGATTTAAGTATGGTTGGAAAGGTCTCAACAAGATCTATACAATGAGAAATCCATCATTAGAGTTTGAAATGGCAAATAATGAAATAAATTGCTGAAAAGAAGCTACATTCAACTTGAGGCACTAATTTCAAAACAGGTATAAATTCTTGTGATTTTTCCTTTGAGAACTTGTTTCATTAATACAAATTCTTAGTTTTGTGTGTAAATATCATAACTATAAAGATTGATCACCTCTCTCCCTTTGATAATCTTACATTCCATTGCAGAAGAAGTATTAGTTTTTTTTTGCAGGTTCCAGGAGGAAGGACAAATGACTACAAGAGAATGGTGTCTCTCTAAGAGACCAATTTGTTTCATAAGAGGATGATCAGCAACAAAGAGGAGGAAATATGCTGATGCAAAATCAGATCCAAACACTTGAAAAACTTTCAAATACTATTGTCTTCATCACATCCATACCTCATAATAAACCATTCACCTCATAGTTTCCATTTACATTCACATCCACTTTCCATTTCTTTTTGTCCATTCATAACCACAAATAAAAGCAAGAGGTTCATTCACATGCTTATTGCCCATTGTCATTTCTCATTCACATGCTTATTGTCCATTTTCATTTTCATCTTCCATTTCCATCTTCCATTTCTTGTCATTTTCATTCCGCAAATAAGCCCTGCTTCAATGCAAATTATTGAGTCCATAGTCCTTTGAGTCTAAGTTCTTTATAAAAACACCTTGAGGCTTGCATGCCTTAATGGCAAGTTCTCATGCTGACAAACAATGGGAATACATTAATGTCCCTTGTTCGTCAGATCTTCTAGGTGACTCGACATCAGCAAAATCATTCGTACCTAGCAAGATGTGTTTGGGCATCTTGACTCTCATTGTCATCAATGGTGAGAGTTCTCATGTTGACTAGTGGCATCCATTAATGGCCACTAAGTCAACAATTTCCTACTATGTTCGGCATCAGAACATATTTTCACATAGTAGGAATTATGCCAATGAGTTTTGAAGACATGAAGACTATTATTTTCAGCATTTTGGAGCAGATTCAGCAAGTTTTAGTAGAAGTAATAAAAAGTCATCTCATCTCTTTATCCATGACTCCTCTTGTTCAGCCACTTGAAGAAGAATATGATCAGAATTTTGCAGCCACCACACATACACAACTCATCCACATTTAAGGTAAGTGAAGGCATGTTGTTTTCTAATTTTTAGTCATGTAATTCATTAGAATGCTAAATTTGTAACTTTGGAAAAATTCCTCACTCCCTTTTTCACATTGTCATATCTTTAGTTGGGGGGGGAAGGGACATCATTTCATATCCATATGTCATACACTATCACACATTTTCATTTCATTTCCACCGACATATACTTCCCAACCAATTATTGTTGCAACATGATCCAAAAGATTATATGCCTTGCAAATGATCAATTCATTGATGAAGTAATTGATTCTAAATGTTTTCATGAACTTTGATGCAACAAAGAAAATAAAGCATTGTTACACAAGAACCAATGCTTCAAAAAAAAATGGTTGTTACACAAGAACCAACCATTGAAAAAAAATGGTTGTTACACAAGAACCAACCATTGAAAAAAAAAAATTGTTGCAATCAAATGTATTATACTTTGCCAAAAAGGAAAAATCAAGAAGCAAAGTTTGGAATGAATCTATATGAGTCAAAACTCATAAAAGATCAACTCATGGACAAATGAATCATTGCAATGGTTCCATGAGGACATGCAACAACTTCAGTTGGGGGGTATGTTGAGTCTCAAAAATGTTCTCCATATTCATACATATTTCCATTATGTCATAACCATTTAGCTCTTATTTCATAGCCATTTGACCTAAAACCCTACATCAAGTAACCATTTTCATAAATATATGGGTTAGGATCTTTGTTTTCCAAAGTTATTTATTTTATGTATTTTAAGTGAATTTATGATTAGAAACTAGAAAATTAACATAGTTTCATATATCTATATATGTGTTATGAGTTTTGTGACATGTGTAGGTCAAAAGGAGACTTCTAGAAGACCCTTGTGTGGCACTCTAAAGCCAAATTCGAATTTGGTTGGAGAAGATTATGGGATCAAGAGGATATGTGTCTCACTTCCTTGTTGTATTGAAACTCTAAGAGGATATGTGTCTCATTCCTCAAGTTGTGTTGAAACTCTAGAAAGACATGTGTCTTTTCATTTCCTATTTTGATTGTAACTCTAGAGATGGAGGGAGAGATTCATGGACTCCCATTAATGAGATGTCTCCTCATATTTTGTATAAATAGGAGAAGCTTTCTCCTATCATAGGTAATGAAGAAGTAATGAGAAAGTAATGATGAAGTAGATTTGTAACAAAGTTCAAGATGGAATGGGATGTAGATTTATGAGTTTTTGAATAAAGAAGCTTAGTTCTTTGATGCTATTGTGATCTTATCTTTAAGGAGCTGAAGGACTTCACCAAATTGGTAGCAGAGGGCCCCTGCTATCCAAGGAGGCTTTTACATGTTTTCTAGATAAGTTTCTTTCAATTATGTTTTGTCATATTTCCTTACTTAGATTGCTTTTTGAAATCATAGCTTTTAGCATAATTTTTCATGGCAGCCCGGGCATTTGCATATCTTTTGACTAATGACATGGAATCAATATTGTTCTGTTGTTAATTTATTTTTTCTTAGTTTTTGTTTAATTCCGGTATTGCTTTGTTTATTTCAGTCTTGCACATTTGCTTCAGTAGTTATATTTAGATATATTAAATTGCTCATGTCATTTTCAGTTACCTCCGAAAGCCACAGCTGGACTGATGGTGAGGGATTGTATTATAAAATGTGTAGTTTGATATTAGTTTCCTTTCTGCAAATTTAGATATATTAAACTGCTCATAACATCTTCAGTTGCCTCCGAAAGCCACAGCTGGACTGATGGTGAGGGATTGTATTATGAAATGTGTAGTTTGATATTAGTTTCATTTCTGCAAGTTAGATATATTAAATTTCTCATAACATCTTCAGTTGCCTCCGAAAGCCACAGCTGGACTGATGGTGAGGGATTGAATTATGGATGTGTAGTTTGATATTAATTTCCTTTCTGCAAGTTAGAAATATTAAATTGTGCATGACATCTTCAATTACCTCCGAAAGCCACAGCTGGACTGATGGTGAGGGATTGAATTATGAATGTGTGGTTTGATATTAGTTTACTTTCTGCAAGTTAGATATCAGTTACTCAAGTTGTTTATGGTTACTTTCGAAAATCATAGTTGGACTAATGATGAGGGATCAGAAGACAAGTTGATGTAATTTGATTTAGATTTACTTTATTGCAACTTTTGGATTTCTTTCAGCATAGTTTCTTTTGTGTTTAGATAGCAGCAAGAATAGTTTGGTTTCATGCTCACTAGTTCACTGTTTTGATTTATTAGATTAGCGGCACATTTTTCATTTCAGTAGCACATTTTCATTTCCTTTCAAGTTTTGTCATTGTATGTTTCAAATTCCTTTTTCAGTTTCAAGTTGGTAAATCATTATAAAGGACATCATTGCCTTGAATATCCATAACCATACTTGTCTTTTAGAATTTCCATCTCACATTAGGAAACCAACCAAAATCAATAAAAATCCAAAAACGACAAAAAGTAAGAGATAGGTTATCTTGCACATATAGTGCGCCACACTTCGTCAGTTTACGAATCCCTGGTTGATAATTTATGTTAGCAATTTAGGACACACTAAATTGACCAAACAGGACTATCAACTCCCTCTTAATCCCAGAGTCTTTACAAAATGTTATAATCTCCATCGATGTATACTTTCCTCCATTATCAGATCTTAGTATCTTGATTTTTCCTTCTGTAAGGTTCTCCACTTCGGCTTTGAATTCTTGAAATTTTGTAAATACTTCATCCTTGGTTTTCATTAACTGAACCCAGGTATTTCTTGAATGCTCATATATAAATGTGACATAGTATATACAGAGGGACTTCACTCAATTAACCTATGATATATCACGTGTGTTCATGGCATACTAAACAATACCCATAATTTGACTACATATTGGAAAATTACTCTAAAAATCACATTATTTAACCCCCTACTAATTCAAACCCAATACACCTTTCCAATTTAAAAAACCCCTACTTTCACTAGATATTAAGGTATCCATTTTTTCATTAACATTTTTTATACCGCTTCATAATTTTTCATTAACTTTGAGCTCTATTTTTTATACCTGCCAATATAAAAACCATTTACTCCTTACATTTCTCCCAATATATTATGTCATTTTTTCCTCAATAAATATCCCTCAATATGAACTTACAAGCTATGTTATTGCTCCCCTAGTGAAGCCCCTATGAGTATAGATGGCCTCCAAGTGATTTAGGAGTCGTGGGACCACATACATATGAGTGAATGAGATCCAAGATTTATTTTGACCATGAAGCACTACTTCCAAATGGTCCCTTGGTATTCTTATCCAATACACATCCCTTACATACTCCTTCATGATATTCTTTCAATTTAGGTATTCCATCAATTATGGAACTTAGAATTGGAAGGATCTTGAAATGAAGATGATCAAATATTCTATTCCATAGTTCACATGGGATAATTTCAATGTGAACTTAGGCTCAAGTTAGAGGAAATATCATCTTGTAAAGTCTTCCTTCTCGAATAAAAATTACTCTAGCATGCTCTATGCTTGAGTTTTTACTCCATACAACAACTTTTCCATCAATGAAAGCTACTCTATCACCCTTATTTTCTAGACTTAAAATGGAAAGTAAGTTCTTATGAAAACATAGACAAAAGAGGATGTTGTTGAGGTGAATGATGCTTCCATTCTCCAGCTCTATAAAGGCTAATACAATACCTCTCATGGGATAGAGGTAGTCCCTTTGATAAAATATTCAATTGTTTGTGATAACCTGTTATGTGTCTAGATGCACCACTATCAATTACCCAAATATTTTCATCTTGGAATGTGCCAGTGAGCGTTGAGAAGAGGTCTTCATCTTTCTCCTTGATTAATTCCTTCTTTGTAGAGAATATGAGACCCCATGCTTCCTTGATGCTTTTCTTGAGATAGCTTGATACCTTTGAACACTTCTTGATTAAATTCTTCAATTTAGTGGAGATATTCATGATTCCCTTAGCCAACCTTAGCTTTGATACCATGTTGAGAATTCTATAGGGAAATGATTATACTTAATTCTTTTTACTTGATAACTTCTTGTGATGTACTTTTACTTATTATATTTTTTCATTATTATTATATGTATGAATCATCAAACAAATACCAAAAAAAGAAGAACAAGAACACAAAATATAGACTACAAGCCAAGGCCAAAACCTCTCCTCCTGAGAGGAAAACCCGTAAATCTCTTCTCTTCCTTATAGATTATTCAATTAACGAATTCCATGACCTTAAGACTGAGACCAATACCCTCCAATTCCAAGAAAAATCTCTTTAGATGATGTGCTAACTTAGATCTAGTCAAACCAAGTCAAATCTCTTCAAGTAGCACCTTTTTGACCTTCTGCTGCAAGATTTTCGGCCTCCTACTGTAGATCTGAAATTTCATCCTCCTTGCAGTTGCTGCTGCCACACATGGGAACTTTGATCTTCCTCTAGAGCCTTCCTGAGACCTTCAATTTCCTTTTTCTAAATTCCAGAGCTTGAGAGTGACCCTTGGTGACCTTCGCTTGACCTATTTTCCTCCTTTTTTCCAATATCGAACTTGTAGATGGAAGCCCTAGATATGCTACAGAAACCCTAGTCATCTTTAGCACGTGTGAGAGAAAATTATTTCAAACAAAATTATCCTTCTTCCTTCTTCTTCTTCACTGCCTTCTCCTTCCTCTTCCTTTGCTAGAATGATTGGTGAGTGAGTGTGCTTCAAATATGACAAATTCTCTTCTATTTATGCACTCTTCAAGGGTGGACATGGGTCTTCCTTTAGGCTGACTTGCCAGCTGCCATTTTGACTTGGTCTTGGAGAGTATTATAAAAATTTTAAAGACAAAAATAATTTTCTTTACAAGTTACAATGTGCCCATTGGGGTGTTTAACTTATGACAATTACTCTTTTGAATTCTTGACCTAGGACAAACCCTATAATAACTCAATGGTTCATTGACCTATAAAATAAAATATCTTGATCATGAAACACATGATCCAAAATAATAATAATATTTTTTCTTTCATTTTATAATTTACAAGAATAAAAAATACATTTCATACTTATGACGACCGAACCTAGTTACACAGTTTTCAACAAAAATCCAACCTTGGTTTTCATGAAACTATAAAGGGAGAATCCAACTCAGAAGCTTGTGTAGGAAAATTTGAGAACAACAAATAAAATTCAGAAAATCATGATAAATAATTAGGAATTCATCCAAAACAACAACCAAGAAAAGTGAAATTCCAAAGGAAATCATTTGATCCCAATAATAAAAATAACAATCCATTTTATCCTTTGGTCAATGATATTGAATGTTTTATCTATCACAATTTTGGACACATTGCAGCTAATTGTAGAAGAAAATTCACAAGAATATCACCATCTCCCAGGTAATCACATTTCTTTAAGGGTTTTTTTTTACATGCAATTTATTTGGTCACAAAGCTATTGATTGCAATAAGAGAAATATGAAGAAAATGTATTATGATTATCTTGCCCCCTTCTCTGTTCACGTAAGGTGTTATATATGTAATAAGTTTGGAAATGTAGCAAAAGAATGCAGGGCCAATTTAATGAGTTCATACAGACATTTCAGACAACAAGTAGATTCCATCCATAGTAAGAAACTAGACAATAATATTGTTATCGAAAGACGTAAAAAAGATGGATTCACCAACACTCCTCATACTAAGAAAAAGAAAGAGGAGCAAGTGAAGTATGGCCTTTCTTTGGGCACACTTGAAGAAGAACACCAATGGTAAATAGATAGCACGTGATCTCATCACATGTATGTAAATAAGAGAAAATTTATCTCTCTCAAGGAAAAAAAGAGTCATAAGGTTATCCTTGGAAATAGTGCACCGACAAAGGTACTAGGGAAATGTAGTGCTAATCTTGATGTTAATAATATAGAAGAAACTAATGCATTTTTAGTTGAAGGGCTAAATATAACATTATAAGTGTAGGTTAAATAGCTGATAAAGGGAATGTAATTTTATTTACCTCAACTGGATTCAAAATTATAGAAGAAGACTATGGAAAAGTTATAGCAAAAGGAATCATAAATGCAGACAAAGTATATGTTCTAGAAAAAATCCTGACGTAAATAAGAAATCAGTTTCCTCCTCTTCAGACTCAAAGTATGGGAAGATAGTCCCTACTATATTCTATTGTTATTACTATATATTTATAACAAGGAATGCAAAAGTAAATGCGAGGTGGATAGCCTCATGATAGCCGTAGAGGAAATTGATGACTATCAAGTCCATAAGATTAGTTTGTTGAAATATGTGCATGATCTCAGGAGGAGCTATGCATGTGTGTTATTTCACTAGTTCAACCTTGATGATGATTTCATAAGTTAATATATTATTCTTTTGGTGATGATTTATGCTACTAATGCTACATTTGCTAAAGTTGTTGTGTTTAGGAAAATATATGACATGTTTAGGGGGATATGTGGCTACTTTCTTCTGAGAAAAAAATATCATTTTACATTGTATCCACATTTATTATGAAGGAAAGTCACGTATGTATCCAATTCTTACCTTAGGAAGTCTCGTATTATCATGTTTGGTGATGAAGGAGTGGTATATATTCAAAGGAAGCTTCTTATATTCCTCTAAGAGTTCATTGTTGGCATTATGGTTCAGACATTATTTTATTGCAGATTGCTGATGACGCCTATATAGTGCATGAGATTTTATTAGAATGTGTGGATCTATGATGGGTTCATATTATTGTTGCTGATAAGTCTTCTTGAATTACTTGCTTTTGATTTGCATCTTCATTGATGGATGCTATGTATTGATCATACATATGTGTCATCAGTGTTGTATCTTTTGATCATGAAGAGACCCATGTTATAAACTTTGCCAAATTATACCATGTATGGGGTATTGGATATTAAATAAATGTATATCATTAATATAGCCTTGTTGTTTTGGATGACAGATGTAAACTTGGTTTCATTATGGATAGCCATGCATTTGCTTCATAAAGCCTTGTACTTACATTACATGTCATTAGAAGGCTGAGTATATTCTCCGGGGGAGCATGGTCAGTATAAGAGGTCATGATAATATCTTGAAACTGAGTTCTTTGCAAATCAAATTCATTGTGTTGAGCACTTCAAGAGGCGTACTTCTCTAAGCTTGGTTCTGCCCTTTTCCCTTGGTGTCAAAGGTGGAGAGAAGGACTTGGTGTTTTGCAGGAGGTTGACATCAAGTCGAAAGGGGGATATTGTTGTCATTGATGTCAACCTCATGGTTTTATCACACACCCTTGTCACATTATGTCACATTATATTTGAGTGAAAAGTTGATGTACCTAGCTATATCTTGGATGGAGAAATTTCTTGATGATTTTATAGGTGCTACAAGTATCTTGATGGTTACAGAGGAGATGCAATGGTTTGTTGATTTTTGTATAGGTGATGCAGAGATGAGGAAGTGTATTGATATCTTAGTCATATGATGCATTTGAAGTAGATTGAAAAATGTGAAGTTTGTGAATCGTATGCTACCTTTGTGAGATAAAGTCACATGCATATGTAGGTATCAAGAAAAAGAGTTGTGTACATGACCTTGTGCATGGAAGATAAAAAACCATGAGAATTTTCCATGGTCACCTCCCAATGTTTTGAGTCGACAATGGTTATTTTATCTTGTCAACAATTACCGTTAACAAATCCAGGCGGTTTTCCTGTTGTATTGGCAGGGAAAATACATTATAAAAGGAGAATGAGAATGAACAATTGGGTGTGCATTTTTTATGAGATATTCAATGTAATTTTTTTTATAAAAGGGATGCACTATATTATAAGGAGAAGGCCCAAATATGATTATTTAGTGAAGAGATTTGAAGGAGAATTTATGGGAATACTTAATTTCTTGGTTTGTTATGTAAAATGTGTGGTTAATTGTTTGTAGGGGGGTTATACATAGTGATGTAATGTGCAATCTATAGATATGAAGCATTAATTTTCTCATGTTTCTTTGATAATACAATGGAATCCCTTTTTCTACTCTAATCTGTTTGTTGCATAATGTTTGAAAAAGAGTCATTCTGACCTGGTGAAGACAATGTGTACTAAAATGATAGATCTATGTGTTTGGATGAATATTGTATACAGTAAAAAAAGCATGTGTGATTTGCAGTGACAAAGATTCCATTTGGATCTTCTCTTGGTTGCTTGATATGATAGATATAAAGGTTTTATGCTTGGCTTTACTGTTTCGTAAAAATATTCCTTTACTTTTTCAATGACAATATGTATGCAAAGATTAATTTGATGTATTATAGTACTTGATATTTTGGAACAACTAGGGTCTAATTTTTGTTGTAGAATGATCACAGGTTTCTCGAGATGTATTTTATTGAGTTGTCTATTCAGAGATTGGTTTGACATTGTTGAGAGTTTTAATCTTCTAATAATTGTACACTGGTTTTGTTCCTAAATATCACGTACATATATAGATCCTCCTCATAAGAGTCACATATATTATCCAAGTAGACATGGTTTGATTAAGATTGTTGCTTGTTGTCGAATATGGTCATTTTTGCTGATTGATTGATAAATGTCAAAGCTTTATGAAGTCACTGCAATGTATGATATGCTGCAAAGGTTTAATAAAAAACACAAGAATAATGATTTGAGATCCTTACACTATTATTTTGCATGGGAAGCGTGTATATACACATGTATCTTAAATGACAGTCGTGTATAAATTTTGAAGAATAATATTTTGTATGGCAGAGGTTATTGCAAAGGTTGTATCAAGGGTAGATGAAAAAGAATTACAAATTTTATGTAAAAAATGATGATGTTTGTCTTTTATTGAAGCTAATTTTATTGTCCTCATGGTTGCCTATTGATGATGCTACTTGAGTTTGCTACTAACGATGATATTGCATAGTGTGGTAATGGTTGCATGGATGAGTTTGAGGTTAGAATTTGGTAGTGTTGATTAGACATGGTTTCACTTGATATTGGACAATGTTTGGCTTGGTTGATGAGTAAAGAGTTTGACTTGGCTTGGAATATCAGTGATTTGGTTGCCGAGAGGTGATTGGTATCTTGGTATTCATTTATACAATGTGAACATATTTGTTTGATCAATATTTGGTTTTATAGAGGTTATTGGTATTTAGTGATTGAACATAATGGATGGTGTGGGTCCAGTTTGAAAATTGCATGAAACGTGGCCTACAGGTTTGTGATTGAGATAGGTGGATCAAGTGTGAAATATTATGAAATGTTGTTCACATAAGTGTCGAGGGTTGGAGCCTTTAGTGTGAGAGTAGGAGCTTCCTTCTAGTGGTAGCCAATAAAATTGATGAGGGAGTATGAGCTTCCTTTTGGTAGGAGCTGGAAAACTTGATCAGGAAGTAGTAAACATAGTTATCGATCAAATGAGAAAATTATCGACTACCCAGTTTTTTAAGGTAGCAAATAAATCACCCGATTTTGAAAAGTGGTTATTCATAATACATTTTTTTTTAGAATATTTTTCACACTTTAAATTTTCTTATGTATCAAGTATGAACATTGTTTTTTAAATATTATTGATTTTCATGCTAATTTTGAAAAGTGTTGATGCAACACCAACACCCTTTTTGCTGCATGGATTATTTTTGACACTTAAATTTTTCTAATGTATTAAGTGTGAATAAATTTTTTAAAATGTTTATTATTTTATCATTTTTCAAGTTTTCTTATTCATCTTCTTGTTTTTCATCCTAAGGTGCTTATTTTTTAAGGGTTTTCCAAACATGTGTTTTTTGTTTTTCTTTGCAATGTTTTTTTTTAAATGAAATTTTTAATTTGTTTTGCAAAGTTAAAAAAAATAACATTAATATTCTGAGGTTATGATTTTTTATATTGTTATATATCATTAATTAATACTTCAATACACATAAAATAATTGTCACTAAGAATAACAATTTTAAACACAACAAAAAATACACATTTGCATATAGATATAATTAAAAAAATTTCTATTTCAGGACCTTTTCGCTAAAAAAGACATGTTAAATAAAAATTTTAAGTATTTAGGGGTTTTTGCAATGCGTTATAATAGATATCATTTTTTGGGATTCAAGTGCGTTAAGTTATGAAAATTTTGAATAAAAAAGTTCAAAAAATCACAAATTTTATGAATTTTATATTCAAAGATGATGATATTTTAAATGTTTTTTTTCCAAAAAAAATGATTCAAATAAGATTTAAAGTAAAAAGAAAAAAAATTGTTAAAAATAAAAATTAAAAACATAAAAAGTTAAAAAAATAAAAAATATAATTAAATTTATTTAAAAAAAATGAGAATAACAAAAACTAAAGGAAAAAAAAACATTAGATCTAAGGCTTTTTTGATCCATAATGTAGATAAATATCTTTCGGATTATTCACATCATTAGGATTTGGTCGATGTTTCAAACCATATAATGTGGTTCATTGACGCAATCGCACAAAACTGGAAGTTGCCAAGGAGAGTTTGTTCACTGAGACATGGCTCTGTCGCATTCCCCTTTTGTTATCCCACGTGGCTCTGTTATTTTTCCTTTGTTTTTTTATTTGTCAATTTCACAGAAATTGACGAATAAATAATTTCACAACAAATTTCCAATTGTATCTTCTGGATTATACATGTATATATATATATATATATATCTGAACCCTATAATCAATGGTTATGCCTTCAGCCTTATATAACTGTTCCCGGACTTTTTATGACTATTTCAACCTTTTGTACTTTATAATAAACCTTTGATGTTTGATTTATAACCCGAATAAATAGTTCAACAATTATAAACAACTGGCTTTGGAATAACACGTAGATCCGGCCCCACCTATATCCTGTGGACCAATCAACGTGGGCGTTGTACCTGACTAAGTATCGTGCATCTCTGTCGAACTAGGACCGTCCGATGACCTCCTCTCGAATCAACGGCCCGAACTCATTCTGCTCGGCGACTTCGATCCTGTCGTTAACGCCGAAATATACGAAAAGGGTGGTTTCGTCGGACGTCAAATCTGCTACGTGTCGATTCCTGTATGGAATCGCTCCACACTCCGGTAATACCGCCTCCGTGCCAAAGGTGGTGTGGAACGGGGAAACCCGCCTTTGCAAATCCGTTCCGGTTTTCCTGCTATAGAAATAAACCACGGTTCCGTCGAGGTTCGAGCTCCGTTGTATCGATTAACTCCAGGTTTCAATACGGTCTATTCGATATAATTTGATGCAACTATGCAATAAAACAGGGTCATTCTTTTATACGGGAAAAGTCACCAATATTAACCATGATTTTCTATATAGAGCACGCCACGAGGGTTTTTTTTTTAAATGTGCAGGGATGATTCAAATGGATTTGGAAATCAATCAACAGAGATAGGGGAAATCATGCAGAAGTTCATCACTTCTCAATTAGACAATCTTTTCACACATAAGAAATTGGCACGATACTGAGATAATGCACAGAACTATTTAATTGGAAGTGATTTGAAATACATAGAGTTACTGCGGAATTCCTCTATTCTTTCTCTTCTCATTTATCCCCCTCATACATTCGAGGTTTTACAATTATATACATAGATTGATGACTCTTCGGTTCCTCTGAGAGGACCGTTCTAGAAACCAACAGTCTAACCATAATAATTCAATTAACTGAAATATGACAGCTAGTAAACTAAGCTATTCAACTTCTTATGACTCTAACTGATCTAATAACATAATCAGCTAAGGTAGTGACACCTAGCTGTGACAACTCGATGGTTAAAACCCTCCTAGCCACAAATGTGGACAAAACCTCCTACATTGCTGGCTAGTGTCTAATGCCCCTGCATCAGACTCCCGAGGGAAATTTTCTTTATGGGCTCCTGTCCATGAGCTCCTCCACTGATCTACCTATCTTCTGCAACATTTCTTCAGTCCTCCAAGTGGCATATTCCTCTGGTTTATCCCTCCATTTGATCAAATACTGATAGTATTCTCGTCCTCTGGTCTTTCTGAATGGTCTTTTATCCAATATCTTCTCTGGTTGCAATGGTTGTGCTGTGGGTAGCTGTCCTTTCCACTCAATCTGTTCCCTGTCTGCTGACTTGTCCTCTGCACCATCATCCTCATACTTGTACAAATCTGCAACATTAAAAATGGGAGATATTCCAACATCAGGTGGTAATTCAATCTCATAAGCATTTGCAGAAAACTTCCTAAGTATCTTGCATGGCCCAATCTTTTTGAACTTCAATCTTTTATACTGCTTCTTTGGGAATCTCTCCTTTCTCAAGTGTGCCAAAACCAAGTCTCCTACTTCAAAGTGAACTTCTTTTCTACTCAAGTCTACTCTATTTTTGTATTTGATGCTGCTGCCTTGTAGTTGTTGTTTCACTTGTTCATGTATGGCCTGGATCTCTGAAGCAAATTCTTCACCATCTGCACTTCTCAGCTCTGCCCTTCCCAGATTTGTTAACTCTGATATTCCTTTGGGATGCATTCCATAAACAATATGAAATGGACTCTGCCCTATGCTCCTATTTGGTGAATCATTATATGCATATTCTGCTTGGGGAAAAATATGGTCCCACTGCTTGGGATGCTCTCCTGCAAGACTCCTCAACAAATTTCCCAGACTTCTATTCACAACCTCAGTCTGTCCATCAGTCTGGGGATGATAAGCTGAGCTAAAACTCGGTTTAGTGCCAATTTTCTTCCATAGTGTCCTCCAAAAATGACCCACAAATCTGGTGTCTCTGTCTGAAACAATACTCTTAGGCAACCCATGCAATCTAACAACTTCTTTGAAAAACAAGTTAGCAACATGGGTGGCATCACTAGTTTTGTAACATGGAATAAAATGTGCCATTTTGGAGAATCTATCCACCACAACAAAGACTGTATCATTCCCTCTCTGAGTCTTGGGTAACCCTAGGACAAAATCCATACTCCAAGGCCTGTTTGGAATAGGTAAGGGAGTATACAATCCTGCATTCTGGCTACTTCCTTTTACATACTGACAGATCTTGAAATTCTTCACAAACTTATCCACTTATGTTCTCATCCTGGGCTAGAAATAAAAGTGACTCAACTGTTCATAAGTCTTATCAGTACCAAAGTGTCCAGCAAGTCCACCACTATGCTTTTCTTTGATCAAATTTTCTCTCATGGAACATTTTGGTATACACAGTTGGTTCTTTCTGAATAACAAGTCTCCCTGCAGAAAAAAATCCAGCCACAAACTTCTATCTATCAAAACAGGGTTACTACATGCCTCAAATGCTTCTCTAAAATCTGGATCTGTTTTATATAATTCTTTGAGAAAATCGAATCCTGCAACTTCAAAATTAGTCTCTTGAACAAGCAAATGTCTCCTACTCAAAGCATCAACTACTTTATTGGCTTGGCCACTTATATGTTTCAAAAAAAAATTAAAACTTTGGAGATACTCAACCCATTTAGCATGCTTATGTTTCAACTTGGGCTGCTGTACGATATACTATAAAGCATGATTGTCAGAATACAATACAAACTCCCTAGACATCAAATAATGTCTCCACTTCTTCAGTGCTTGGACAATTGCATAGAATTCCTTCTCATAAGAGGAATACTTTCTCCTGGTATCATTCAAATTCTCACTGAAATAGGCTACAGGCCTATCATCCTGACTCAAAATAGCTCCAATGGCCCCCCCACTGGCATCACATTTTACTTGAAATGGTTTGGTGAAATCAGGCAGAATTAAAACAGGCTTCTCTGTTATCTTTTGCTTCAAAATTTGAAAATTTCTCTCTGCTTCAGCAGTCCACTTAAATGGATGTTTTCTCTTCTTTATTGTCTCAATTATGGGTGCATTAATCTTACTGAAGTTCCTTATAAACTTCCTATAAAAGCTAGCAAGTCCATGGAAACTCCTTACCTCAAAAACATTCCTGGGTGAAGGCCACTCCAAAATTGCCTTAACCTTTTTTGGGTCCATCTTCAATCCTTCTGCAGAAACAAAGAAACCCAAATACACCAGCTCTTCCTTCATGAATGAGCACTTCTTTAAATTTATCAGCAGTTTCTCTTGGTGCAGCTTCTTCAAGACATGATTAAGATGCCTCGAATGTTCCTCTTTAGTTCTGCTGAAAACTAATATATCATCCAAATACACTATCACAAATTTACCAATGAACTCTTTCAATACTTCATTCATAAGTCTCATAAAAGTGCTAGGTGCATTAGACAACCAAAAAGGCATTACCATCCATTCATACAGTCCTTCATTTGTTTTAAAGGCAGTTTTCCACTCATCACCCTCTCTTATTCTAATCTGATGGTATCCACTTTTCAAATCTATCTTTGAAAAATATTTAGCACCACTCAAACAGTCGATCAAATCCTCAATTCTGGGTAAAGGGAATCTGTACCTGATTGTGATCTTGTTAATTTCTCTCGCATCAGTACACATCCTCCAGCCTCCATCCCTTTTTGGGCTCAAAACTGCTAGTACTACACATGGACTCAGACTTTCTCTGATCAGTCCTTTGTCCACCAGTTCCTGTACTTGTTTCCTGATTTCTTCATTTTCCTTGGGAGTCATTCTGTAGGCTGCCTTATTTGGTAGATTTGAACCAAGGATAAAATCTATCTGATGGCTGATCTTTCTCACAGGTGGCAGCTCATCAGGTAGATCATCCACAAAAATGTCACAGTAATTATCTAACATCTCTTGTATCTCTACTGGTAAATCAGAAATCTTTGTAGAAGTAAGAACTACTTTTGGTTTGCAAACTAAAGCAAAGCTTAACTCTTCTTCTTCTATCTGCTGCAGATATTCCTTCCCACTCAGCAACAAGGTCTTTGGATCAATTACTCTGCTGGATGGCTCTCCTTCTTCCATGGTAATCAATATATGATGTACCCCATCTTTGAAGAACTTGTAAGTGTTCTTCTTGCCATCATGCATTGCTGCTCTGTCAAACTTCCAAGGTCTACCCAGCAGTATATGACACACATCCATGGGCATTACATCGCACAAAACCTTGTCCTTGTAATTGCCCATTTGTAGCTCTATTTCACAATGTTCTTTTACAACCAGCTGGTGCCCCTTATGTAGCCAGGACACCTTGTAGGGAGTGGGGTGCTCCCTAGTCTTCAGCTTCAGTTTTCCTATCACCTCGGTGGAAACCAAATTTTCTGTGCTGCCACTATCAATGATTAGCTGGCAGCATTTCCCTTGGAATTTGCATATGCTCCTAAACAAAGTCTTCCTTTGTGCAGGTTCAGTGACTTCTTTGGTTTGTTTCAACAGGACCTTATTAACCACCAAGGACTCTCCCCTCTCTGGAAGAACTTTTTCTTCAATTTCTGCTTCTTCTTCAACCTGGGCGACAACAACATTCCTTGGACCAGCACCCACATTCTCTGGGCATTCATAATGCTTGTGTCCCACTCCTTGACACCTATAACACCTCAGCTCTCTGCCTCTGCCTCTGTCTCTGCCTCCTCTTCCTCTTCCTCTGTAAGAACCCCTTCTGCCATTTGCATCCTCCTCTGTAGATGCATTCTGAGGTGAGCTAATGTTAGCTCCATCCCTGGGTGTAGGCTTTCCTCTACCACCCTGAATTCCCTTCCCACGGAAAGTACCTCTCTTCTTGGCAGACTGTTTCCTCAGGAGTTTCTCTTCTGCTTTCAAGGCCATTTGGTATGCCTCTTCCACTGTCTTAGGAAACAAGAGACCAATCTCATCTTGGATCTCCAGTCTGAGACCATTCACATATCTGGCAGTCTTCTCTGGTGTATCTTGGAATTGCCTAGCTCTTATGCTCACTCTGTAGAATTCCTCCGTGTATTATTTTACTGTCAGCAACCTCTGTCTCAGGTTCTGCATTTGTCTATATAATGTCAGCTGATAATCACTGGGTAAGAATTTACCTTTTAGTTTAGCCATCATTCTGGTCCAGCTCTTGATAGGTTGCTTGCCAACTCTCCTCCTTTCTACCTGCACTCCATCCCACCAAAGTGCAGGATGTCCCTTCAGCATTGTCACTGCAAACTTGACCCTTTTATCTTCACTTATTTCTTCATAATCAAAACACTTGTTTAGTTCATTTATCCAGTCCACCAGACCCCAGAACAATTCTGAGGAGCCTCAGGTCAAGAGGAATTTCAATTTCTTCTACTGCTTCTGTTTCAGGTTCGCTGATGTCTTCAGGATCTCTGGTCTGTCTTCGCTCCACGGCATCCATTCTGGCCTCAACCCTCTGCAACACCTCCAACACCTCTGCGTTGGCTACAGGTCTCCTCCTGCCAGCACCTCTACCAAGTCGGATTGCCATGTCTGCAAACAGCTCAAACTTCCCGCTCTGATACCACAAATGAAGCAATCGCACAAAACTGGAAGTCGCCAAGGAGAGTTTGTTCACTGAGACGTGGCTCTGTCGCATTCCCCTTTCGTTATCCCACGTGGCTCTGTTATTTTTCCTTTGTTTTTTTTATTTGTCAATTTCACAGAAATTGACGAATAAATAATTTCACAACAAATTTCCAATCGTATCTTCTGGATTATACATGTATATATATATATCCGAACCCTATAATCAATGGTTATGCCTTCAGCATTATATAACTGTTCCCGAACTTTTTATGACTATTTCAACCTTTTGTACTTTATAATAAACCTTTGATATTTGATTTATAACTCGAATAAATAGTTCAACAATTATAAAGAACTGGCTTTGGAATAACACGTAGATCCGGCCCCACCTATATCCTGTGGACCAATCAACGTGGACGTTGTACCTGACTAAATATCGTGCATCTCTGTCGAACTAGGACCGTCCGATGGCCTCCTCTCGAATCAACGGCCCGAACTCATTCTGCTCGGCGACTTCGATCCTGCTGTTAACGCGCGAAATATATGAAAAGGGTGGTTTCATCAGACGTCAAATCTGCTACGTGTCGATTCCTGTATGGAAACGCTCCACACTCCGGTAATACCGCCTCCGTGCCAAAGGTGGTGCGGAACGGGGAAACCTGCCTTTGCAAATCCGTTCTGGTTTTCCTGCTACAGAAATAAACCACGGTTCCGTCGGGGTTTGAGCTTCGTTGTATCGATTAAATCTGGGTTTCAATACGGTCTATTCGATAGAATTTCATGCAACTATGCAATAAAACAGGGTTATTCTTTTATACGGGAAAAGTCACCAATATTAACCATGATTTTCTATACAGAGCACGCCACGAGGGTTTTTTTTTTAAATGCGCAGGGATGATTCAAATGGATTTGGAAATCAATCAACAGAGATAGGGGAAATCATGCAGAAGTTCATCACTTCTCAATTAGACAATCTTTTCACACTTAAGAAACTGGCACGATACTGAGATAATGCACAGAACTATTTAATTGGAAGCGATTTGAAATACACAGAGTTACTGCAGAATTCCTCTATTCTTTCTCTTCTCATCTATCCCCCTCATACATTCGAGGTTTTACAATTATATACATAGATTGATGACTCTTCGGTTCCTCTGAGAGGACCGTTCTAGAAACCAACAGTCTAACCATAATAATTCAATTAACTGAAATATGACAACTAGTAAACTAAGCTATTCGACTTCTTATGACTCTAACTGATCTAATAACATAATCAGCTAAGGTAGTGACACCTAGCTGTGACAACTCGACAGTTAAAACCCTCCTAGCCACAACATGTGGACAAAACCTCCTACATTGCTAGCTAGTGTCTAATGCCCCTGCATCATTCATCCTTAGGACAAAGTGAAAAAGATAATTGATCTTATTGAATAAATAGTGTGGATGCATCATTGCCCGGAGATAGCCGTTGAAAACTAGCCATTATTAGTTAGTCGTTGATAACTAGCTATTAAAATTTAGCAGTTATTAGTTAGTTAGTTAATTAGTTTTTAGAAAATTATTAAAAAATTTATTAGTTGTTAAGGAATTTTATTAAATTGGATAATGAATAATAATATTTGAATAAAAATATTCAAAATATTTATTAAATAGGTTAATGAAAATAATATTTTGATAAAAATATTCAAAAATTGTATTATTAATTATAATGGGATTAAAGTTAAGGCTAAAAAAATAAATTAACTCAAAATAAAACATTAAAAATAAATATATTGAAATAAGAAGAAAAAAATGAAAAATAATAATTACACAAAATAAAGAAATAATAAAAAAAAACAAAATTTAAAAACAATAATAAAAAAAACATAAAAAAACAAAACAAAATTAAAAATAATAATTAAAAAAAACATAAAAAAAATTATTAAAAAATTAAAAGAAATATTAAAAAAACCAAATAAAAAACTATTAAAAAAATAATAATAATTAAAAAATAATTTTGAAAAAAAGACATTAAATAATAATGCCTCGTTGCTCCCTGGGCGGCAAGTTGATTATGGGAATCGACTTGCCGCCAAGGGGGATTCGTGGCGTAGGGCATGGGTGGGTGAGAATCGACTTGCAACGAAGGGGGACATAAGGCTCAGGGCATCGGCAGGCAACGCAGCTCTGCCGCCCACCCATGGCCCTAGGCCATGTGACCTCCTGGGCGGGAAGGAAATTTCGGGAATCTACCTCCCACCCAGAGGGTCGCCGGGCCTAGGGTCTAGGCGGGTGACGAAGTTTCGCCGCCTGTTGAGGCCCTAGGTCTCGTGACCCCCTGGGTGGAAAGTCGAGCTTAGGCCTTGAGCCCTGCGACCCTGTGGGCGTCAAGTCGATTACAAGAATAAACCTATTGCCTAGGGGATAGCGGGGCCTGGGTGGATGAGGGAGCTTTATCCAGGCCCCAGGCCCACCTGGGTTCGATTTATACTTTATTTTTTATATTTTTAAATGTGTTTTTTTGAATTTTTTTTAAAAATGTTTTTTTTTAATTATTTTTATTATTATTTCTATGTTTAATTTTTTTTTTTTAAAATGCAATGTTTTTTTATTTTTTTAAATGTTTTTTTTTTAATGTTTTTTTGGATAAATTAGAAAAAAAAAATTGTTTCAATGTTTTTTTTTTTGTTTTTTTTTTAATTTAATTGTATTTTTTTTTTTTTAAACTTTTAATGTTTCTATTTTTTTTTTAAAGATTTTTTTTATTTTTAAATTGATTGTTTTTTAAAATTGTATGTTCATTTTTTTTACATTTATTTGGTTAATTTTACTTTAAATCTTATAATCATTTTTTTGGAAAAGAAAAAATAAATAAATATCATCATTTTTTAATATAAAATTCATGAAAAATTCATAACATTTGTTATTTTTTCAACCTTTTTTATTTAATTTTTCAAATATTTTATTTAATTTTTTATTTCTAAATTTATCTCATAAATATTATTTATTTATTTTTTATGTTTCTTTTCTTTGTGAATTTTTTAAAGTCTTTTCATAAATTATGTTTTTTTTGAAATATTTTCATTTTTTTTAATATTGAAAATCATTGGAATTTTAAAACTTTTGAGAGACGTGATATTTTATCTTTAATGTCATGTCTATCATTTGAATTTTAAGGTTTTTCAAAGTCATGATATCTTATCTTTAACGTCATTATTAAAAGATGTTGACAATTTACTCCGAAAAAAAAGGGCACTATTCTAGCATTAACACTTTTCGTTTTCAGGGTGTTTTTTGCAACAAAAAAAAATGGCCTTTACTTCCATTTTTAAAAAATGTTGAAAATTTTCCCCGAAAAAAGAAAAGTTATTCCAGCATCAACACTTTTTGTTTTCAGGGTGTTTTTTCATGTTTTTTTTAGGGTTTTTTGGTTAGAGTTCTCGTTTTCAGGTAATAGTTCTTGTTTGATCGATAACATTGTTAGTATTTTCCTTCCAGTCAGAGCTGGAGAATTTGTGAAGATTGTAGCCTCCTGTAGGTAGGATCCTACCTCTTGGTAAGATTCTGTGCTAGTATAAGATGTAAAATATTTTCTTTATAATAAGAAAGAAGACAAAGAAAACAACAACGATGGTTTTCTCCTAAATTGGGTTTCCAGCTAAAAATTTGGTGCCCCTATGTGTTGATGATGTGTTGCACTCTTATGATTTAAATTTTATGATTTTGAACATGCTCAAATATACTACATAATATTTAGTTAATACTGTGAAAAATAAGTAACCCACATATGCATTATTTGTGTTCACTAAAAGCGTATACGTACACGAGTTGCGTGAGAGGAAGCCACGTATAAATTATGAATGTGAAATTGAATATTAATTGAAATGAAACATTAAACATTGATTTACACCCCCCTTGCCCTTCCCTCTTAGTATTTCTAACAAAAAACATTTCTCAAGAGATAGGGGTGGAGTGTGTCACTCAAATTATATTTTTATTTGGTGATACAAAGAGATTCTCTTGAGATATGTCCCTCCTAGTTGTTATAACCCTAATAATTCTCAGGATGTGGGATGAGGATTTATAGTTGAAGAAAACCAAGGGTAACCAAGAACCTACTTTTGAAATTCAGGATCTAGCCTTCCTAAATTCCGGAGAGGGATCTCTCCTCAAGATTTAGCTTTGTTTTTGTTATAATATTTTAGGCTAGTTATAATTGGACAATTGGTTTGTTTTGAATGTTTGGTGCGAATAAAAGGTACTTCAAGGTAAACCACATAGGAATCTACCAGACCATTGGGCTATGGAGTCAACTTCTTGGCAAGCAGAGCTGGGAAATAAGTTCAAAAGAGAAAATGTACTAAGGGCAGGGTAGATGACCTTCAAAGGGTTTGGAAATAGGCTTTTTGATGAAATGGTAAAATCTAAACAAAAGGGCAATGAAGGATCCTTAAGTTACAGAAAAGAAGGTGAAAGAAAGGGATCAAAAGGGACTAAGAGCAGTTAAGGATTCTTAATCCAGATATCAGCAGAAAACATATAAATGAATAACTAGTAAAAAACATGGAGCTTTTAACACTAATCTTGTTTAAGCTTTCCTAGTCAATCATTTAAGACAGAAAAAATGTAAATGTATGTATGGAACTTAGAAAGATAAACAGTGAAAACAGGAAAATACTTGACTTATCTGATTAGCACAAGAATCCTGAGTTATGATGTTTGTTTGACTTAGTTCCAGTTTGCTGCTTTATAAATCAACTCACACAAACTCCTAAAGTATTCAGCAAAAAATTCTATAGTAGTCTTGACAAATTTTATTCCACCCAAAATACTTCAAAGAGTGAATTATTTATACAAATTGATTGTTTACAAAATATCTAAGAGATATGAGAGAATATCTCTAGGAAAAAATAAAGATTACTACATAAAAAGAGGGACAACTACCCAACAAACTGGCAATCTGTCCTCTTATCAAGAAAAAATAGGATTTATTTATCTTATCAAAATTAATTTGTTGCTTTGTTGTACATGCTTGCTGGCACTTGGAAAAATTGTCTTATTAGAATATAGCTTGGAAGACAATATTTCTAATTTATATCCTTTAACCTGTGCTTCACCTCTGATACTCTTTCACGATGCTACTTTTTTACTTTATTGTTGTAAAATGAAGAATTACAACAGTAAATATTGATTTGACTGTTTTATTCCCAAATACTCTTTGACTCTGCTTTTTCACCTAATACACTTTCACTACAAAATTTTACCCTTTGATAACTGTAAAAATGAAAAAGATGACTGTACCTATTCTGCTATGTTTGCAATGTTGTTATAACCAATCAATAAATCTCTGCCATTGCTCTGCATTGGGTATTTTCATACCTTTCAATTTCCTATAACTCTCATCAGCATCAGTGTATTTTGCAAAGTTTGGTTTTATAGAAAACATGTGTTTGATCTCATTCTGTAAAAAGAACAAAGTTTCAAAATATTGTAAAACCACTTTACCACTTGGGGAACCTTGTGGTAAAGGCTTGCTGACTTGTTCCTTGGCATGAGCTCGGATATTCTTATCATAATTAGTTTGGACCATCAATTTTTCATGGAAACCGTGTATATCTGGAAGACCTGTTTCTTGTAAAGTTATATATTTTGCAAGGAACTTTGTGATTGATAAGTTCATGGTTTCACATTTCTCCTCTAAACTATTCATGATATTTCTTTTGGTTATGACTTTCCTGATTTGCAAAATAATTTCAGTCCTATCATGAATGTTTATTTCCTCCAATTCAGCTTTATTCTTGTTGTTCAAGAATCCAATAAGCCTTACAGCTTGCGAAGGTTTATCTGCCAGTTCTGCTTTAGTTTTCTGAATTTCTACCAGTACTGATTGCGATACATCTCTTTTCTCATAGATAATCTATATTGAGGGCCACTGTAAATGAATAGCTTGAATTATATTAGCCCATAGGTGATTTTTGATATATGCTACTTGCTCACTGAAGTTTACCTCTTTCTTCAAAGTCTTCACCTATTATTCTAAGGCCTTTACTCTATGTTTATGTCCTTTAGAAGTTATTAAAGCATTCTTGTGGGAAGACTCAAGATTTTGATTAGTATTTTTCAAAGTGATGATTTCTTTGTTTTTCTGTGATATTTCTTCCATAGATTGAACTATATCTATTGTACCTGTTGTTTGCTGTACCTGTGATGTAGATGATCCAGTGGCAGAGGTATCTATAGATGCTATTGACACTGCAGTTGTCAATACTCCTTTTGGTGCCAAATGCTCTGCCAGTGTAGAAGGAACAACAGTAGTTGCCATTGGGATGACTGTAGGAACGAAGACATCATTTTCCCTTTTTAATGTTTCATTTTCTTTCATCAGAGTCTCTGTCTGATTCTCCATTTATTTGATTTGAGCAGTCATCTTTAGTACTAACTGCATTAATTCATCCTTTTTGATTTTCTGCCAAAGAATCTCCTTTTCTTGTGGATGCTCACTCTGTGGAAGTTTCAGTTGTTTTCTTAAGGCGGAAATATCTTCATTCTTTTGCTTTATGAGTGCTTTAGCTACCTCAATATTGGAAGGATCCACTCCAGTTTCTATAACCAAATCTTCGAAGGACTTGATCCTTAAATCCTTAGCATGTAATGATGCTTTGTCTAAGTTCATTTGTTTTCTATAAATTGGACAAAGTCTTTTGTAGCATAGTAGCACTCATAGTTTTGTTAACCACTTTTGAATAAAGCATTTCAGTGGTACTTCTGTGGAATTCTATCTGATCTAATTCATGTATTGTATCAGTGTCAACCTCCACATCTGTTTTAGTATAATCTGCAATTGATTTTGGATTTGCAACTGTTGGTTTAAGGAATGACATGATCATCTTATTTGTGGAGTAGTCAAAAGATGTCAGCAACTTGTCTTTGTTCCCTGCCTTTTCTTTGAGGAATTAAGAATAAACTTCATTTTTAATCTCCTCATTTCTTTTTCTGATTTGTTTGTATTTCTTTTGAATGTCAGAATCTATCTCTTCTGTTGCTTTGGAAGAGGAGGGAGCTTCTGAATTTACCTTCATTTCCACTATTTCTCTGTCGTGTTCCTGTGTTAGCACCTGCTCTTTCTGAATTTCTGCTAGAGTCTCATTCACAATTATAGTGGCTTCATCATTAGTTTTTTTATCATTATTATTTTCTTGATCTTCAGTGCCATCTATTTCTATTATTTTTTCTTTCTCAGTAGCAGTCATTTTTTCCCTTTTGTTGTAAATAATTTTGAATTTATTTTCTGCAATGGTCTCTACTGTATAGCCTTCTTCATTCCTGGTCCTTTTGTTTGAAGCTTCTATCTGCTTAGTGACTTTTATTGCCTGTGAATTATCTGTTTGTCTCTCCTTCTCTGTATTGTCAGTAGGATCAATCAATGTATTTTCTACCCATTCCATTTGATTTGCATATTTTTCAATTTCTGGTCTGGACTCATGAAAGAATGGTGTTAATTTACATTTGACCTTTATGTTACTCAAAATTCCTTGAGGATCATAGTTCCAATAAAATCTTTCTTGGAACTTGAACTCTGACAATTTGCTGACTATATCTTTCAAGGCATCCCTGTTATTTACTATCTGCATTCAGAATTTGCCTCAAGTACTCCAAAGAAAAAACCCTGATAGTTAGAAATTTGGGCAATTTATAAGGGGCCAGGTTTTCTCCAAATATCCTTAGTTCTGTGTGATTTTCATGTAGGTACCAGTCACCTACTTTGCAGTTTTCAGACAACTGCAGAATTCTCTTTATTTCCTCATTAACTCTTAGTTGCTTTGTCTTGTTCAATAAACTCATGGTTGGTCTGATAAACAAGTATGTGAAGTCATTATAGCTGAATTCATTTCCATATTTTCTGAGTAATGAAGTCCAAGGTACCACTGAAAGAGGTTTGCCTTCAACATCCATCTTCTGCAATGCAATTGGGAACTTTTCTACTTGGAAAAAGAGGAAGAGGTGAAATAGATATGATGAATATATAAACACTCCTTCTTCAGGCAACTTGGTCAACTGATAGTGTATATTATCAGCAATGAATCTGGAAAAATTGAATACCATTGCAGGAGGTTGCCCTGGGGATAAAGTAGAAAGGAAACCTAGAATTGATGCATCAGTGAACTCATCATTAGAATAACCTAGAATGAAGGAAAGAATAGATATGATTTATCTGGAAGATTTAGGAAAATCAGAGGTGGAATAGGGTGGATTTACTTTTAGGAAATCAACATGAGTAGGCATGAAGTTATGAAGAATCATAAATTTCCTAGGAAAATCCAAGTCTAGGTACAACTGAGTTAAATCTTCAATGGATAACAAGACTACTCTTGGATCATGGTTCAGCTGGAGTATTTCATTAATGGATTCTGCAGTTATAGAAAACAAGACCTCTCTATCTCTGTTTACAATACATCTCTGGTTAGGGACATAGTGTAATTGGCATAGTCTAATCAAGTCTTGAGTTGGATGAGTGATTGGGACCACATATTTAGACAAGTTTGAATCCCATAAAAATATATCATTTTCAATTTTCTTCACAAATTTCTCATGACACCAGTCATGCACTTCAAGTAGATTGAACTCTAATGTAGCATCAGTAATTTTGTAGTCTACATAAATTAAGGAACTATTCTCTTCGAAAGTAATAGGTGTTTGTAAAGGTCTGACCACTTCAGTAGAATCTGCTATTAGGGCTGGGGTAGGCTTATTTATCTTAGCAGATTTAGGTAGTGGAAGCTTGCTTGAGGCAGATTTTTGGGCTTTTGGACCTCTAGTCTTAGGGGTGACTTGTTTTCTTGTCATTTTAGGGAAAACTAAGCAATATTAGACTGTTTTCTTAGTTATTTTTGAAAACAGGAGCCAATCGAGCGGATCTGGGAGAAATTTGGGAATCTGGGCGAGGGTTTTAGGATGAAAACATAGGTTTTCAAGGTTCAGAGGACTGAAAAAGGGATTCAATGGCTCTTAGTGTAATTTAAATCAAGTTGAACTGTGGAAATTGCCTTTGGATGGCCGGAAACACTTAAAAACTGAGTTTGGAGGAAATGGAAAATTCCGAGAAAATTTTGCCAGGGTTCGCCCTATTTAATCAAGGTTTGGGTTTTTTCAAATTTGGAAATTACTAATTTTCTTTGATAAAACACGTTCAAAGGTTTAATTTTTCTCTTTTAATGTACAAATTAGTGAGTTTTTAGAACATAGAGAAATACCTTTTGCAGGTATTGTGGTGGTTAAGGAGGGTTTGCAGGTGGTATCAGTCTTCAAACTAGTCGCAGTGGCTTTTATGGCGAAATTCTGTGGTGAAATCTGCTTCAGGGGGGGCAATTAAACACCAAAGATTTTGAACTGGGATCTGAGCGTAGTTTTTCAATGGGCGAGGGGAGAAACAATATGAAGGAGCGGTTTTCATTTTGAATGTGAAAACCATCAGTGGTTATCGCGCTACTCTTAGGTGGTAAGCTGTTTTTCACTTTTGTAATGCGATCCAATTAAAATTGGACACGTAGCAATGGGTGGTATAGCGAAACAACTTTCATGACGTAAATTTTTGCAAACTGCGCTCATTCACTTTTGGCATGCGATATGAGATCCGCACCGTTGGATCGGGATGGATGAAGCGAACAGTCAGGATGTCTCGGGAAGCTGCGGGGGAAAGGTAAGGTGGGACCGAGCTTTTAATATGGGCCGTTGATCTGATAGCAGAGATCGATGATCATAATTAAAATTATGCGATAGCGAATGGTGAGATATGAGACCAGGTGATCACGCTCAGTACAAACCATTGGATTAAAAAGAGTTTGCAGATCAGACGATTATGAATGAACGTGGGGGCCTTTTTATTGAATGATGGATTATATATAAACCAAGTTTATACGTAAGGTTAAAGTGCATGGGGCGGGTTATTTCTTATGCGGAAAAGGTAATTATATGTGCTATGGTGACATATAAAGACTTCATGTTTTAAACCTTGGTTTAAACCAATATTTAGAACAAGGATCGGAAAGATGTTTATTTTTCAAATATACTGTGTATTTCCGAAAGCTTCATTAGTATTTTTATTATATAGTTATTTAAGCCAAATAAGCTTAATAACTATAGGGGGTGGGATAATTGTTTATTGGTAGTTTTATGTCAAAGGGATAATTTCGGGATGTAATTTTCAACATGTGTGTAATATCTTTGACATAAAAAGCATATAATAAGGTGTTTTTTGGGATAATTAAATAAAAAAGAGTTATATTAATAGGACTAGGATTTTCAATAGGGAGTTTATAAAATAAGTTAGGTGTTAATATGAAAAGGGAAAGTGAATACTCAAAACATACAATTATATCCAAGAAAAGTGAAGATTAAAACCAAGCTTTTATTGAAATAATTTCATCACTTCAACTTAGGATAAAATGCCATTTTGAGGGTTTTGTGCTTCATGAGATGTAGGAAGTTAATCAAATGAGGGTTTTAAGCACCATTAAGTAAAAATGGGGTCTTTACTTATGATTTTTCATGGTAATGAATGCATGAATGGAAAATGATATGATTTTTGGGATTAATATAGAAACTTAACACTTTCAACTAGTCATTCATTCAGCCTTGGGTCCAATCCCAACAGAAGTCAAGGAAATGCCCTAAGCCTCTCTGACTGATAGTCTAGAATGTCAAATAGCTATGGGGAGGGGAAATTAGTTATTTTTATCCTGGTGAAAAATATTTACAATGGATTTCCCGCTTTCTTCTACCTACCCGGTCATATCTTCTAACATTTTTTCTTCTATTTTAATCAGGTGCATTTGAGCTAGAAACCTTCAAACATTTATTATTTTTGAAAATAGTAAAACAATATAATTCTAACATATTTCCTCCAAGAATCCAGATTAAACTATTGGATTCTTTTATTCTCTACATAACTACTGAATTGTCATGATTAAACTGTATGACAATTCTTTTTTCACTATGTATAACAAGTAAAATTGAAACATGACAAGTTAAGATTAAATTGTTCAACTCATCATGGATTATTGCATTTATTGACACTCTGCCATAATCAACTGCAAAATGTAAAATTAGTGGCATTTAGACTTGCACACTTTCATGTTTTATTCATATTTTTTCTTTTGGGGTATATTATTTTTTCTAAGTCCTTTGATTTTTCTTTTAGGACTTTTTACCCTCTTTTTTATTTTTGTTTTTTTTATTTTTTTACAAAATATGGGAAAATAACTTGCAGAAAGCAAAGTTTGTACATATTTACAAGACTACCATTAGTCAAGTCAAAATTATGAATCCTATATTTATAGGTTACTAACATTGGCTTCACTTGGGGATGGAATTTCCTGGTGGAATGTCAAGAACTCTGAGATCAGTAGCCTTCAACTTTTAACCTTGGTGATCCTATAATTGTCTTCTGATTTCTGCAACAATTCATACTTATGATATTTTATACTGCAAAGCTTAGGGCCTTCTCTTCGGGCTTCAACTTTGTAGATAAAATCTCCAATCCAATCTACACACTTGCAATGAATATTTACAATGATAAAAGCCAATCAATCTAACTGGTGACTGACTCAGAAGAATAGTAGTGTTTCAACATCCTACCATTCACTGGTCCTTCTTGAAGTTCAGTTCCATCCAAATTCTTGATGAAAAAATAATTGTTACCTTTGTAACCATATATCACATAAGGTCCTTGCCATAGAAAGTCAAACTTTCCATGTTTACCTTTGTCCTCTCTTCTTGAATCCCATCTCAAAACTTGATCTTCAATGAAAAAATCATCTTCTTTAATCCTTTTGTCAAAAATATTTTTAATTTTATCATGTAAAACTTTTCATCTTTCATAAACTTCTTCCCTTGTTTGTTGAAGATGTATGGTTTCATTAATTCTTCGTTGAATATCATTTGTTTCCACCTGTGATTCCTGAATAATTTTCATGACTGGAACACCCAAGGAAGAGGGGAAAACTATATCCATCCCATAGACAATCTGGTAAGGTGAAGTTCCAATAGACTTCTTTGTGGTAAGCCTATCTTCCCATAAGGCATAGACTAGCTTTTTGTCCCAGGTCTTTTTATTTTCTTGAAGCAATTTTTTGATGATATTGAATAAGATTTTGTTTGATGACTTGGCTAAACCATTACCTTAGGGATAATAAGCAATGGAATGACCTAAGGTAATATGGTATTTGTGATAGAAAGAAATCATTTTCTTGGATTTGAATGCAGCTGCGTTGTCAGAAATAATCATGTGGACATCCAAATCTTGACAAAATATTACTTTCTATAAATGAGATTATAACTGAATCAGTGGTTTTCCTAGTAGGAGTGGCTTCTATCCACTTGGTAAAATAATTTGTAGTAGTTAAAATCCATTTATGTTGGCCTGAGGATGGAGGGTGGATTTCACCAATGAAGTCTAACCCCCATTGTTGAAATGGCTTTTCAGTAGATATAGGCTTAAGAGGTAAGGGCAATAGTTTATTTTTCCCTTAAAAAATATGACATTTGTGACAAGAGGTAACAAATTTTTTGACATCAGAAAATAAAGTTGGCCAGTAGAAGCCAGCTCTTAGTATTTTTTCTGCTGTACTTTTCTAGGATAAGTGGCCTCCACAATCACCTGCATGAAATTCCTCAAGAATTTTTTCAGCCTCTAATTTTAATAAACAATTTAGTAAAATCCCACTATTTTCTTTCCAATAAAGTGCATTATTTAGTATACAAAACCTCATTTCTTTTTGTTTGATGAATATGGCTTTATTTTTAGTTAACCTAGGAAGAGATGGTAAATGTGTGAGTACAAAGATAATATTAGAGTACCATGGTGAGTCTAGATAGGCCTCACTGATCAATGGAGTCGCCATCTCCTCCTAGTCATCTATCTGTGCAATGAAATTTATATCTAAAGCATTACAATTAGATTCAGCCATCAATCTGGCTAAACATTGTCCTTTAATGAGCTTTGTTGGTTTGATTTCTAGATCATATTAAAGGATAGTGTCAATCCACTTTCCTCTCCTACCATCAGGTCCATCTTGTGTCAGAATATCTTTGATTACAGCATTGGGGACATAGGCAATGATGTGGGAATGGAGTATGTAAACTCTAAAATCCTTTATGGCTTTAACCAAGGCTAAAGCTTGTTTTTCCATTATATTATACTTCAGAGGTGCATCTCTAAAGGCTTTACTAAAAAATGATATTGGCTGTTCAAAACCTTGATTGTTTATCTATAGGAGAACTGCAACTATGGTATGTTCTGAGGCAAATGAAAATATTATGAAATATTTTGTATAATCTAGGCTGATTAGGACTAGTGCTTTTGTCAAGGCCTATTTTATGGATTCAAAAGATTGTTTAGCTTTAACATTCCATTTTATTGCAGAGTATTTTTTAAGCATATTGTTGAGTTCTTTTATGATTTCAGCCAGGTTAGAGATAAAACTTCTCAAAAAATTGATTTTACCAAAGAATGCTTGAAGTTATATATGTTCCTTTGTGGTTGAATGTTTAAAATAGCTTCAATTCTTGCAGGGTCTATCCTAATGCCTTCCTTGGAGATTATGTGTCCTAATAGTTTTCCTTCTTCTAGTCCAAAAAGAGTCTTTTTAGGATTTAAGGATATACCATATTTCCTACACTTGATAAAGACTTGTCTCAGGTGATCCAAGTGTTCATCATTTTTTTTTGAAAATACAGTAATATCATCAAGATAGATAACTAAAAATTCATGGATTTCCTTAGCAAAGGCAATATCCATGGCCCTCTGAACTGTAGCTCCTGCATTTTTCAATCCAAAAGGCATTTTCACATACATGAAAGTGCCCCAAGGAGTGGTAAATGCAGTTTTAGTTTGATCATATTTATGAACTAGAATTTGATTATAACCACAGAAACCATCTAGTAAAGAAATTCTTGAAGAACTTGCCACCCTCTACAAAATATGGTCCATTTTAGGCAAGGGGTAATTGTCTTTCAAAGAAGCTTTATTGAGATTTCTGAAGTCTATACATAGTCAAATTTCTCCTGTTTTCATTCTGGTAGGCACTAAGTTAGAAATCCAATCAGAATATCTGACTGGTGCAATTATGTGTGCATCATACATTCGTTTAACCTCTTTTTCAATTAAAGGTAACAAAATTGGATTAATCCTTAATTTTTGCTGAAAAGGATTTTGATTTTCTTTCAAAGGAATCTTATGCTGAATTATGTCTTTGTTGTAAGTTTTTAGATCTTCGTAACCCCATGCAAAGACATCTTGATATTCTTTCAAAAATTCTATATATTTAGCCTTTTCTTCTGATGGTAAGGATTTTGACATTTTGATCATTTTTGGTTTTTCATTTGTTCCTATGTTACACTCTTCAATATCAGACCTGACTGGTTCCATTTTTGGCTTTTTGGGCACATCATTGGAATCAAACAAGTCTTCTAATGGAGTCAAACCTTTTGGTAAAATGTTATGTTTCAAATCTATTAAATCTATCTCATCTTCAATCATTTCCTCTATATCTACTTTTTCCAAGTCATTTATGTCACTCTGAGTAAATATAGTGGGTCTATCAAAAGTATGTACATCTAAATCATCTATTTGACAAAAATTTGAATCTATGTTACAAGGTGAATCTATATTACGATCATTATGAATTTGGAAATTCTGAAACTCTCCTTCGTTGTTCAAAAAGTGATAGATCTGTTCATCTTCTGAGAAAATTTTCCAGTATTTTACATTATCTGGGACAATAGGTCCGTTTTTGATTTCAGCAGTGTATTTTTGTATTGGTGAAAATGGAAGTTTACAGGTGCTGGCAAAGGTTTCTAAACAATGGGCTTGTAAATTATGTTTTCTAGGAATAATGGCAAACTTGCTTTCTAACAAATCCTCAACCAAATCTTTTGATGTGTCCCTGTATCTGGCCAATCTGGGATTGTGGACAGAGTATTCTGCATTTATTTGTTTGATAACTAACTCTGAATCTCCCATGATCAATATTATTTGACCTCCCAATTTTCTAATGATTTGGATACCTAAGATTAAAGCCTCATATTCAGCCATGTTATTGGTGCATTTGAAATTCAATCTAAAGGCATGCCGTTGGGAATGGCTAGTTTCAATGTTGGTGATCCACACACCAGCTCTAGCTCCTGATTTATTTACTGAACCATCAAAATCTGAATGCCGTAAAGCTTCATGACCAATGTAATCCTCCATTATTTTAGGTTTTATATCAGTGAGTTCAGTTTGGATATTATTATGATCAGATTTACAAAGAATAAAGGAATCAAGATCAGTGGGAGTTGAATAGACTGGGAAATTGGTAGGCCTTTTGGCACTGCTGATCATAAAATTCATTAAGGTTTCTTTGTAAAGCTTTTTGGGCTGTCCAAATACCGAGATAGTGGCATAACTCATGTCAAGTTGTAGAGATCCCTGCAACTTTTCTCCCCGTGAGTGAGAAATATGCATGCCATACTTTGGCAGGATATCAGCTACCACAACATCCATGATCATGCTTTTACCAGGATATTGGACCAAGTTCTCACATAAATCCTTAATCAATCCTATGCATTGGAATTACTTGAGTCAAAAGAGAATAAATATTTATATGGTCGGGTTATGTCTAGACTCAGAGTTTCCATTATTGCTTTGGGCATTAGATTATGGGAAGCTCTAGTATCTAGCATTGCATTATGTAATATCTGATCATGGACAATAAGAATTAAGTAAAATGGAGGCAGTGACCCATCTGAATGCTTACCATATACATTGGGACCAAAGATTAATTCAGGTCTATCATCACTCATATTAATTGTATCCTAATTTTCATTTACATTCAATGTTTCAGTAATAATAGATATATACAAGTCATTTTTAGCCAATTCAGTTAAGGGAATGGCTATCTTCAACTTATATATTTCAGATTGAATATTAAATTTTGACTGAGATTTGATAGCTTGAATTAATTCATCTTTTGGAATTATTGTTTGGGATGAATTTTCTTGTGTTTCACCAGTTGTTTTACCGTTTCCAGTTTGAGTATGTTGATTACTGCTGTCTTTATTTCTTTTTTCAAAGGCAGTTTGAGTAGAAGCAGAAGCTTTATCAGTTTTTGAACTATCAGCTAAAGGTTTTCTTTGAGTGTCACTTTTAGAACTTGCTGATTTAGAATGAGTAGAAGCTTTCTTTGGATCTGGGATGGTTGTTTTCACTGAATTAGATGATTGAATAGTTTGATCAGTGATATCAACAATCTTTGGACTTGAGGGATTGGAGTTTTGTTTATTCTCTCTAGGGAGAATTTGAAAAATTTTGTTTTTTGAAGTTTCATCCTTTTTTTTATTCTGGTTTGAAGTAGATGTTTTGTTAGAAGGATCATTGGTTTTCTTTCTTCGAATGTTATATTGACTATGAATTTCGTTTATAGCAGAATCATAACCTTGTTTAAAATCAAAAGATTCATTAGAGTCTAGTCTGAGTTGTTGAAGCTCAACTATTTCTAAATCTTCCTGTGTGAGGAAAAGGGTATTGCTTTCATCTATCCCCATCACTATTTTAATGTCTTCCTCTTCATCATCATGATCACGAGAAATTTTAGCATAGTTCTCTTGAAATGGGGTTCTTATGTTCTAATCTAGAGCAGCCTCTTTAGCCTTTCCAGGATTGTTGTTTTTCTGAAAATTTGGATTCATTATTTGGGGTTGATTGTCCCAAGCAGGATTTCTTTCCATGTTATCTAATATATCTACCACTCTGTCTAAATTTCTGGCAAGAAGATCTAATTTTGTTTCAGAATTTGATGTTTCCTCTTTTATAGTAACCCTTCTTTCATTTCTTAGTCTTGCTTTTCTGGTTAAGATATTAATTTCTACACTGACAACATTCAGTTGCATTTGTTCTAGAGTCTCTGAATCTCTTTCTCTAAGTTGGTAGGCCATGTCTACATCAAAACAATCAGGGAATTTGAGCAGCACAGAATATGGAGTGGGTTTAAGATCTGCAGGAATAGAATTGTAGATACTGTTGTATCTAGTGTAGAAGTCCTAAACTGACTCAGTAGGATTTCTCTTCATGGAATCAAATTCTGATAAAATTTGTAAAGGATTTTTCTTTTTCTCCCATTTATTTATAAAGGATCTATGAAATGCAGCTAAATCTTTGATACTACCAGCAGCTAAATTCTTAAACCATTTCTTTAATTCTCCAGTTAGACTTTGGGAAAATAATCGCATTTGAACATTAGCTTCATCTATTTCATAGATCTCACAAAATTCATTCATTTTGGTTACATGTTGTTGTGCAGAATATTTAGAGAGACCATCAAATAAGGGAACAATTTTCTGATATCCATATGGCATATCATTGAGAGGTTGGGGTAAAACCAGGGGAGCATATCTGGCTACCATGGCTTGGATTTTTCGAAACTGGGAGGTACAGTAGTAGTGGCAAGAATAGTGCTGGTTATAACAACTGATGAAGTAGTGCTTATAAAACTAGTAGATGCAGTGGTAGTGGATGTGGTGGACTAAGTATATGATGGAAATACTATCTTAGGCTGCACATGAAACTTAGGAATGAATGGTTCTGTGGATGAAATTGCGGTGGATTGAGGGTATGATGAATATATGATCCTAGGCTGCAAAGGAAACTCAGGACTAATAGGCTCTGTGGGTGAACTGACATTGGAATCTATAAATGAAGTGGCATCATACAGAGTCGAATCTGCTGCTGGAAAAATTGTGGTGTATAATTGAGAAACTAGAGGCTTAAATTGACACCAAAAACTGTCTAATTTAATAGCTTCATCAATGTCTTTAATTCATGTAACATTAACCCTTTCTACTGGAATTTGAATTTCAGATTTGTCTGATTTTATTGATGCTGAAATAATTTTCTGTTTCTCATTCACAAAAGAAGTAAAAACAGGATCTATGACAGTTTCCTTTAAATCGGTTTTAGATTTATTTCTAAACAATGAATTTTCAAACTTGAAATCAAAATCAATATCTAATAAGCTTACTAATTATTTGGGTAAGGAATTAGCTTTTCTCAAGGGCACTTCAGTTTCTAAACTAACAATTTATTTTTTCTTTTTTCTTATCTGGTTCGGACTGTCTACTGTAGAGCTATAAAAAGGGTCTCTTTCACCTCTAATTACCTCACATTAATATGTCAATCCGGGAGCGTTTTGTTATTACAAAGAGTGACTCAATCTGAGGCTATCACTTGTTAGAGTAATGCTAGTAGTACAGTGTTTCAGAAATACAAGAGTAAATGGATGCTTGTCTGTAACTAAATTACTTCAAAGAATAAATCACACATTCAGAAAACTCAACAGCTTATCAGTCAAGGGTTCGGCAGTGATAACCCATCCCTTCGGAAACTGATGGAAAGGAAACTAAAGCATAGACCATGGGCCTGGGAGCTAGACAGTGGCTGCCAATGCTCACTACAGCCTTAGATCATCTCTCACGCCAAAACAACAAATGCAATTAAATGGAACAACAATTAAAGAATTGAACAGCAATTCTGGAATAGAACAGCAAATCTAAAATGGAACAGCAATTGAATAACTAAGTCTCGCGAGTCGTAATCAAACTTAGTCTATTAACTCAAATGCACTCTTCGCAATCAAATAACAATCTTTCACTCTTAAGGCAAATCACACAGAACACACTAATGGAACAACAATAACTATTAATGAATTATGGAGCAGCTCTAGTAAATCATAAACGCACACAACAGAATGTATCCGATCAACCCAGCAATCAATCAACAGGAATACGACTGTGCTTCCAAATAGAACACTATTATTTCTGAATCCAACGATTATGAAGAATACTACCTCAAACGAATGTATGACACAAATGTTTAGTATAACAGCTCTGTAACAGAACAGTAAGAACATTCAATTAACTCTGAAAGGATTAATAACTTGATGCGGAGTCAACACACGATTCTATCTGTAAAAACCTCAATGATTCAATCTTTAACAGAGCATGTAATATCAACTTAAACACATAAAAGATTACCAAATAACAACGATGAAAAAACCACGCAGAAATCAAATCGTAGTGGTACAAAAGCAAGTGTCCTCCGGGGCCGGGCCCTTAGCCTCCAAGGATACACCGCTTGAAGTTAATCCAGACGCAGAGATGAAATAATCACCAAGCTTTTATTAACGCATCGGTCAAAAATACAATGAACCAATTCTCAACGAGACTTAATAATCAGAACTTATGTTTAACATAAAATTACATAAAAGCGTATCCTTCCTTATTCTTTTTTCTTTATTAAGCTAACAGTGCTGTCCCTTTATATAAAGGTGACGGCGGAGATGTCCAAGTAACAAGATAAATAAAGCAGCGATCCCTCAGGATCGAAGATCCTGAGGGATTCGCCGAACTGTTAATTCTTCATCCTTTCCTTTCTTTTGCGCCGAGCTGGTGTCTTCTCCTATTTTTCCGGGCCGACTTGATTTAATCTGTTTAGCCTTGTTTGCATTCGGTTCGCCTTCAGAGGGACATCAGTTATCTCGACTTTGTCTCTTCCTTTGGAGCGGCAATTCCTCGTTTTTTCTTTTCCTGTACAGAAAATAACCATTATCAGTGGTTAAGTCTTGCATATCAATTTCCACATGTTTTGTTATAGTTCCTTATTACTTTCCAAATTCATGATACAAAAAGGTTCACAAATTCTATTAAAAATCCACTGAAATAATCATCAAAAGCATACCTTTTTAGTACTCCACACACCCCCCTGCTTACCTTGTTTCATGTCCTCATGAAAACATTGTAGTTGACATTCAATGCAGTGAGAGAATATGCTGGAGAAGGAGTCTCATGCGGAGGCCTACAACCATGATGAGTGATTAGATAGTCAAAGAACTGACCTGTTTGCCCCTCAGGCATCTCATACAGAGCCTGGTATCCGGGTGCAGGGTGCCAAATAATTGGAGTGCGAAATCTATATCCTAACCAGGATGACCCTGCTTTCAGAATGCTCTCGCCATAGAGGTTCAAACGGTTGGCAGCTAATTCAAAATTCTCATACTTAAATGGTTCCCTGAGCTGGATGTTTGGATCAGAGATTCGGTACCGAAACTTGGCTGCATTAATGGCCAGATTTTTGATGGAAAGAAAATATTCTAAACTCTCTCGAATGAGTGTCTCATGCATGGGTCCTAACGTTTCATTGACACCCGGAGTCTTTATGAGGTTTCTATGAGCTTTCCACAACTGCACTGGGTTCCTAGGCTCAGCCCTTACCCGTAAATCTAGACCATTTTCCTGACTCTGGAAAGTATCATAGGCTTTGAGCCACTTAATCTGATTAACCCCGAATGAAACGAATGCTTGTAATTGGATGTCTCCAACGAAAGGGCCAGGGTTCAACTCAGTCTCCTTATCTAGCACAAGGTCATGCAAATAAAGTTCACACAGCAATCTCTGGACCTTCACTCCATAATGTTTACAGCAGTCTATAAAGTCATTGACAGTGTTGATTTGTATAGGGGCACCTGCTTTAACAACTTTTATTTTTAATTGTAAATACCATTCTAATAAAAACAGAGCATAGTTTTTAGCAGGAGCCCTACATGCTAAAACATCATTGTATAAAGAACACAAGGTATTCATCTGCTTGATAACAGTATCTAGTCTACGGGTTACCTGTGCAACTTCCTCTTGTTCCTTTTTCCACCCTTCAAAGGCCTGGCTTTTGGATTGATTGACGTCCCTTAGTTGCTGTTGTAACTCTTCATATTTTTCTCGGGGAACCGTTTGCTCTCTAAGTTGTTCGGCTTCTTGCTGGGCTTGCTTCACCATCTTATGCAAGGTTTTTGTCTTCGGATCTTTTTTCCATAGGTCAGTAGAGGCCGGGAGTTTTACCTGAACTTTCTTATTATGCTGTTTGGAGTTCGGAACCCTTATTACCCCTGAGGGTGGTGCCTCTGTCTGGATTTTCTTGTCGCTGGTCCTCGTATCATCCCTTTCTATTTTAACGCGAATATCAGTCTGTTGCTGTTCCTCAGCAACGTTTGGAACGGCGGCTGGATTTTCAGTAGGGTTTTGAACAGTAGGGCGATTTTTGGCCTTCTTTTTCTTCCCTCCGGTCTTTCTTACCCTCTGGTTTGCTTTCAGAACTCTAATTTGCTGTCTGAGCTGGGTTATTGTATTCAATAATTTCTGCCGTTCCATTCGCAATTTCTTAACTTCCACCGTTTCATTAGAAGGAACAGCAGGCTGTCTGCTGCGGTTTGGACCATGACTAGTTTCTAGATCTTTCTCTTGGGGTGCTTCCTCGCTGTTCTGCTCTGGCTGTTCTGGGGTAGGAATCTTGACTGGTTCTGTCTCTTCCCGGGCAACTGCTTTTTCTACTCCTACTTCCTCTAGAATTTCCTATGGTGTCTTGGGAACAGATTGTTCCCGTTCATCATGAACAGGCAGATTCCCTTTTTCTGACTCTACTGCATGTGATTTTTCAGATGCGTTTTCTTCTTGGGGTTCGTCGTGGAGGTCTGCTAAATTAGAAGGTTGGCCATACTTACCCATATTGGCCAGGACTGTGGCCAATTCGTCTTCTCCCATTGGGTCTTGTAATGGGCTACCTCCCTGCTGTCCCATTTCCTCCTCCTGTTCAGTTTCTACTTCTATTTATGTTTCCCAATGCTTGGCTGCTTCGTCTTCGGATTGCTCGTCCTCAATTACCACTGGTTGGCTGGTGCTTTCCTGGAGCTTTTCCAGCCTTCCTCACATCCGAGCTAACCGGGCTGATTTTCTGGGCTTCTATATCCTCCCTCGCATCCTAGGTAGCTGGGCTGATTTTCTGGGCTTTTCTAGCCTTCCTCTCATCCGAGCTAACCAGACTGATTTTCTAGGCTCCTCTGGCTGCTCGGGTGGATTACTGGCATGCTTGTGCTTTGCCGATTCCTAGTGTATCTCTGGTCGTTCTGATGCACTAGCAACATGTTCTTGTGTTACTAATTCTCTGCGTTTTGCCGGACGTTCTGGTGTGCTTGTAGAATTCTTGCGTTTTGGGGATGGTGCTGTCAATCCCCCCTCAATCATTACAATCAGCTCTTCCCAGCTGCTCTGCTGCTGGGTGAGACTATGACTAACTATTAATCTTATTAACCCATGGTGACTGACAACTGACTCTACATGCTGTGCCTTTTTTATGCTTCGTGCAACATCATGCAGTAATGAATTCAGAAGTGCAGGTAGGTTTACAAAGAATTTATGCTTTAAAACAACTAAGAGTTTAAGATGTCGTGGTCTTACCACGTCTTTCCTCCCTTCGCAGGTGATGTAGCTCTGCACTGTTCTTGCTAATTCCGTCCAGGGTTCTCCTAGCGTTGCTGGCAGAATGCCCTTCCCCTTAATTGTTAAGCTCTGACCTTCGTCCTGGAAAATTTCCATGATCTTCTGTAATCTTTCCTTCTTTAATGTCCATACTGGTCCGGTGGCTAGTAGTCCCGAAACTTCTGCAATTATATCGTCGGTGACTGCTATCCGCTTCCCCCTTACTGTGGAGTGATCATCCTGCAGGTTCTGCAAAAATTCCATCGCTACTGTTTCATTGGACTCCTGCAGGCGACTGAGATAATTCAACCAGCCTGCTCTTTCTAGGATCTCTCGGGCAGCAGCGGAGATTGTCAACTTCTGAGGTTCGCTTCGAATTTCCCTTCCTCCCATGGTTTCACTGTGGATTCTCAATGGAACAACAACTACTTGTGCTGTTTGAAACACGGAGAGGGTGATAATCGCAAAAAAAACAGAGAGTATGCAACAATGCAACGGAAATGGATTATGAACAGCAACTTGTGTAAAAATAGAAATGCCATGCCGTTAAACCATGCCAAACCGTCGTACACTATCTTTCCCGAATGGTGAGCTGACACGTAATTCAGGGAATGATGAGGTTAACCTCCCCCCCCGCAATGTGATAGGCTGTCCCAGCCGGCAAATAAAGGAGCAGCACCCGATCTGCAACCGAGTCAGAAAGGAACAGCATATGGAATTATGCCATGTTTAGGAGGACAACGAATTACCGAAATTGAGGCGGAGAGTTGATCGCGTATTATGTAAGAGGCTGCTGTGTTATGATATGAGGCTGGTGGGTAGGACATCTATCGTACTTGCCAAATCTCAAGTGGTCATGGTCACTGCCTTTGCCATGATTGGTGATTATAAATGTTCATGCGATGTATAAATCGGGAAATAATATATGATTAGTTCCTAGGATATAAGAAACAAAAGAGTATTAGTATCTTACCCATTGGTGTAACCAAGGTGACTTCAATACCATTAACAGTGCTCTGCTGCCGACAGGTGTCCATAACCTTGGCAGAGTTGTTTTTTCACCCTTGGAACCATGATCCTGTGTGTATACTTAGGAATATTGTTATGTCAAAATGTAGACCATTATGCTGGCTTGGTGACCAGTTAACCATAATGCCATTCACGAGGAAGGAGCGAAACGTGGGCAGGCCGGCTCGTGATGAGACCTCCTGTTCCAAGGTTCGTTTATTTGATATACCTTTTGGACCATATCCCTGGTGTGGTGGCCATAATGGGAATGCCACTTCACTTCCATCCTTATGATCATGGTAGGCTGGCTCTCGATGAGACCCCCTATCCTGCATTTGACATCTCACATATCATGTTGAGATATATATATATATATAATTTTTTTTTTTATAGTGTACTTTTCCTTATTTATACACAAAGGGTGGTTCAACACTCCTTAAGAGTAGGAATGGTGGAAGAAGTCTTATTATCTCAATAGGAAGATATAAGCCCTTTGCTCTTATTCCTAAATAATAATCAAAGAAGGTTAAGGGAATCAACATGATAAAGATAACCAATCAGGGTAAAATTAGTAAAACAATGACAACAAAAGATAAGAAAAAAATATGTCCTTCCTTTTGTCCTCTTACTAATGCAGAGCCTTATAAATATAGCGATTTATGATTTGCGGATTTCGGCATGTTGTGATTTTATATTCATTGCACAAGTACATAGCTGTATCTTAAATACTAGAAAGAAGACGGGCAAGAAGCATCCTCAATTTAGATCAACAAAAGGAATAAGTTGTTTCACAAGGAGAGCAAAAGTATGCTAGTGGTGTTCCTTTGGAAAAGAAACAACGACGGATGATAGAAAAAGGAACAGCAAAAATGCAAATGCCGTTCCTTTGAGAAAAGGAACAGCAAAAATAAAAATACTATAAAAATACTCAAAATGCCATTCCTTTGAAAAAGGAACAACAGCAATAAAAGAACGCTGTTTCTTTGAAGAAAAAGGAACAGTGGTAACCAAAAGGAACAGCAGAAGACGTAACAATGCCGTTCCTTTGGAAAAGGAACAGCAGAGATCCAGAATGCTATTCCTTTAGAAAAGGAACAGCAAAACAAGCAAAGCCAACAGCATAAAAAACACGCAGATGCTATTTTTAGAACGGCAAAAATCGAGCTTTGTGAAAGAAAAGGAACAGCAAAAATGACAAGAAAATATTTAATTCAAACTTATGTACAAGAATCACTCAAAAACAAGAACTTATGTACAAATTGTAAAAAGAAATGAACCCTTAATGAATTACAGGTGAGGAAGATTTCTCTTCCTCTCCTAAGATCTCCATATCAGTGTCTCGGCGTAGCTGCTGGCAGAAGGATTCCCGAGTGAGTGGTTTGCGATAGAGACGGACTCGGTGGCCATTTACTTTGAACGCATATCCAGAACCGTCAATGGTGATTAGAGTAAGGGTTCCGTTGTCATGCACCTTCTGGATTTCGTATGGTCCCAACCATCGGGTCTGAAGTTTTCCAGGGAAGTCCTGAAACCGAGAGTCGTATAACAGAGCCCAGTCTCCCTCGTGGAAGACTTTGTTTTTGATGAGCGCATCATGCCATTTAGCTCGCTGTTGTTGAATCAATGCTATATTTTGTAGTGCAGAGAGCCTAATTTCGTCTAATTCATTGATCTGCTGTAGTCGATTGATTTGTGCCTCGCTTAGATCTAGGCCAACTTCCTGTGCTGTCCGTAATGTTTGGATTTCGAATTCTATGGGAAAAATGGGTTGTTTCCCAAACACTAATTGATAAGGTGAGTAACCGGTGGTGCTCCTCCATGTGGTTCTATAGGCCCAGAGTGCTTCAGGTAGTCGGGTAGCCCAATCACGCCTATGTGACGCAATGGTTTTCGTTAGGATTGATTCTATTATCTTGTTGCTACTTTCTACCTGCCCATTCGCCTGTGGGTGATATGGAGTAGTGATTTTATGCTGGACGTGATAATTGTTGAGTGTTGCAGCTAATTTATGCCCAACAAATTGTGGTCCTCCATCTGTAATTATTTCCCTGGGAAGGCCATAACGAAAAAATAGATGGAACAGGAACTGTATGACAGAGTCCTCTGTGGCTCTTGGAAATGCTTCTGCCTCAACCCATTTGGTGACATATTCTGTTGCCACCAAGATATATGTTTTCTGATTTGATGAGGGGTTGATGGGTCCAACGAAATCAAGAGCCCATCGCTCGAATGGTTAGATGACTAACTGTGGTTTCAGAGGCATCTAATCAGCTTGACCAGGTCGTCCTGCTCGCTGGCAGCTGTCACAGGCTTGGACAAACTTCTTTGCATCTTTGAAGATCGTAGGCCAGTAATATCCTGTCTGCAATACTTTATGTCCCGTTCTACGCTCGGCGAAGTGCCCCCCACACGGTCCATCGTGACAGGCTTTTAGGATGTCAAAGATTTCATCCTCTCTAACACATCGCCTGATATGCATGTCTGCTCCTGTGTGAAACAAATAGCCCCCAATCCATGAGAATCGAGAACTTTTCTGAATAATCTGCTTGCGCTCATTAGGAGTTAAATGTTTTGGTAGTTTACCTACTGCGAGGTAGTTGGAAACATCAGCATACCAGGGTGTTTGAACGGCAACAGCAAACAGGTGCTCATCCGGAAATCGATCTTCAACTGCTGCTGCATCGCTTGATTTTGGTATTCTCGAAAGAAAATCGGCTACAGGGTTTTCTTTGCCAGGCCGGTCCTTGATTGTGATGTCGAATTCCTGCAATAAAATCAACCATCGAGTTACTCTGGCATTTGTGACAGGCTTATTTGCTAAATATTTTATAGCAGAATGGTCTGTATATAAGATAACAGGATAGCCTGTAATATAATGTCTAAATTTATTGACAGCATGTATTACAGCAAGGAATTCTTTTTCAGTAACAGTGTAATTTAATTCAGCAGGGGATAAATTCTTGTTGATGTAATAGATAGCATATGGTTTTTTATCCTCTTCCTGCCCAAGGACTGCGCCAATAGCTGTATCTGAGGCATCAGATGATATCTGGAATGGTAGGTCCCAGTTTGGTCCTCGAAGGACTGGGGATGTGGATACGAGCTTCTTTAAATCCTCGAAAGCATGGTCACATTTTTCTGTCTAAAGAAAATCAACATTACCGGTTAGTGCATATAAAGGATCAGCAATGTGCGAATAATGCTCTATAAATCGTCTATAATAACCAGAAAATCCAAGAAAGTTGCGTACCTCTGTTTGAGTAGTAGGAGTGGGAATGAGCAAAAGTATTTGGATTTTGGCTGGGTCTACCTGAATGCCGGCTGCTGAAACATAATGTCCTAGGATAAGTCCTTCAGTCATCATCAAGAAACATTTTTCGTGGCTTAAGCAAAGCCTGGTAACAATGCAGCGTTGTAGGACTTTTTCTAGGGTGTCTAGAGCTGGATCAAAATCATCTCCATATGGTGTAAAGTCATCCATGTAAACTTCAAGTCCATCATTTATTAAATCTGCAAAAATGCTAAGGATATCCCTTTGAAATGTGGCAGGAGCATTACATAGGCCAAAAGGTAGAACTCGATAGGAAAATGTTCCCCAGGGACAAGTAAAAGTAGTTTTATCCTGGTCTTCAGGGGCAATCTGAATCTGATTGTATCCACTGAAGCCATCCAGGAAAGAAAAGAATTTCTTCCCTGTTAAAGTATCTAATACTTGATCTATGAATGGGAGAGGAAAATGATCTTTCTGTGTTGCCTTGTTTAGTTCCCTATAATCCACACAGATTCTCCATTTTCCATTCTTTTTTGGTACCACCACCAGCGGAGAGACCCATTTACTATCAGAAATATGATAGATAAAGTTGACATCTAAAAGTTTCTGAAGTTCAGCTTTTACCACATCCTTTAGATGAGGATTAAGTCTCCTTTGCGGCTGACGAACAGGTCTGGCGTATTTTTCTGTATAAATGTGGTGTGTACATAACTGGGGATCAATTCCTTTCATATCTGGGTAATCCCATGCGAATGCTTCTTGATATTTCGTTAACAAATGGATGAGCTTAGTTTCTTGTTCAGGTGTGAGATTAGCATTGATGTTTAAAGTTTTCCCCGGTGCAATTTCCACAGTTTTACTATTTGCAACAGAAGTAACAGGTATCGGTTGGTCATGCGTATCTTTCAGAGGATCTTCCTCCAATTCATTATCAAATGCTCCTTTTATCATGTGACACTGTGTGCGAGGTTCAGTTTGACTAATGAAATTATTAATGGCATCATCTTCTGTTTGGTCTTTAAAATCAAGTGCCTCTTGTATAGTTAATGGAGATCTGATGTTATCAGTAAGGTATGATACAGGGTGCTTATTAGTTTTGATCATTGTGACACTTGGCTGTGCTGGAGGATATAGAACTAAATTTTTGCTATTCGGTCCTCTAGTTATGGTCATATTTCCCTGCCGGCAGCCAATGTAGGCATCGGCAGTGGCAAGCCAAGGTCTACCTAAAATTAGTGGATGTCCATCAAGTCGGGTTTTTGGATTAATTATCAGGAAATCGGTCGGATACTCCCAGGATTCTACAGAGACCATGACATCATGTAGAGTACCCTCTGGTCTAACCACAGATCGGTCAGCCAATTCCAACAGAGTAGAGGTGGGTTCTACAGATGTAATGCGGAGCTTTTGGCAAGTAGTGGTTGTTAAAATATTAATTGCAGCCCCTAGATCAACTAAGGCATTAGACAGGGTCTGACCATAAATTTGAACAGTTATAATTGGATTCCCTGGGTCTTCATATTTAATGGGTGTTTCTCTCCCAGACAATAGGTCAGATAAAGTACCGACTACTTGGACTCTTGGATTATTTTTTATATTCCTCCTTGGTTTCTTTATGCACAATTCTTTGATAGTTTTTGCGTATATGGGAATGTCTTGAATGGCTTGGAGGAATGGAATTTTTATGTACAGATTTTGTAATTCTCCCAGAATGTCAAAGTCAGGATATTGTATGGGTCGAGGTATGACTAATCGTTCTGGGAACGGAGGAGAGGATGTAGTTGCTTGATTATGAGTCTGCTGCTTATTTACATCCTCTTGTTGCAACTGATGTTCTCTTGGTAACTGATCTTCAATATGAATTGTTTTATCTCCCTCGGTTTCAATTATACGTCCAGATCTTAACTGAAGATCATTGCACTCCACCAGTCCGGTCCTAGCTACGGTGATTCTATGGTTGAATAGATTGGACACAGCCATTATTTAGTTGGGATCGGGTTGGGGTGCAGGGTTGCGGTCTCAGGTTAGACTGGGGATTTTGTTGTAAGGCTGGCAGAGTAGGTTGAGGGAGCGGAATAGTTCCAGCTGGGTGGTACATCGGTCTTTGCCAGCTTGTCTGCCAGAGTGAACTTTGTGAAGTAGAGGGAGTCCATTGTGAAGGATATGGGTCATTTTGCCAATATGGTGGAGTGTAAGGGAAATTCGGCCAACCAGATTGGCTTGTTTGATTCAGCCATGGATTTGAAGCAGGAAACGATTGTGGTGACCAGTTTGTAAATGGTGGTTGAGATTGATTTTGCCACATACCATATTGTTGAGCATTATACTGTGGGTTTTGAAAGAAAGAGGTTGGGTCTGGAAACATACCAGGTTGTCTCGGCTGCCACGGGCGGCGCTGGTTGATCGAATTCACCGATTCTGGTTCTTCTTCTGCTTCCTTATATACCGCTTTCAATCCGGGAAGTGAGGGGCAGCTCTCCGTAAGGTGATCTTTTGTACAGATGGCGCATGTTTGGACTTTATCCAGAGGACACTCCTTGTGGCTATGTTTTTTTCTGCATCGGGGGCAGAAGATTGCCATATTCTGTTCTGCCTCTAGCTGCTTCTGTTTAGCCTGCACAATATCAAGTTGGTTAATTGTCCCCATAATATCGAGTTTTAAAATTTTCTAATAAATTTCAATTTAACACGTGTTACTCCTTCTATTTGCAGTGTTTGTTATCTCTTACAAGCAGATCATATTCTGTCGGTTTTGTTCTTTAATCTGCTGCCTCTCGAACTCCTGATACATAAATCAATGATGTCAGCAAAATTCTCTTGATAAATGTCCCCTTTTCCCATAATATTTAATGTTTCAATCCATTGTTCCTTCATACCCCTTATTAATGCAGTTTTTAACACATTATCACGTAAAGGTAGCGATGCATAACGAGATCTTTGTAGATTGTCTTGACGTTCCACATACTCTTTCGATGTTTCATTTTAGTACGTGACATTTGAAATATTTCGTCTTTTAATTCTCTAGACCCTCGATAAATCTGATATTTTTTAAGAAGGATTCTTTCATTGATCCCCAATTGTTGATAACCCCGCCACTATCCCCATAAACCATCTTGGCCGGATCCCAATGTAGAGGGGAATAATTTCAACTTTTGGGGATCGGTGGTATAATCATACCCCCTACATAACACATCGAATTCGAATAAAAATGCATCCGGATCTTCTGATGTGAGACCGTGAAATGTAGGGATATGCAGAAGAGGAGTAGCTTTCATGGGTGCATTTGCTGCAGAATCCACTATAGGATATTGTAATGTAGAGGTTTGAGCATTTGGCTGATTCTGAGCCATGGGATCGAATATATGCCCATAACCTTCTGGGATATCTAGGAGGGTATTCCTAGGTTGAGAGGGAATGGTTTTGACAGGAATTGTTTTAATAACACTTCCCTTATCTGGAATAATGAGAATACCAGATGTCTGAGGAGATTGGATTCCTTCAACAATGATTTTCGCAGCACTCCCCTTATCTGGGCTATCTAATGGCTGAATTGTTCCAATAGGATATTTTGGTTCCTTGGTTTCCCCTGTTTCTCCTTCTCCTTCACAAAAGTTGTTGGAATTCCCTTCCTGCAATAGTTCTGGAGTAGAATTCTCGATTTCTTGAAAGTCCTGCTCTTCAGTTTGTTATACCTCGGCCGGAGCTGAATGGTGATCTGGCTAGAGGGAACTAGTAGGCAGTTTAGAAATGTTTTTCCTGGGGCCTACTGATGGCTGAGATTCTGCGTTCTTATAGATTTTGTCTATGAAGGTCGTTCGGCCAAGGGTCACCGACCCTTTATCTTTTTCAGGTTTGGATGGGGGTTTGATGTTCTTTTCTGGTCTTTTCTGCTTATTCATGCACTCAAATGAACTACCAACTTCTATTCAAACAAAGCAAAAAACACGTAGGAAAGCGGACGGTGGGCGGGGTTTTGTACTCCGCCGTAAGGTTCTTACCTTCGTTTTTTGGATCCAACTCCTCCCTAGCCGAGGCTCGTACACTATAAGAAAAAAATAAAAGTAGCTACTCTTTCCCAAACAGCAGGCACTTAAAATATAGAGCTATAAAAGGGTCTCTTTCACCTCTAATTACCTCACATTAATATGTCAATCCGGGAGCGTTTTGTTATTCCAAAGAGTAGCTCAATCACAAACTATCCTTGTTAAGATAATGCAAGAAATCTGATGTTTCGAAAAATACAAGAGTAAATGGATGTATACCTTAACTAAGTGCTTCAAAGAATAAATCACACATTCGAGAAAAACTCAACGGCTTATCGGTGAGGTTGAGCAGTGATAACCCATCCCTTCGGAAACTGATGGAAAGGAAACTAGAGCATAGACCACGAGCCTGGGAGCTAGACAGTGACTGCCAATGCTCACTACAGCCTTAGATCACCTCTCACGCCAAAACAACAAATGCGATTAAATGGAACAGCAAATAAAGAATTGAACAGCAACTCTGGAATAGAACAGCAAATCTAAAATGGAACAGCAATTGAATAACTAAGTCCCGCGAGTTGTAACCAAGCTTAATCTATTAACTCAAATGCACTCTTCGCAATCAAATAACATTCTTTCACTCTTAAGGTAAATCACGCAAAACACACTAATGGAACAACAATAACTATTAATGAATTATGGAATAGCACTAATAAATTAGAAACGCACACAACACGCTGGAATAATAATCTGATCAACATTAATCAACAGGAATATGAATGTGCTTCCAGATAGATCTGAATCCAACGATTATGAAGAACACTACCTCAAACGAATGTATGACACGAATGTTCAGTACAACAGCTCTGTAACAGAACAGTAAGAACATGCAATTAACTCTTAAAAGGATTAATAACTTGATGCGGAGTCAACACACGATTCTATCTGTAAAAACCTCAATGATTCAATCTTTAACAGAGCATGTAATATTAACTTATAAAGCATATCAAATTACCAAATAACATTGATAGACAAACCACACAGAAATCAAGTCGTAATGGTACAAAAGCAAGTGTCCTCCGGGGCCGGGCCCTTAGCCTCCAAGGATACACCGCTTGAAGTTAATCCAGACGCAGAGATGAAATAATCACCAAGCTTTTATTAATGCATCGGTCAAAAATACAATGAACCAGTTCTCAATGAGACTTAATAATCAGAGCTGATGTTTAACAGAAAATTACATAAAGGCGTATCCTTCTTATTTTAAGCTAACAGTGATGTCCCTTTATATAAAGGCGACGGCGGAGATGTCCAAGTAACAAGATAAATAAAGCAGCGATCCCTCAGGATCGAAGATCCTGAGGGATTCGCCAAAATGTTAATTCTTCATCCTTTCCTTTCTTTTGCGCCGAGCTGGTGTCTTCTCCTTCTTTTCCAGGCCGACTTTCTTTAATCTTTTTAGCCTTGTTTGCATTCGGTTCGCCTTCAGAGGGACAGCAGTTATCTCGACTTTGTCTCTTCCTTTGGAGCGGCAATTCCTCGTTTTCTCCTTTTCCTGTACAGAAAATAACCATTATCAGTGGTTAAGTCTTGCATATCAATTCTCACATGTTTTGTTATAGTTCCTTATTACTTTCCAAATTCATGATACAAAAAGGTTTACAAATTCTACATCTACTATATCTGCAGGGTTGGGATCAGGGTTGGATCTAGTATAATAGACTTTCTTGGGAGCCAGAATGATTATTGTATAAATACCCACAACCTTTTAAACTTAACCTTAAAGTAGAAAGATATGTTTTAAAAATATTCTTCTAAGATTAAACTTAAAACCAAAGATTCTGGCTTCGATCCCCAGTATGGTCGCCAGTATGTTATCACCCTAGTAATTCTAAGGTTGTGGGATAAGGATTTATAGTTGAAGAAAACCAGGGGTAACCACGAACCTACTTTTGAAATTCAGGATCTAGCCTTCCTAAATTCCGGAGAGGGATCTCTCCTTAAGATTTAGCTTTGCTTTTGTTATAAGATTTTAGGCTAGTTATAATTGGACAATTGGTTTGTTTTGAATGTTTGGTGGGAATAGAAGGTACTTCAAGGTAAACCATAGAGGGATCTACCAGACCATTGGGCTATGGAGTCAACTTCTTGGCAAGCAGAGCTGGGAAATAAGGTTAAAAAAGAAAATTTACTAAGGGCAGCATAGATGACCTTCAAAGGGTTTGGAAATAGGCTTTTTGATGAAATGGTAAAATCTGAACAAAAGGGAAATGAAGGATCCTTAAGTTACAGAAAATAATATGAAAGAAAGGGAAAAAAAGGGACTAAGAGAAATTAAGGATTCTTAATCCGGATATCGGCAGAAAACATATAAATGAATAACTAGTAAAAAACAGGGAGCTTTTAACACTAATCCTATTTAAGCTTTCCTAGTCAATCATTTAAGACATAAAACATGTAAATGTATGTATGGAACTTAGAAAGATAAATAGTGAAAACAAGAAAATACTTGACTTATCTGATCAGCACAAGAATCTTGAGTTATGATGTCTATTTGACTTAGTTCCAGTCTACTGCTTTACAAATCAACTCACACAAACTCCCAATGTATTCAAAAAAAATTTCTATAGTAGTCTTGAAAAAATTTATTCCACCCAAAACACTTCAAAGAGTGAAGTATTTATACAAATTGATTATTTACAAAATATCTAAGAGATATGAGAGAATGTCTCTAGGAAAAAATAAATATTATTACATAAAAAGAGGGACAACTGCCCAACAAATTGGCAATCTGTCCTCTTATCAAGAAAAAATAGGACTGATTTATCTTATCGAAATTAATTTGTTGCTTTGTTTTAGATTCTTGCTGGCACTTGGAAACAATATCTTATTAGAAGATAGCTTGGAAGACAATCTTTCTAATTTATATCCTTTAACCTGTGCTTCACCTTTGATACTCTTTCACGTTGCTACTTTTTTACTTTACTATTGTAAAATGAAGAATTACAACAATAAATATTGATTTGACTTTTTTATTCCCGAATACTCTTTGACTCTGATTTTTCACCTGATACACTTTCACTGCAAAATTTTACCCTTTGATAATTGTATAAATGAAAAATATGACTGCACCTGTTCTGCTATGTTTGAAATGCTGTTATAACCAATCAATAAATCCCTGCCATTGATCTGCATTGTGTATTTTCATACCTTTCAATTTCCTATAACTCTCATCAGCATCAGTGTATTTTGCAAAGTTTGGTTTTATAGCAAACATGTGTTTCATCTCATTCTGTAAAAAAAACAAAGTTTCAAAATATTGTAAAACCACTTTACCACTTGGGGAACCTTGTGGTAAAGGCTTGTTGACTTGTTGCTTGGCATGAGCTCGGATCTTCTTGTGATAATCAGTTTGGACCATCAATTTTTCATGGAAACTGTGTATATCTGGAAGACTTGGTTCTTCTAAAGTTATATATTTTGCAAGGAACTTTGTGATTGATAAGTTCATGGTTCCACATTTCTCTTCTAAAATATTCATGATATTTCTTTTGTTTATGACTTTCGTGATTTGCAGAATTGTTTCAGTCCTATCATGAATGTTTATTTCCTCCAATTCAGCTTTATTCTTGCTGTTCAAGAATCCAATAAGCCTTACAGCTTGTGAAGTTTTATCTTCCAATTCTTCTTTAGTTTTCTAAATTTCTACCAGTGCTGCTTGCAATAAATCTCTTTGCTCATAAATAATCTGTATTGAGGGCCACTATAAATGAATAGCTTGTATTATATTAGCCCATAGGTGATTTTTTATATATGCTACCTGCTCACTGAAGTTTACCTTTTTCTTAAAATTCTTCACCTGTTCTTCTAAGGCCTTTACTCTCTGTTTATGTCCTTTATAAGTTCTTAAAGCATTCTTGTAGGAAGACTCAAGACTTTGATTAGTCTTTTTCAAAGTGATGATTTCTTTGTTTTTCAGTGACATTTCTTCCATAGATTGAACTATATCTATTGTACCTGTTTCTTGTTGTACCTGTGATGTAGATGATCTAGTGGTAGAGGTATCTATATATGTTATTAACACTGCAGTTTTCAATACTCCTTTTGGTGCCAAATTCTCTGCTAGTGTAGAAGGAACAACAATAGTTGCCATTGGGATGACTGTAGGAACGAAGACCTTATTTGCCTTTTTTAATGTTTCTTTTTCTTTCATCAGAGTCTCTATCTGATTCTCCATTTCTTTGATTTGAGCAGTCAATATTTGTACTAACTGCATTAATTCATCCTTTTCTGTTTTCTGCTGAAGAATCTCCTTTTCTTGTGGATGCTCACTCTGTGGAAGTTTCAGTTGTTTTCTTAAGGAAACAATATCTTCATTATTTTGCTTTATGAGTGCTTTAAAAACCTTAATATTGGAAGGATCCACTCTATTTTCTATAACCAAATCTTCTAAGGACTTGATCCTTAAATCCTTAGCATGTAATGATGCTTTGTCTAATTTCATCTGTTTCCGTAAATTGGACACAGTATTTTGTAGCATAGTAGCACTCATAGTTTTGTTAACCACTTTTGAATAAAACATTTCAGTGGTACTTATGTGGAATTTTATCTTATCTAATTCATGTATTGTATCAGTGTCCACCTCCACATCTGTTTTAGTATAATCTGCAATTGATTTTGGATCTGCAACTGTTGGTTTAAGGAATGACATGATCATCTTTGTTAGTATGAATCCCTTGTCGAAGTGTACGAAAAAGGACCACTTTAGCTACGCATAACTAATAGCCCTAACAACAAAAGTGGCTGCCAATATCTTCAGATCTGCATTTAGTTAAACAAGAAAAGAGCTGCAAAACACCAGATCTATGCATGGAAAGACATTAAGCAGTAAAAGTAAGGGTTTGCTCCATATACCAATAGAGAAGACAAGAACAATTTTTGAAAGAATTTTTTGTATTAATGGGGCACCTGGGAGGAAAACCAGAAGGAGTATCCAATTCCCCTCAGTGGGATGGGTTCTTGGAAGTCCTCAGCACTTCAGATCTAAGATTTATCTCTCTAGTTGATGTAGAAAACCCAATGCAAAGAGTAGAGCTCAATGGGAGCAAATGATGGAGATGTGTGACCAAGTGTATAGATCCAGAGTGATCTAGTAGGCAACAAAAGGTGAGGAATGGTAGGAAAAACCCTCCTATTTATAACAAAATATTGGGTCATTCTAGATCTTGGTGCATGGGTTAACCAGATCTAGATCCAATTTTTATGGAATATTTTATTATATTTGTTGGAGGGAAAAGGTATTTGACTTGGGTCAAATCCCTTAATTTGTCAAAAATAAATAAACAAATGATTTATTTATCTTTTTAAGGAAGCGGTTAGAAGATAATCAAATAAATAATGATTTATTTAATTATTTAAGGAAGTGGTTGAAAGATAATTAAATAAATAATCATTTATTTAATTATTTGTGGGTGATTTGGTCATATTTAACAAGGAATATTATCTAAATAAGGTTTAAATAATTATTCCTAGAAAATAATAAGATAAATAAAGGTTTATCTAATTAATTTCTTTGATTTTTGGTTAAATATGACTGGGAATAATAATTAAATTATGGTTTAATTAATTATTCCATGAGGAAAATCAAACAAATATAGGTTTGTTTAATATTTCCTTTTGGGGTTTCCTGTTTTAACATAGTGAAAGCAGTTTTACTTAGGGTAAAACTGGTCTTACATGGTGTACTTGGGTCCATCTAATGATAAAAGGTTAGATGACCCAAAAATGGTGTAATAGATTGCCCCCCAGCGTGCGAGTGTCAGGAGCAAATCGTATGACCGAAGTACATTGTAAGAACACAATCACTAGACAACAAAAGGGATGTCAGAGAGAGAAATGTGAGGTAGATAGTGTGTTGAAGGACTAGACCCTGAGGATACGAGACTCGCAGGTGCAACAAGTCTCTTTTTATGAGAGGGTACCTGTGCTGAAGGCGGCGGGGGAGGCATACCTATGCCCGCCGAGACAAAGTACAAAAGAATAGTGTGTCCAATAAACAAGGGACCGAACCATAAAGTACAGCTGGCATAATCAGGAGCCAGATAAAAATACAATGAGGAATCCCACATACATGTTGTGCCTGGGATAACAGCCAGGACTTGTACAATAATATCTGAGTACATGAGATACAAATACAACCCAAAATGCCCCCTATAAATGGGGAAGGGCTCACAAAATCTGACTGATACATGCAAATCAAAGAGGTGCTGCAAGTGGCGACGGCCAACATCATCAAATATCTGGAGCTGCATCGAAGGCTGCAAGGAGGAGGTCATCCGGGCATGTGGGGGGCTACCTGCAGGGCCACCCCCTCATGAGGGTTGAGACATCTCACACACACCCGGGAATCATCAAGAGCTACTGTTGTATCACTGAACCATCAAGTATACGGATCTCGATCATGCTGAAAGGAGCTGGAGTGGAGAAAAAATCAAGTCAAAGGGAAATGAGAGATCCCTTTGCTTGATCCGAGGCACCGAACAAGAGTGGAAGCTGGAACCAAGGTACACTGCCCTCTAGACCTGGCTTCTGGAATGAATGAGCTGATGTCGACAGAAGGAGGTCCGCCATAGGTGAGGCAATGAGAGATCCTCAACGAAGGCACGAGAGAAAATAGTAGAGCGACGGACAGACTGACACTAATGATGATGGTGAAATGGAAAGGATTGAGTAGCGAATGGACGACTTCCCTTGTTAGAGCATAAAGGGCATGAATGACATGGCAGTGACTGACACAATATCGTAAGGGATAGGGGACAGTGGGACTGAAGGTCATAATATGCGACACAAGAGAGAGACCAAGCAATGAAGGATGGAGGGCTATAGTGGGGTACAAAGGAACTCGGGATAGACTCCATGAATGCGATGATGACTCAACTTGGATGCTCTAAACAAGGGCGACTCTATTGGTGCTGCCACACAGTAAAAGGCCCAATGGGGGACCATAAAAACATGAGTACAAGGTGGGGACTCATGACGAAAATCGTCACAAACATGGACAAGTAAGGAGGCAAGATGGTGCCCCAAGTACAAGTGTTGTAAGTGATGAAATTTGATTTTAAGGAGAGGTGAAGGGACCCTTCTTGGACAAGATGTGTCCTGGTGAAGTGTTAAACACAAAAAATAAAAAATAAAAAAAAAGATGCTGGCTATCTAAAAGAAAATAAAACATGCATTTCAGAAGGGAAATGCTAAGGGTAATATTTTTTAAGATAGAGTGCATTGCGAGGATTAGGAAGGGGATGGCCTTCGAAATCCTCTAAGAGGTATTCCCCCTTAACGAGATCCTTACTAATGATGTAAGGGCCTAGCCATAATGAGTCAAACTTCCCATGACCAAGGACATCATGGGCCTGGTCATATACTAGAACAAGGTCGCCTTCGTGAAAAGTGCGAGGTTGGAATTTTCGGTCATACTAAGCTTTGGTGCGCTTTTTGGCTGCTTCCATGGTTTGCAAGGCAACACGACGGTCTTCAAAAGTGCGCTCGAGCATGATAAGTCGTTGTTCTAGAGGTTGGGTGTCAGGGAGAAGTTCAACGGCCAGATGTAGGGAAGGAATTTCACACTCGATCGGTAAGACTGCCTCCTCTCCAAAAACCAGGTGGAAAGGAGTAAACCCGGTGGCGGTTTTAACAGAAGTTCGATAGGCCCACAAAGCAGGGAAGAGCATGAAATGCCAGTTGGTTTTGTGCTTATTCACTGTTCGTTGAAGCATAGTTTTGAGGATTTTATTGACTGCTTCAACTTGGCCATTACCTTGGGGGTAATAGGAGGAGGAATATTGGTGCTCAAAACCCAATAGTGAGGATAGCTCACGCCATATCTCATCTTCAAAATGTTTTCCATGGTCAGAGACCAGTTGTTTGGGAACCCCGAATCGAGCTATAACATGGTTAAAGAAAAAGAGGGCCGCGGTAGCTTCCGTGTTGTTGAAAGTTGGCATGGCCCCGGCCCATTTAGTGAAATAGTCGACCGCCACGATGATATACTTATGGTTACCAGCTGATGGCGGGCGACACTCCATAAAGTCGATGGCCCATTTACAGAAGGGGCTGGTTGAGACGACCGGATGGAGGGGAGCTGGTGGAGCTCGCGCCTTAGGGACGAAATGTTGGCAACTAGGACAGTGTTTGACTGCCTCAATGCAATCACTAAAGAGAGAAGGCCAAAAATACCCAGCGCGCATGAATTTCTGGGTAGTAGCAAGACCGGAGAGGTGGCCACCGCAAGCGCCGCTGTGGCAGGCATTAAGGACCTTTTCAGCTTCAGCGTGTGTGAGGCAACGACGAAGGACTGTATCAACCCCACGACGATATAGGTCGTCACCGATAAGGAGGTATCGGGGGGCTTGGTGTCGGATGCATCGGCGAGCCTCACGATCAAGGTGAAGGGCAAAATTTTGGGTTCGCAAGTAAGTAAGAATGTTGCCATACCATGGGTCGTCGGTAGTGATGGAAAATAAGTGTTCATCAGGAAAATCATCATTAACTGGGGTGTCTTGCGCTCTGGTAGGTAATTTAGAAATGAGCTCAGCAAGGGCTAAGCCTTTCTTACTCTTTGGTGTGACAAATTCGAGGTTGAATTCTTGAAGAATAATGACCCAATGGGCATATTTCCCAGTGAGGATACGATGACTCAATAGGAAAGCCAAGGGGTTGGAATTAGTCACAACCTTGGTGGAGCGCATAAGGATATAATGAAGAAGTTTTTGGACTGAGAACACGACAGCCAGTGCTAATTTTTCTTCAAGTGAGTAGGAAACAGGGGGTCCTACAAGGTTCTTACTGACGTAGTAGATCACATGCTCAATACCATTGTCATCTTCCTGGATAAGGACTACAGCTACCAAATAGGTGGAAGCAAAGATATACAGGATGAAGTCCCGATCAAAGTCAGGAGGGCGGATCAAGGGAGCGGATGTGAGAGCCTGCTTGAGGGCATCGAAAGACTCGTGAGCATGGGAATCCCAAACAAAAGGGATAGAAGATCGGAGGAGTCTAAGGAACCCATGTGCAGTGGTGGCGTAGTCAGGGACGAACCGTCGAAGAAAATTAGCTTTGCCTTGGAGACTTTGGAGTTGGCGGAGGGTACGTGGAATGGGAAGTTCAAGAATGGCTTGAACTTTCAAAGGGTCAAGAGTGATACCGTCCTTAGACACGATGAAGCCTAAGAGACGGCCGGCAGGAACGCAAAAGACACACTTCAACGGGTTAAGGCGGATATTATACTTGTGACATCAGAGAAAAATGGTGCGCAGATCGTGGAGGTGTTACGCCCGATGCTTAGAACGCGCAGTGAGGTCGTCTAAATAAGCAAGGATAATGTGAGCTAAGTCATGGAAACAATAAGACATGGCCCATTGAAAAGTGGCGCCGGCATTTTTGAGGCCGAACGGCATGACCCGGTAAGCAAAAGTTCCCCACGGACTAATGAACGCGGTTTTAAGTTGATCGACAGGATGGATAGCAATTTGGTTGTATCCGGAGAAACCATCCATAAAGGATAGAACCTCATGCCCCGCACACTCGTCAATGATTTGGTCGATGAAAGGTGTGGGGAAGTTGTCTTTGGGACAAGCTTGGTTCAAGTCGTGAAAGTCCGTGCAGACACGGATGGTGCCTTGTTTCTTGAGAACGGGAACTGGGTTGGACACCCAAGTGGTGTATTCAATGGGGTAAATAAAACCAGCCTGCTTGAGCTTATCGATTTCGGCTTTGATAGCGTCACGTCTGGAAGGATGAATGGGTCTCAACTTTTGGCGGACTGGTTTGGCCTCAGGCCATGTGTCGATATGGTGTTCGACAATGACGGGATCGAGTCCAGGCATTTCAGAATAGGACCAGGCGAAAATATCACGGAATTCTTTGAAAAGCTTGGTGTAAGCTTCGATTTCTTCCGGGGTGCAGTGGGCGCCTAAGGTGATATATTCTTCGATACCTGGTGTGACCGAAATGTCAATTTTGATGGTAGGAGAGATATTGGCCATGTTTCCTTCTTCGAAAGCATCGGGTGCAGGGATGGGGTTTTGAACCAATCGACTGTATTAGGGATGAAATCTTTGGTTTCCACAGCAAATTGGTCATGGGATTGTTTTGGGAGGAAGTATGCGCGATGGTGCATATCGTCCCATGGAAAGTCCGGGTTAGTCATGGCTTCCATAATGTCTTCATCGGACTGGAAGATGGGAAGAATGGAGGAAGAGAGGTCACCCGAGGAGGTGGTGGTGTGGAATGGGTCATCAAGAGGAGAAGGGCTCAGATGTGCGATATCAACCGACAGGTAAAAAATGGTGATTGAGGGCTCTGTTGGCTTGATAGCGGGAGGAGGAACGTGAATGGGAGTAGGGAGGTCCTCTGGTCCTATTGAAATGGCCTTGAATTGGCGGTACATGTCCAAGGAGGAACGATACTCGTCAAGGCGGGGACAGAGGTGGGTGTAATGGCCGTGGAAATCGCACAAGGCACAAGGGTGGTTTGTGCGCAAGGTTTTGAGTTTCTGGATAGAGTCTGGGATAGTGACGTAGACTTCTGGGATGTCAGAGTCAGGAAACGTCTCGTTGACCAGAATCTTGAGGTGCGGCAATTCAGGACACATATGGGTGGTGTGACCGACGATATCACACAAAGCGCATTGGATGGCGGGCTTCGGTGGTCGCGGAGGAGTAGGAGTTGTTGGGGCAGCCTGGTCCTGATGTGTTGCCCCCTTACGAGATTTGCCTTTCTTTCCGGGGGCTGGCACCACAGGGGTAGGGTCCGGTGGAGGTGCTGGGGGCCCGGAGGAGATGAGGGGGACCGGTTGAACCAGTGTCAAAGCAAGGTAAGGTTTGGGGTGACCGGGAGGGGTAGCGGCTGGAGGGTCAATGTACCAGACAGGTATGCCAAGGGTCAGGTTAGGGAGGGAGAGGGTGGCCATGACAGGGACATAAAATACTCCGGGAGGGGGAGCCAGGAAAGGTATCTGCCCAGCAGGGTAATGACCAGGAGGGACGGCTCCGAGGTGGTTAAGGCTAGGGGGAACCGTTCTAGGAGGATAAAGGGGTTCAGTGATACCAGCTATAGGGGGAGGGCCAGAAGGAGGAGGTCTGGCTGGCTGAGAGGAATGGCTAGGAGCGGGGTGCGGAGGGCAAGGGGGAGGTGGCTGACTAGCCGAGGCAGGCCGCTTAAGAGCAGCCTGAGACGATTGCATCATGCAAATATTCGATAAGCTGGGATCAATGATAGGGGCAGGAGGAAGGTTGGGGAAAGTTCCAAGCAGGGAGGAACCTTTGAAAACGTTGGGGCAGACACTGGTCAAGGAATCGACGGTTTGCTTGTTGGCTACAGAAGAGATGGTCGTCTCAGATGAGGTCTGATATTTTGGCTCATGATATGTCAACTGGTCAATGGTGACTATCTTTCCATTATGGGGGAAAGACATCTTGCGGAAAACCGCGGATGGGACAGCAGACATAGCATAGGTGTAGCTTCTCCCCAATAGAATGTTGTAATCTAGCGGGGCGTCGATGACTTCGACGTCAACGCAAAAAGTCTTACCGGCGAGGGTGATAGGACAATTACGATACAGGCCAATGGGCTGGGAGGCATGATCGTCCCACGCTCGAAGGGTGATCGTGGAAGGGGCCAGCTCAGGAGATTCGAGTTGCTTCCAAACCGAAGCGGACATCACACATGTGGATGCCCCCTCATCAATTATGCACGGGGACACGTTGGCATTCCGGATTTTGACTGAGATTTGGAAGGCGACGGAAGGAGGAAGGGGAGGATGGTCCGATTGAGTGGCGTCGAAAAAAATCATCTGGTCATCAGTAGGATCTACAGCGCCCACGGCAGATAATAGAGCCTTCTTTTGGGAAGGGCACGACTAGAGGAGTTCTAGTGTGGAAATGGCAGCAGGAGATTGCGCCAGATCATCTACTATGCTATACGAATGAGCAGCTCGACCAGAAGCAGCATTTCGACGTAATGGGCCCTTAGGAATCTTGGTATGGACCTCAACTTTGGGTTGAGGGATATGTAAGGGACCACTGGATGTCGAAAGAGGCTCTGTAGAACCTGAAGAGGGAGGCTCGAGGGCAGACTGAGCAGGAGGCTTGGGGTACTGACGAGACCGAGTTTGAAGGTGAAGATCGACGGACGGGTTAGGATCGGAGTGCATCATGAGGGTCTGGTAATCGGAGGAACCAGAAATGGAAGGGGGAGTGGCGACCTGGTTATCAGGCGGTTGGGTAGCCATGAATCCTTGCTGAGGGAAGGGATCGGTAAACATAGCTGGTTGAGTAGTGGCCACATTAGGAGGAGCATGAGGGGAGGCGTGTTGTCCGCGTAATGTGGCTTGAGACTCCCACATCTGCCGCATCTGGGGTAAAAGGGGACAATTGTGGGTGTAATGACCATAAACACCGCAACACGAACAGGGCTTGTTTAGGCGAAGCGGCCTGTCTGGCTTGGGCTGAATGCCCTGTTGCTGGTTGCCAGTGTTGGGGTCCACACCAGAATTGGGTCCTCGGGTACCAGGGGCAGATTGGTTTTGGTTGCCTCTCCACCTTCTTTGAGAAGAAGGGGGATTAGTCGCGCCCTGCTGTGCAACTACTTGCCCTGGAGGGGGCTGTAAGTGTTGTTGCGGGTTTGGAGGAGGCAAGGGAGATGGAAGCGCATATGCTGGAGGAGCTGGCGCACCAGGCTGTGGATAAAGGTAAGGGTTGGGTTGGGCAACATTGAGGTAAGCAGGAGGTTGGGCAAAAGGAGGAGGCATGTCGTATCCTAGATACATGCTGCCGAGAGGGGGAAGAGTGCTTGAGGTGCTGGCCCCTCCCTGAGGGAGACCATAGCCCACAGGAGGTTGAGCATACGGATGGGAAAGAGCTCCAACGATACCGTCGGCAGAATGAGATGCCCCCGGGGCGTTAGCGCCACCGGGCCTGGGGAGGTCAGGAAGAATGGTATAAACATAACCAGATTGAGCGTAGATCAGGTCATATTTCAAGGCTATTTGGAGGGCGGCTTCTTCAGTTTGAGGAAAGTGAGAGGCGACATCTTTGCCGATAGGAGCGGGAAGCGTGCGAAGGAACCAGTCCATATAAACCCGATCTTCAAAGGGAGGGGCTCGACATAAGCTCCGTCTTCGTCGCCATTCCTGAACATGGGCGGAAAGGCGTGTTGAAGAGGATTGCTTAAAGGAAGTCAAGAGCTCCGTGCCAGTATCGTATCGGAGAGGGAGCTGGAAGTACGACAAAAAGGCTTGGGCAAGAGTCTCAAAGGTGGTATGGGTAGAAGTGGCTTGTTCGACATACCATTTAGAAGCTTCGCCGGTAAGCGTGCGTTGGAAAAAACGAAGACGGATGGAGTCATTGGTAATGGAATTGGAGGAACACCACATGTGGAAAGATCGGACGTGATTGGTTGGATCTTCTCCATTAAGGCCCTCAAACTTAGGGATGTCGGAGGGGAGCTTGGTTGGCATAGCAGGCCAATTAGCATTGTGGTGAATGGGGTCATTGATCAACTGATGGAAATCGGGGAGGCCTGCAATGTACGGCAGCATGGGGGTGGCCGGGGTAGTTCCTGTGGCGGTTTCGCTAGTAGTAGGGCCGGCATTGGGGCTGGGAGAACCGCTAGCGTTAGGCCCTGGACTAGGCATAGTGAAGGTGACAGGGGGAGAACTAGGAGGAGAAGGAGGACCCGATGAATCAGGAGAGGAGTCGGAGTGCGGACTCGAAGGTGGACTGGCTTGATGACGGCGGTGCGGAGCAGGTCGATCAACCGGAAACTGAGGGTGAAGGCCAAGAAGTCTCCGGGAAAGGCGCCTTGGGGGAGCAATGATGTCAGGAAGAAGGAAACCGACAAGGGCAGAAAGGGACAGAATCAAGTAATGTCAAGGGCAGATGAGGTGCAGTGACAATTGATTTTAGAGTCTTTGCCAGGCGATGTTAACCAGGCGCTTCTTCACTTAGGGTCAGTGTGTGATGTGCGTTAATTTTAATTGTTAAACCCTTTTCGTTTTGAGAGCAAGAAAAAGTGTGCTGCGTAACTGAAAAGAAATCTGCAGAGAACAATATAGATTGCTGAAATAACAGAACATTTAACAGTTAACTATGCATAGATCTAACGCAAGAAGGCGGGTCTCTCAAAACTACTCTAAAAGAGGGCAAAAATCTATTCGAAACACACATAAAAAGAGGCCAATAGATCTAGGGTCAAAAGGGACAGGGATCTAGAGAATAAAACTGCTGGAAAGAGGTGCAGATCACAGCCAAGAGACAGAGGCAAGGTGGCTGGAAAAAGGGAGGTAATCAGCAAAAAGCGGAGGAGGCAAGGAGGGGGCCCTTAAAAGAGGTCCAAACAAAACGACAAGAGGTGATTTGAAAGGAAGAAAGGCTGATTACAATGGATCTGAAAGGGAGGTAACAGATCTAGAAAAAGGGAGGCTGAAGCTCTGAAAAACAAACGGCTGAAACAGCTAAAACTCTTCCACAAAAAGTGGAGGGTACTAAAGCCCTAGGGGGCTAGGTTCCCACTTAGATGAGTAAAAATAGATAAGAAATTGGTCAAGGCGGGCTGAGACAGAGGCTGGAAGACCCTGACAGAAGCTGCAGCAAAACCCAGAAAAATTACAGAAAAATCACTGAAAAAATGGCAGGTCGCAGTTTCTGACCTGATTTCAGTGCAGGTCGCAGGAAACAGGCTGAAAAGTGCGACTTGGAGGTCCAGGTCGCAGGTTTAGGGCCAAAAAGTGCGACCCCCCGTTCCGGTTGTCTCGGCGGCAGATTTTCAGAAAAGTTGCCGTCTCAGTTGCGGCTGGTGTCGCTTACCTGCGCAATAGGGCCAGAAACACACGGAAGTTAGAAATTTTGATGTTTTATGGTTTTATGTGAGAAAAACAACATGAAAATAGGAAAAATAAACGCTGAAAAGAAACCCTAGGGTCTGAAGTAGCTGGATATGCAGGAATATGAAAAACGACAACGGTCGTAATTTAAAACCCGTGTGGAGTCGCCATTTGTTAGTATGAATCCCTTGTTGAAGTGTACGAAAAAGGACCACTTTAGCTACGCATAACTAATAGCCCTAACAACAAAAGTGGCTGCCAATATCTTCAGATCTGCGGTTAGTTAGACAAGAAAAGAGCTGCAAAACACCAGATCTATGCATGGAAAGACATTAAGCAGTAAAAGTAAGGGTTTGCTCCATATACCAATAGACAAGACAAGAACAATTTTTGAAAGAATTTTTGTATTAATGGGGCACCTGGGAGGAAAACCAGAAGGAGTATCCAATTCCCCTCAGTGGGATGGGTTCTTGGAAGTCCTCAGCACTTCAGTTCTAAGATTTCTCTCTCTAGTTGATGTAGAAAACCTAATGCAAAGAGTAGAGCTCAATGGGAGCAAATGATGGAGATATGTGACCAAGTGTATAGATCCAGAGTGATCTAATAGGCAACAAAAGGTGAAGAATGGTATGAAAAAACCCTCCTATTTATAACAAAATATTGGGTCATTCTAGATCTTGGTGCATGGGTTAACCAGATCTAGATCCACTTTTTATGGAATATTTTATTATATTTGTTGGAGGGAAAGGTATTTGACTTGGGTCAAATCCCTTAATTTGTCAAAAATAAATAAATAAATGATTTATTTATCTTTTTAAGGAAGCGGTTAGGAGATAATCAAATAAATAATGATTTATTTAATTATTTAAGGAAGTGGTTGAAAGATAATTAAATAAATAGTGATTTATTTAATCATTTGTGGATGATTTGGTCATATTTAACAAGGAATATTATCTAAATAAGGTTTAAATAATTATTCCTAGAAAATAATAAGATAAATAAAGGTTTATCTAATTAATTTCTTTGATTTTGGGTTAAACATGACCGGGAATAATAATTAAATTATGGTTTAATTAATTATTCCATGAGGAAAATCAAACAAATATAGGTTTGTTTAATATTTCCTTTTGGGGTTTCCTGTTTTAACATAGTGAAAGCAGTTTTACTTAGGGTAAAACTGGTCTTACATGGTGTACTTGGGTCCATCTAATGATAAAAGGTTAGATGACCAAAAAATGGTGTAACAATCTTATTTGTGGAGTAGTCAAAAGATGTCAGCAACCTGTCTTTGTTCCCTGGATTTTATTTGAGGAATTGGGAATAAAATTCATTTTTAATCTCCTCATTTCTTTCTCTGATTTTTTTGTATTTCTTTTGAATGTCAGAATCTGTCTCTTCTGTTGCTTTGCAAGAGGAGGGAGCTTCTGAATTTACCTGCATTTCCACTATTTCTCTTTCCTATTCTTGTGTTAGCACCTACTCTTTCTGAATTTCTGGTAGAGTCTCATTCACAATTATAGTGGCTTCATCATCAGTTTGTTGATCATTATTATTTTCTTGATCTTCAGTGTTATCTATTTCTATTATTTTTTCTTTCTCAGTAGCAGTCATTTTTTCCCTTTTGTTGTAAATAATTTTGAATTTATTTTCTGCAATGGTCTCTATTGTATAGCCTTCTTCATTTCTGGTCCTTTTGTTTAAAGCTTCTATCTAGTCAATGACTGTAATTTCCTGTGAATTATCTGTTTGTCTCTCCTTCTCTGTATTGTCAGTAGTATCAATCAATGTATTTTCTACCTATTCCATTTGATTTTCATATTTTTCAATTTCTGGTCTGGACTCATGAAAGAATGGTGTTAATTTACATTTGACCCTTATGTTACTCAAAATTCCTTGAGGATCATAGTTTCAATAGAAGCTTTCTTGGAACTTGAATTCTGACAATTTGCTGACTATTTCTTTCAAGGAATCCATTTTATTTACTATGAAGGGACCTATTTGATTTTTGAGCCTAAACTGTATCTTCTTTTTGGAAGCCATAAAATTCACTTCATCTGCATTTAGAATTTTCCTCAAGTACTCCAAAGTAAAAACCCTGATAGTTAGAAATTTGGGCAATTTATAAGGGGCCAGGTTTGCTCCAAATATCCTTAGTTCTGTATGATTTTCATATAAGTACCAGTCACCTACTTTGCATTTTTCAGACAACTGTAGAATTCTCTTTATTTCCTCATTAACTCTTGGTTGCTCTGTCTTGTTCAATAAACTCATGGCTGCTCTGATAAAAAAATATGTGAAGTCCTTATAGCTGAATTCATTTCCATATTTTCTGAGTAATGAAGTCCAAAGTACCACTTAAAGAGGTTTGCCTTCAACATCCATCTTCTGCAATGTAATTGGGAACTGTTCTGCTTGGAAAAAGAGGAAGAGGTGAAATAGACATGATGAATATCTAAACACTCCTTCTTTAGGAAACATGGTCAACAGATAGTGTATATTATCAGCAATGAATCTGGCAAAATTTAATACCATTGCATAAGTTTTCCCAAAGGATAAAGTAGAAAGGAAACCTAGAATTGATGGATCAGTGAACTCATCATTATAATAACCTAGAATGAAGGAAAGCATAGATATGATTTGTCTGGAAGATTTAGGAAAATCAGAGGTGGAATATAGTCGATTTACTTTTGGGAAATTAGGCATGAAGTTCTGAAGAATCATAAATTTCCTAGGAAAATCCAAGTCTAGGTACAACTAAGTTAAATCTTCAATGGATAACGAGACTACTCTTGGATCATGGTTTAGCTGGAGTATTTCGTTAATGGATTCTGCAGTTATAGAAAACAAGACCTCTCTATCTTTGTTCACAATACATCTCTGGTCAGGGACATAGTGTAATTGGCATAGTCTAATCAAGTCTTGAGTTGGATGAGTGATTGGGACCACATATTTAGGCAAGTTTGAATCCCATAAAGATATATCATTTTCAACTTTCTTCACAAATTTCTCATGACACCAGTTATGCACTTCAAGTAGATCGAACTCTAATGTAGCATCAGTAATTCTGTAATCTAAATAAATTAAGGAATTGTTCTCTTCAGAAGTAATAGGTGGTTGTAAAGGTTTGACCACTTTAGTAGAATCTGTTGTTAGGGATGGGCTAGGCTTATTTATCTTAGCAGATTCAGGTAGTGGAAGCTTGCTTGTGGCCGATTTTTGGGCTTTTGGACCTCTAGTCTTAGGGGTGACCTTTTTTCTTGTCATTTTAGGGAAAACTAAGCAATATTAGACTGTTTTCTTAGTTAATTTTGAAAACAGGGGCCAATCGAGTGGATATGGGAGAAATTTGGGAATCTGGGTGAGGGTTTTAGGATGAAAACACATGTTTTCAAGGTTCAGAGGACTGAAAAAGGGATTCAATGGCTCTTAGTGTAATTTAAATCAAGTTGAACTATGGAAATTGCCTTTGGATGGCCAGAAACACTTAAAAACTGAGTTTGGAGGAAATGGAAAATTCTGAGAAAATTTTGCCATGGTCTTCTTGTTTAATCATGGTTTGGGTATTTTCAAATTTGGAAATTACTAATTTTCTTCGATAAAACAGGTTCATAGGTTTAATTTTGCTCTTTGAATGTACAAATTGGCAAGTTTTTAGAACATAGAGAAATAAATTTTGCAGGTATTGTGGTGGTCGAGGAGGGTTTATAGGTGGTATCAGTCTTCAAACTAGTCGCAGTGGCTTCTATGGCAAAATTCTATGGTGAAATCTGCTTCAAGGGGGGCAATTAAACAACAAAGGTTTTGAACTAGGATCTGAGTGTATTTTTTCAATGGGCAAGGGGAGAAACGATATGAAGGGCAGTGAAAAACTATGGTCTAAACCTTTACTTTTATTAATAAGCAATGCATTAATGGCAGGTCGCAGTCAATGGTGGGAGCGGTTTTCATTTTGAATGCAAAAACCATCAGTGGTTATCGTGCTACTCTTAGGTGGTAAGTTGTTTTTCACTTTTGTAACATGATCCAATTAAAATTGGAAACGTAGCAGATGGTGGTATAGAAAAACAACTTTCATCGCGTAATTTTTTTCAAACTGCGCCCGTTCACTTTTGGCGCGCGATATGAGATCCACACCGTTGGATTGGGATGGATGAAGCGAATGATCAGGATGTCTCGGGAAGCTGTGGGGGAAAGTTAAGGTGTGACTGGGATTTTAATATGGGCCATTGATCTGATAGCAGATATCGACGATCATAATTCAAATTATGCGATAGGGAATAGTGAGATATGAGACCAGGTGATCGCGCTCAGTACGAACCGTTGGATTAAAAAGAGTTTTCGGATCGGATAGTTATGAATGAACGTGAGGGTCTTTTTATTGAATGATGGATTATATATAAACCAAGTTTATACATAAGGTTAAAGTGCATGGGGCGGGTTATTTCTTATGCGGAAAAGGTAAGTATATGTGGTATGGTGACATATAAAGACTTCATGTTTTAAACCTTGGTTTAAATCAATATTTAGAACAAGGATCGGAAAGATGTTTATTTTTCAAATATACTGTGTATTTCTGAAAGCTTCATTAGTATTTTTATTATATAGTTATTTAATCCAAATAAGCTTAATAAATATAGGGGGTGGGATAATTGTTTATTAGTAGTTTTATGTCAAAGGGATAATTTCGGGATGTAATTTTCAACATGTGCGTAATATCATTGACATAAAAAGCATATAATAAGGAGTTTTTTGGGATAATTAAATAAAAAGGAGTTATATTAATAGGAATAGAATTTTCAATAGGGAGTTAATAAAATAAGTTAGGTGTTAATATGAAAAGGGAAAGTGAATACTCAAAGCATACAATTATATCCAAGAAAAGTGAAGATTAAAACCAAGCTTTTATTGAAATAATTTCATCACTCCAACTTAGGATAAAATGCCATTTTGATGGTTTTATGCTTCATGAGATGTAGGAAGTTAATCAAATGAGAGTTTTAAGCATCATTAAGTAAAAATGGGGTCTTTACTTATGATTTTTCATGGTAATGAATGCATGAATGGAAAACGATATGATTTCTAGGATTAATATAGAAACTTAACACTTTCAACCAGTCAGTCATTGAGCCTTGGGTCCGATTCCAACAGAAGTCAGGGAAATGCCCTAAGCCTCTCTGATTGATAGTCTAGAATGTCAAATAGCTATGGGGAGTGGAAATTAGTTATTTGTAGCCTGGCGAAAAATATTTACAATGGATTTCCCGCTTTCTTCTACCTACCCAGTCATATATTCTAACATTTTTTCTTCTATTTTAATTAGGTTCATTTGAGCTAGCAACCTTCAAACATTTATTATTTTTGAAAACAGTAAAACAATCTAATTCTAACTTATTTCCTCCAAGAATGCAAATTAAACTATTGGATTCTTTTATTCTCTACATAACTACTGAATTGTCATGATTAAACTATATGACAATTCTTTTTTCACTATCTATAACAAGTAAAATTGAAACATGACAAGTTAAGATTAAATTGTTCAACTCATCATGGATTATGGCATTTATTGACACTCTGCCATAATCAACTGCAAAAAGTAAAATTAGTGGCATGTAGACTTTCACACTTTCATGTTTTATTCATCTTTTTTCTTTTGGGGTATATTAATTTTTCTAAGTCCTTTGATTTTTCTTTTAGGACTTTTTACCCTCTTTTTGATTTTTGATTTTTTAATTTTTTACAAAATATGGGAAAATAACTTATAGAAAGCAAAGTTTGTACATATTTACAAGACTACCATTAGTCAAGTCAAAATTATGAATCCTATATTTATAGGTTTCTAACACTAGTAACATCGAGATTTTTATTGTTTGAAATTTAACTTCATCAACAATACAAGAAATTTGAGCTCTCTATTAATTTCTCCAAAATATGCTTCTCCAATGAAAAATTGCTACTAGAGGTAAATTTATCGTGATGTGGGTTAATGTATTGCTTGTGTTTCTACTTCTCTAACGATATAAGGTTACTTGTTTCTCATCAAACAACTTGTTTTGTGATAAAAAATCAAAATTTTTGGCTTCAAAGCATGCAAACACCCAATGATGAGGCTTGAGGTGGAATTGTTTTGAGTTTGTTATATTCAAACATTATTATTGTGTGGGGGTTAAATCAAACGTCTACCCAAGCAAGGTTGACTTACCCAAATGTAAGAGCCATTTTCTCATCTAGTATAGCCTTCTATTACATGGTTGAATGTGCCTTAGTTTCTAAAATCTTAATTCGTGGTGTGATCATGTAAAATAAAAACTTCGCTCTTCCATTGATTCCATGCTCGGTGACTATTTAATTATATAGTTGATTACGAGTGAATTCATTTATTTTGTCTGTAATTTTCTATTCCACATGATATTCACTTAGTGATAATCCAAAAATCAATCTATGTCAATCCTATGAGGGTATAAAGGAAAGCACAATAGTTATATAGATTTGCAGTTACCAATTCTTTCCCCACTAAACTATCTATTCATGATCCAGAGTTAGTATTTTATTATTGTACATCTATAAAAGCAATGCTTAGACATGATTCCTTAGCACTGTAAGTAGTCGATAATGGTGTTGTAATGAGTCATCATTTTCTCATCGCCTAAGGGAAATAATACCCAAGATCTAAGGGAATGTTAAAAATATTGTTAAAAACTCCCATAATTGAAGGTAAATATATTTTCAAGGTATGGTAAGTCTTTATTTCTAGCCAAATAAAGCCTACATACATTTTCCATCCGATCTCCAATAGTTTTTTCCAGTTAGAGAGGGAAGAGGTGAAGTTGTAATGATGGGCGTCACAAGATTATCAATGGAATCAAGAACCAAAGACAACAACCTCAAAATGAAACATATGTGAATTGGGATGTTGATTTCTATATTGAAAAGAAAGTTGGATTAAGAAACCAAGTAGGAGATTCCAAACTGAGGAATTTTCACACCTATTAGTTAATTTCCATCTAATGGAGTTGTCATAGTGCAAATTTAGTTGAATTTCAAGACAAACATAAAGTATCCAAATCCTTCTAGTCCACCTTCTTTGCGTTTTTTTAGGCCCAGGGATGAAGTTTAAGTATAAACCTTATACTTTAGGGGTGAGAAGGTCCCTATTAAGCCAACTTTTTTCAATTGTGAATGTTCATGTTATACACTATAGGCCTATAATAGCGGCTACGAAGGAATAACAATAATGATCATAATCACATATAAATGGTCAGTTAGGGTACTTTGGATGATTATAATCATTCTATGTAAAGGCCCCAATAATTTAATATATTTAGTGGGAAAGAGGTTATGTCCATATCAAATGTTCCCTGACTCCATAATGGATCAAATACCTTTCATTTTTCAATAGAAATTTTTAGTATGGATTCTATAAGGTGGAGGATAATTCCTCCACCAATCCAAGCAACCCATTAACACAATGCTACAACTCTTTGAGCAAAACGATACCTAAATGTAGAATTAGGTTCTTAGAAATATTATTGGAAGTTTTTGAGTGGGCATAAGGAGTAATTTCACATTCCTACTATGCTACAAAATCCAGGTTGATCCCCATACTAGGATTGTAAGGACCATAAGGACATAAGTGATGATTTTAAAGCTTAGCCAAATGTTTTTTGAAGACTTAGGCTTGTTGAGTCTTCTTATAAAACTAAATGTCCCACTTATGAAGCCTATAATTTATCAGACATGGTGTCCAAGTTTCCTGTAACATGGCCAATTTTTTTTCTTTTCAATAACCCAATATATTTAACCATGATATGAAAATCATAACCCCATGAAATTTCCCATTAGATACGTCCATTCAAGAAATAATAAGTAAATTAAAATTGATATACATCATTTAAATTTTATTTTTTTAACACAAAAAGGTACTGGTAATATATTAATCCACATCTAGATCACGACTAAAGCCAGTTATTACATTTAAGAATCATGCCAAAATTGGGAAAATTGATTTCCTTTGTTGACGAACTAGCCTAGTTTCTATACAGGATTACAAAATGCAACATCACTATTATTGGTATTATACTATAAAATTTATAGTATTGACTGAGAAACAAAACACATTTATAGTTATGCATATAAAACTAACAGCAGGTTAACCATTTAGGTCCGTAGGAAGGTTCAGATCGAGTCCCTTCGACTCCTCCTCAGTGATGGCAATATCCTCTTCAGTGATGGTTGTTTTCTCTACTAGCTAGATTTTTAGTTCCTCTCGCTGTGGAGGGAATAAATTTCATCCTCCAGTTTTAGGATTTTATGATTCTTCTTGACATTTCTCTCACTCATTGCACATGCTTCCTCCTACTGCAACTGAAAGTTCCTCTTCAGCTCTTCCAGGCCTCTTCTTATCTTGAAATTTTCTCTCTCACATGGTGTGCACAGGTGAGGTGCGAATGTTTCTAAGGGAGGGATCCTTTCAATTATGCAAGACACTCTCCTAGAGAACTTGTGATGAAATCCCCATTACTCAAGTTTGATTGTGCCTATATTCAGTTTCCAACACGTCTCGGAAGACAAGTAATTAGGCTCAATTCTCAAATTATTGCTCACACTTACCCTTGAATTCCACCCCATTATTTCTTCTAACTTAGGGAACTCCACCAATCCTTTAATTCCTAACACCAATTTATATAACCAGAATCTCCAAAACCTAGAATTACCCATAAACTCAGAGTTCCAGGCCAGAGGCAGGAGAACCAACCAAGGTTGGGAGCACCTCTTAAAAATCCTACCCCCAATTTTCCTTAGACACGACTTCAAAATAACAACAAGCCCCCTACCATCTTCAAAAAGATAGAATTCTTCCCCGACAAACAAAGGCACAATAATCCACCCTTTCCCAAACATCAAATTCACCGACGCCCATCGGAAACCCCTATCATAGCCCTAAATATTTCTACAACCCAACTGCAGGGCCTCGACTTTCTCACAATTGAAAATTTGGCTACAAATCCTTAATTTATAATTAAATTTGAAGTCGGTGTATGAATTATTACCTCCCGGATCAAATCTCACTCCCATGATTACTTCTCTGTATGAATCAAGCCTGATTTGTTGCGAATTGAATCCCCCTCTCATGATCCATCTGATCGAACTCAACAACATTAATTTGGGCTCAATATCAAAGTTCTCTTGCATTGTTCTAGTAATATGGATCATTCGATGAACCTAAATTTGTAACTGGAATTTAAGATTTTCAACACTTATAGCCTTCTTGACACCATGTGTCCTGCACTTCTCTATACTGATGCCACACACAATGTTAACGAATTTGCACAGTTTACACAATTTACTCGTACAATGCTACTTGCACATTTCTTTAAGTCTCTTCTATCTGAGGTGAGAGGAGGATTGGGGATCGAGGATGAGTGGATTAAGGAATGTAAGGGGGATGTGGGGGTGAGGGTTTAGAGGGCTGATAGCAAGAGGGATGAGGTGAGGATGGGAAAGAGGGGAGAATAGGTGAGGGGAGCAAGGGGCTGGGATCCAATGAAGAAGGGAGGAGAATGAGAGAAGAGGAGGAGCCAAAGAAAGGACCATGATCACTTGCCTAAGGTACAAGAATTCAAAAAATGTCCCTATATTCCATTTAAAATTAATAGAGGTGACCTTTTCCATATACTTGTTACTCTCTGACATCAAGACTAGGGAATGAGGTAATGACATTCATTTTCATTTACCAGTCTCCTGTTCTCCTCTCTTTGACATGCTTGATTAACTCAGATGTCTTCCTCCTGATTTAATATTCTTAGAATGTGGTAGAAGATCATTTTTTAATTTTCGACAAACATTTGGTTATTTCTGTGATTTGGTTCAAATTATTATTCTGAATTGCAGTATTGTTGACCATGTGTTTTATTATAAGGAGTGAGTCCCCTAAGATGTTCAAAACCCTGATCCCTATTTGACGGGAAATGATTAAACCAAATAAAATACCATATATGCCTATGCTTGATTGTTCATTTTCTTGCCTAGTCCCCAAGCATACCAATCTACTATTATTCCATCAGGGTTTATGATAACCCCTCCCCCACCTGCCAACCTAATATACATCATTTAAATTAAATGAAAAAAATTATATGAATTCAATTAATTGTAAATATATAAGGCTGCACTCTTTTCCATCCAACTATAGACTCACCTATGTTTCTTTTTATCTATCAATGACCATCCCCTAGCCAAGCCATGATACCACTAAAGAAACTCAGTTTCTTAAGGAAATGGTTGAGTATAAAGGTTACTCTTACTCATAGATAGACAAGTACAAAGAGCTCTCTACCCACAGAGGCTAGGAACTCCATGCATTCTATGAATGTCTTCCTAGCTAGTTAAAATGGCACAAGGATTCCCTTGATTACCTATGCAATCCCTCAACACCCTCTCCTCCCAACACATGCTTCCTTGTGCAAAAAAAATAAAAAATTGCAATTCCTTTTTTTCTAAGTCAAGTTCAGGATTTTCTACGCAATTCCAACACTCAATGTCAAGTTTTAATAGCCCTAATGTTCAATAATTGGTTCAATGTACTTTTGAAAACATTTTTCGTGAATTTTTACAACCAAAATAAATGATATTTTCCACTAAAATTTTCACAGCAAACCCACTCGTGATTTTTCACTTATTATACCCTTCGTCACTGCTAGAACTCATGTAAGATCTCTTTCAACATTCTCTATGTATTTTACACACTCTTCCCACTTCTAATAATGGCCCAAGAATCTCATGATTTATCTTACTTGTGGGTTAAATAATAAAAGAGAGGTGGATAATGAATGTATCTTTTATCTATTTCAATCGCTTCCAATTCCCTCATAACTGTGGGTGTTTTTGGTTTCCCAATTACCTAGGAGTGTCAATGTAAGTGAGAAGGAAAATTTTCAAATTTAAATTGTTTGCAATTTTGTAACATGGGTATGGTGAAAGTTATTTAGTGGAAAAGTAAGGTAATCCCCCAAACCCTTCACTAGTTCCCTCTCGTGATACCATGGTTAGTACTAATGCTCCACACCTTAGTCCGTTGTTTGGTGATTTTTTTATTAATTAAAAAAAATACAATTACATTGTTTCTAATTTCTATTATCAATTCAAAAGTTTTTAGAATGTCAATGCCATGGCTTGCGATGACAGTGGGTCAAAATTATGATTTCATACTGGGGGGAAATGAGGTGTTACATTGGGACCCAATTCTACATCTCTTTTGAATTCGATCATGAGTTTTAAATATTGTACTCTCTATGACTCAAAGGGGGGAGTTGATTGAGAAGATAGCAATATACTCTCTAATACCTTTAGGGGGGGTCGGGGGGGGGGGGGGGGGGAATAATGGTTAAAAAAACCACCATAGAGATTGAATAAATTGGTTAGTTATCAACCAACAAAACCACCAAATACAGTAATGAAGAATAGAAGAATAAAAAACTCCAAGTACTCAAACTTGGATACCTTTCAAATGATTCTCACCTTGCACATAGGGTAATATCAATGATGATAGTTATGCTTCTAGTTTCAATCTTATCAATAAAAGAAATAGATTCAATCAAAATTTGAGAATTGTAGCATGACCACTAGTCTCCCTAATAAGCTATCTAAAATAAAACTAGCTATTTATTAGGATGTTATTTGAAACCTAATTGTGTCTAAATTTAGAGAGAGCTTGGGTGATCCTATTTATTCATTGATAGTGGAACAATGATGATATTTGTTCACTAATTAATAATTGCTAGGGGAATGTTCAAACATGATAGTTGTTCATTTCTAGAAATTCCACTTTTATGCAAAGTTCATTTCAAATGAACCATTTAGAATTCAAGCATATCTTCGTTGAAGCTTAATTTCAAAGTTTCTAATTGAAGACTACAATGATACTAGTTTATGCATTAGTTCATGTTTCCTTACTGGTATACTTACTCAAAATTGTGGTTTAGAGGGGAAACTATTAGATTATGAATCCCTAGATAATCATAAAACATGATACCACATTCTTATGAGTTGTAATCCTTATTTATTGATGAAGTTATTTTGTAATTCATTGATGAGATGTCAAATTATGAGATCTAGATCTAGATGTGTTAAATCCATGTAATATAAATTCATATCATGAGATGAATGCATGAGTTGAGAATAACTTAAAGTATTTAGCTCATCACCAAATTAACAAAAGGTAAGAAAAATTTTATATGAATCAACATGCGTTAAAGGCACAAATAGCTAGTCCTATCATATGGCAAGTTAATTTGATAACCATTGTAGGAAATTTTTTAGATTTGATAGAATATAGTACTTTTTGAGACACCCTTATAGCCTTATGAATTTATTTCCCATTTAATAAACCAAATTGTTTCTATTAAAAGAATATCCTCAACCCTTTTGGAGGTTGTATTAGAAAATACTTTATATATACAACTGCATAAAGAAATGGACCTATGCTCCTCAAATGAACCTAGGTTTGCAAATTTTGGAACAAAAGATATAAAAATTGAGTTAAAGGCTACAATAATTCTACCATTGACTCCAAAGTATTCAATATTAACTCTAATTAAAATTCATTCTCAATTAATTCATAGAGACCTAAGAAGAATTCAACAGGTCACCCATCTAGCCATAGTCTTCTATCATTTTGAAAACAATGAATAACTTTTCAAAGCTCATCCTTAGAGACTTATTCCATCAATATTTAATTTTCCCTATAATTGACAACATTGGGAAAAAAATTGATCATTTTACCACCTCAACAATGGTAGCCCTACCGTCTCCCTTAAAAACTCCCCGAAAGTGATTGATGGCATCTTCCTAATCTCTTCAAACCTTGATACATCTTTTCCATCCATCTTTTTTATCTTCCAAAAAGTGTTGACATTCATAATGATGAAAATATTTTTTATTTTAATCTCCATAATTTAGATATAAATTAGGTATATATACCTACTTTTTAATCTCCATTTAACATTTTTTTTCCTTCAAGGGACTTCCTCCCTTTTAATTCTAATTGATTAACAATCTCTTTTACCTCTTCACTTTCAAACCTTTTATGAGGCTAGTTGATTTAGCCTCATAAAACTAATTCAATTGGGATTCAACCTCACCAAGATCATTCTCATCATGTTTTTCTCTTTTTCAAATTTCAAAATCCAATCTTGAAGCCACTCATTTAATGGACACTATATTTTCTAAAAATTGAATGGAAATACAAAACCATCTATACCTTAATAAAATTAACCAATGTTATTTTATTAAAGGGATAGACTTGCAATGCTTGATCCAATTCTAATAATACACTACTATAATTAGAATCCTCTCTCACCCTTATCCAACCCATTGTCTATCTAGAATTAGAACCCTTGATTTTTTTATTTTTTTATTTTTTTTTGGCAATTATTTGATATTTTATATCTTCTAACCTATGAAGTATCCACAAATTTTTTCAAATGTTGAATTTTTAAAACGTTTTTCAAGTTTATATATATATATATATATATATATATATATATATAGTTAGTTAGTTGGTTCTGTAAAAAAATTCAAATTTATTTAGTTTTTTGTGGTTGAAGTTATGAGTTAATTGACATTATGGTGTTGATAATTAATACTCTTGAAATAAAAATATAAATAAAAATTAAATTGCTATTAATTTTTTTATTTATTAAAGAAAAATGAATAATTTATTGTGACATTGAGCCCCTATTAATTAGGAAATTACCAATAATTTATTGTGTAATACATCCAAGGAATCTTGTTGACATCATGTATGACCTGTGCATTTTTATAATTATTAAACTCATAGTATACTTCCCTTGATCTCTAATCTCAACTGGGTCTTCCTCAGAACTGACATGTAACAACTATTTATAGTGAATGATCAGTTATGTGATTGATCACTTCATGTAAATTAAATCAAATTTAATTCTCTAGACCTCTCATTATCTCCTCCATCAGTTAGAACTAGTTAAACTAATTTTAAATCAAATAATTAAGTTAAACAATTACAACGCAAAATAAAATGAAACTGGACCCCCTAAAACTTAGAGATAACTCTACATGCCTCCAATTTGACCCCCAACTCGAACTGACTGAACTAAATAAGTATTCCTAAATTAATTAACTCATACAAGTTGTCATGAGATGTGGAATTACAATTTCCTTCTAATTTAGATAAGAGAAAATTAAATTAGAAGCCTCTTCTTGTTACCGATTTCAACATGTTCCTCTAATGCTAAGGAGTGAGTCCTCTAAATTAGAAGCCTCTTCTTATTACCAATTTCAACATGTTCCTCTAATTGTGTAAATAAATCAAGTAGGAGAAGTAAATCAATAGTTAGCAATATGATTTCTGTGCTAAAAAAATTTCACATGGTGTCAAAGCATTGCAGATCAAGCTGAACCATCAGCAAAGGGGCTAGAGATATTTGCTGCAGGAAGGGTAGCTAAAGCAACACATTTTCAAGAGAAGGTAGCGTGACACCAGAGGGACAACATAGACCCTGCAAGGGTGACACAGAGTCATTCTGCTCACGTAGAGGCAGACACAGCTCCAGAAAGGTGATGCAGAGCTAGTTTGCTCACCCAGAGGCTAACGTAGTACTAGGAGAGACACGCTGAGTCAGTATGCGCACGCAGAGGCTTATGTAGCACTAGGAGGGTGACACAATCCAAGTTGGAGAGTTTTGTGTAGTTTTCGAGGGCTAGAGGTGTAGTTTCTGGTCTTCAGAAGTTTTTGGTGAGGCATTGGTTTTGTCAACGTAGAATAGTGGCTAACAAAGGTGACAAAGAAGGAGAGCAGTTGCTCAGTAGAATTGTGCCAAATAAATATGAGATTCGATCAGGAGGGCGACCGTAGAGGATTGATTCAGGATATTTGGCAGAGGATTTCTGGGAGAGAAATCAATTGTCAGGGGGAGTATCCACTCTAGAGGGTTTCCATTGCCAAGAAATCATGATCCGGTCTTCTGTTGAGTGCAACAACAATATAAGGGAGAGGAGTACCCTCTTAGACAAATATTTTGAGCAAATATGGCCCCATATGGACTACGTGATCAGGATAGGTTAGACAGTGTGTCCAACTTTGCGATATGGAAGGCCAGAATCCTGACAGTCCTGGAGGAGTATGGAATCAGAGACCATGCGGAAAATGTCTTAGATGTACCGACCAATGCAGATGCTATGAAGAATTTCAAAGAGAATCAAGCGTCAGAAAATTGATTGATCATGGATGGGGTGGAGGATCACGTGTTCCCACACATTTCCGAGAAGAGGATGACACATGAGATGTGGAAATCCTTGACAACGTTGTATCAAGGCAGCTACGTCCAACGGAAGATGCTTCTAGAGAACCAAATGAGGATGTTCCAAATGCATAAGGGAGAAGAGATCGATCCATTCCTCTCCATATTGCAGACGATTCGAGATCAACTGATTGCCATGGGGGAAATTTTGGATGAAGGGATCTTAGTGAGGAATGCCCTGAATGTAGTCACTGATGAAGGGGCGACCTTTGTACAAATCATTTTGGGTAGAGCACAACTCCCTAATTGGGCTGACATGTGGGCTATCCTTCGACATGAGGAGATCTGACGGATGACCAAGACGGAATTCAACAGCGGAAGTAGCAAGTTGAAGAAGTAGGAGGAGGAGGATGCAACCCTAGCATCGAAGGGAAAACGGCAACAAGGGAAGAAGAAGAAGGACCTATCCAAGGTCCAGTGCTTTAGATGTTGCAAACATGGACACTTCGCCAACACTTGTCCTAAGAGGAAAGACAAGGAATCTTTCGATTCCAAGGCAAAAACTATTAGAGGGCACAATGGTAGTGAGGATTATGTGGCTATGAGTCCTCATGTGACTCAAGAGAAGAGGTGGGGCGATATAGATCTGTAGAGAAGCGACAGATGGAAGGCAGGATCCTTGAGGTGCCCAAAATCTTGGATCACATACGAGCTACGGGAGCCTTAAGACAGTAGCATGATGGATGGAGAAGTGGGTGAAAAATATCATGGAGAAGCAGAGGTAGTGCTGGGATGCTATAGAGTGGAGAAGCGTAGTGCAGTGGAAGCATCAACATAGAAGCAACAAGATAGAGGCTGATGGAACTTCAACAGCACAAAGGGGCAGTGCAAAGCAGCATCAGTGCAATGGCTCTAGAGAGACAACGCAATGTAGCAGCCAAGGTAGCTTCAGTGATGAGATGCAACTCGACGAACTTTTCTGTCAGTAATTGGTAGGGGTCCTTCAGTTGCTTACTTCTCAGCAACTAAGTTGCAGTGCAGCAATTGGAAACATGATGTAACAATTTGATATAGGGCTGCAGTACAGATTTTTCAATGTCAGTGATAGTGACACGGGCAACAGTGCAGAGAGAAGCAATGTGGTGGATGGAGGGTAGCAGACCAAGCATTAGCATAGAGACCAATTCCAGAGATCAAAGCAATGTTTCAGTGTGGAAGTATTGCTATATCACACTCCTCGCTAAGAGGGAGTGTTGAGATTTTGGGGTAGCATCAGATGTGCTCTAGCTCCGAAACTTTGTGGAGGGGATGGAACACATGAGATCTCCAAGACCTAGAAAGAATTTGGATAAATTCCATGTGGTGTAAAAGTTATTCAAATAATTCAATTTTTTAATGGGGACCCTAAGTCTAACTTAGGGAAATTAAAAAATTAAAGTGAATTAATTTACACATGTGATAAGAACATTTTAAGTGACATGGATCAAACATTCCTTTAATCTTAGCCGTCAGTTAGAGACTAGATCACGACCATTGATGTGTCAACAATAAAAGTATAAAGGAAGGGTTTGGGGTCACTTGGAGGACACACGCACAAAATCTAAGAGATCGAATTCTTCTGATGGAGAAGTGCTTTGACGAAGATCAGATCTGAGAGATTTAGAGATGCAGTGAGGGGTGGATGCAGTGATTGTTCAAGAGGGGCAAGATTACAACATAGACCAAGGGAATAAGATACACAGTGGAGTCAGTGCAACCATCAGAGGGTGTGAAATAGTTCGTTAGGAGGGTGACACAGGCCAACGTAGGGCTCACATAGGGGCAGTGTAGTGTCTCCAAGAAGAAGTCCGAAATTCACTGGAAGTAGGGGTTTCTGAGCCAGCAAGGCTAAAACTAGACTTTGGAGAAGCAGATCCACGCAGAGCTAGGGTGACATAGTCCCTCATCCAAGGCTACGCAGGCTAACGCAGTAGCTACATAAAGCCAGTTGGGGTTTCACCAGTTGCTCATCCAGATCACTCAGGACTTGTGAGAGTGAGGTATATTTCAAAATTTTCTCTGATTTCCAAGGTTTTCTCTATTGGGTGAGCCTAGTTATGGCACCCTAGATATACTCAAAAATTGTTGCTTAATAATAATAAACCCTCATACCTGCTGCACCGGTTTTCTCGCATTGGGTTTTTCCAGGGATATTTGTCTGAAAAATCTATGTCATTTGTCATATCTATGTGATGTTCAGTAAATGATATGTATTTGTGTAGGCTGCTATTTATGTTTACTTCTAAGTTTTTTTGAATATTAATTTAAATAAATTGTGTAAATAAATCAAGTAGGAGAAGTAAATCAATAGTTAGCAGTAGGATTTCTGTGCTTAGAAATTTTCACAAAGCTACCATCGGATTCACATTCCATAGTAAACTTAATGAAGCTAGACTGATTTTTTAGATGTCGAAGAAAAATTTGTAACTTTTCCCGCCCATGAGGGTAGATGACACAAGTGTCATCCACTAACCTTTTCCAAAGTTTTGGCTTGAATTAAGCCGAGGAAAAATATTTGGATTCAAATTCCTCCATGAACAAGTTAGCCATAATAGGGGAAAGAGGAGAACCCATGGCAATACCACATATTTTTTCATAGAATTCCCCTTCAAAGGTGAAGAAATTAGAGGTAAGACAAATTTCCACCAATATAAGAGTATTTGGATCTATAATGTGATTGATAACATCAGTGGATTCACTAATAGGGATATTAGTGTAAAGGGAGACTGCATTGAAACTAACCAAAATGTCCCCGGGTTCAAATTTTATTCCCTTTAACTCATTTACAAAAGAGGAGGAGTCTTTCACCAAGGACTATGTTAGGCTAACCAGGGGTTTTAGCTTTTGAGCTAAAAACTTCGCTAGAAAATAAGTTGGCCCACCAATCGTGTTGACAATGGGTCTTAAGGGAACCCCTTCCTTATGGATCTCAGGGAGTCCATATATCCTAAGAGTGAGAGGATTACTCTTGATTAGTTTATGGATAATGGAGCCAACAAAGCTACTATATTTTATTGTAAGAGTTACCACTTCAAGATTTATTTAGGGTATCTTTATTAATCTTTCTGTAGCTTCCAATATTACATAAGTGATCTGACATATTTTTACAGTAATTCTCCTTATCTAAGATAACCACAGCCCCACCCTTGTCGGCTTTGAGAGTAACAATATCATGGTTATTGTTCAAAGCCTTGAGGGTATCCATATCTTGTTTGCCAATGTTCTTCTTAGGGGGCCTTGCCTTCCTAAGAATCACAACACAATCTTGTCTGACGACATCCTTAGTGTTATCTGGTAAGTGTTTTATCCCAAATTCAATACCATAAATAATCTCTTCTATAGATATTTTTCTTGGATCTAGGGAGAAATTTAGTCGTTTCTCCAAAATGCTATAAATAGGAAGATCGAAAGAAAAACTCAACAAGAGGGTGAAATAAAATTATCTCTAAAATTAATACTAAAATTATTATTATTAATGATAGAAAAACTAGGCATGTTATTAACCCTCTTATTATTATGAGAGGGCAGAATCATAGAAGATTTAATATTTTTATTAAAATCAATCGGAAGAGGACAAGGGAAATAATATGACGATTTAACATCGTTGAGTGAAAAATTGGACATTAAAGAATAGCCACCAACATCAATGGACTCGAGGGGCGTAACAGAGTGGGATAGCCAATGGAGGAGAAAATATCTCTAGTGGGGAATGAATCAGCTGAAGGGAAAATGGTCTTAGGACGACCTAAATGAACGATAAAATTCGAATCATTGGAGGTGGCGACGGTCTCATTTCGGTCGGGATGGTCGATAAAACTCATCTGAAACACAAGACTGGTTAACCTGAGAAGAAAATGACCCAGAAGCTGGAAGCATATTCACTTACTTCGTTGTTAGGAGAATAATCTGAAACGACAATCTCGTTTCGCGAAGACATTGATCCAGATGTTGGAAGCATATTCCCGCGTACCCACAAACTTAAGTCGAAGATTTGATCATCATTGTTAGGAGAATGACCTGAAATATCAGACAAACAATAATGAGAAAATGATTTGTTGATTTGCTTGAGAGTTTGAGGAACGTATCAGACTTTTTCTTCTTCCAAAGTTCTTCAAAGCGAAAAGCCTTTAGGGCTAAACAAGCCTCGATCCTTTTCCATGGGGCCACGGATATCACCTGAGAAAGCTCTAAATGAATCATGAGCAACATGCGAGAGAGAATATCTAGACCTTTTCTAACGCTACAAATTTGAGAATGAATAAGAGCTAAACTAACATTCAAAAAAATATGATGGTTCTTGGAATTATTAAGGTGATGTCTAATTCGAGCGAACATAGGGACAGTGGCATAATCTCTACATATTTTCAAGAATGACAGATCGTTCTCTTTCAAATTGATAAACTTTATCACCATGGCTCTAGGTTTATGTGATTCATAATTTTTTTATTAAAATTATTTTGGAAGAAATTATATAATAATTTCAGAGTCTATATCTTTCGAACTATCCAATGTGGTTTATCGTCAAAATTAAGATGAAGAGTGTGATACAGATAAGAGCTTAAATAGAGAAAACCATGTAGAGAAAATTCAAAGGTTGGAATACAATGATCAAATTATAAATACAAATAATATTAAAAATTATAACATTCAAGAAAAATTAATTGATATAAAAATTAATATAAATATTTAAAAGAAGAAAAGAAGAGAATATTTTTCTATTAAAAGTCAAATTTAACAAATCAAAACATATGACGAAAATATGGAATAATGTTAGGTTACAGTAGAAAGACGAAAAAAATACAAATAGACAAAAAGTATATTAATAACATCTAACCGTTAGAAATCCATTTAACATTAGTCTAGGTTCATTAAGTTTACTATGTAATGCGAATCCAATGGTAGCTTACCTTTCCTTGATGTTATTATTTCTAAAAAGGATGATGATTCTTTCTCACACCAAGTCTTTCGTAAGAAAACCCACACAAAGAAATACATTCATGTTGGTTCACATCATTATCCTGCTAAAAAATTGGGAGTTCTTAACACATTAGCTACTCATGCTTTAAGAGTTTCGATGATATTCACCTTTATGATGAGAAGACCCATCTTCTTAAGGTATTCGAGATTAATGGCTACAGTAGGCTCTAGGGTGTCAAAATTTTTCTTAAGGCATCCAAAGGCCCTACTGGTAAAAAAGAACCTAGAGATTGGATTTCTTAGGTTCATCTTCCCTTTATCCAAGGGACCACTGACAAAATCACTACGATCCTGAAGAAGCATACTATTCCTTCAACATTTAGGCTCCTTAACACCATTCAAAGCTCCCTAATATTAGTAAAAGACCCGTTGGATATTAACAATATGAAAGTTGTTTATGTAATCCGATGTTCCTATAGGACTCCTTACATTGGAGAAATTGGGCGCTTAATACATCAAAGAATTCAAGAGCATGCAACCGACATCATGCATGGTAAGACTCGCTTCTCAGAGTTAGCGGAACATGCAAAGAAAAAAAAACACCACATCTGCATTGAAGAGGATAAGGTAATTGCAAGGATTGATCATTCCATCATCGAAAGTTTAGGGAGACAATAAAAATTGAAAAGAGACCTTTTAATCTCAATAGAGATGATGGATAGAAAATTAGTAGCCGTTGGTTCCTCTTTTTTATTTTTATTTATTAATTATTATTTTGATTTTTCTTGTTATATTTCTAGATTTCCTTTTTAGATTTAGATTTAGATTTATTCATAATTTAATAATACTCCTTTGATCCATATGTTATCATTTTTCTTTATTATTATCATGTATTTCTAATCATATTAATTGATTAATAATAATAATATTAATTGATTGATTGATTGATTGATTATATATATATAATCAAGCCCACACTTGCTAACCAAAATTACCTTTCTATATTAACAAATGCTAAGAAGCAAATGTGTTAGAAAATTGTATATTACAGAGAAATGGAACACATAAAAATATGCGGAAATACAAACACAGAAAACATATAAAACAAGAGAGGCATGAATATATGTGTTTCACCCAACTTGGGCTATGTCCATAGAGAAAAAAAATTCCTTCCTTTATATTATCCAACAAAATAAAGAGACAAAACTTATAGCAGATCTGTTGTAATATCCTCTACTTTCTCACATTGTCCCCCTTTCTCTTTCTCGCTCAGAATGCACACACCACACATAACCACAATACTATTCCCTCATCTAAACCGAGGGGTTTCCTTCTAGGGAAAAAAAACCCTAAATTAAACACAAATTCTACCATGATGGCATTATGCCTAATGAACGAACTAGATTGAATATGAAATTACAATATTTTACAAGGAAATTTTACATCTATTTTTAGCTTCGGGGGCGTTGCTCCTGGATCGCGCCCCTTCCCCCCCCAAACCTCCATGGGGGGGAACAAGTCCCCCATGCACCCCCTCGCGTTGAGGGGTGTACAAGCTTCCTAGGGTATACATCCGGTTGAAACAAAGACCTCTAAATCAGGATGATAATTAGGCTGCACACCCAACAATATCCCACTTGGAGACTGATTGTAGCAACTCCATTACTGATTCATTTATTGGACAATGACACCACTTTGGACCTGGATGTTTCGCATCTTCATCATCATACTTGAAGAGCAATTGAAACTGAGTAGAACCTTAGTTTCTCCCTGGTTACAAATTTTGTTAACATACCTGCAGGATTCTGGCTAGTGTATATCTTTTCCAGCTTCAACTGTCCATCTTCCAACACTGACCGTATGAAATGGTACTTGAGATGTTTGTGTTTAGTCTTGGAATGAAATGTTGATTTCTTTGCAATATTAGTGACACTCTAGCTATCACTGTATAGCCTTACCATCTCCTTCTTCTTACCCAATTCATCCATAAACCTTTGTAACCAAATCATTTATTTAATAGCCTTTTTAGCAGCAACATATTATGATTCCATTGTTGAAAGTGCAACAACACTTTTCATTTTTGAAACCCAACTAACAGTTGTTCCACCAATAGTAAATACATACCTTGTAGTGCTCCTCCTGTTATCTCTATCACGTACCATATCTGCATCAACATATCCTTGTAGAGAAATGGTTGAACCACTAAAGCATAATGATTTATTTTTGGTACCTCTCAAATACCTGAGAATCAATTTCACTTCCATACAATGTTCTTTTCCTCGATTGTTCATGTACCTACTTACAACTCTTGCTGCATGTGCAATATAAGGCCTTGTGAAAACCATTGCATACATTAAGCTTCCAACTACTGATGCATATGGAACTTTAGACATATAATCCATTTCCTCTTGGGTCTTGTGGTACATCTTCTTACTAAGTTTGAAATGGATAGCCAAAGTTGTACTAACTAGTTTTGCATTCTGCATATTAAATGTTTCCAACACCTTTTGTATGTACTCATTCTGAGATAATGTTAATTTGTGATTTTTCTTGTCTCTATTTATTCTCATACCAAGGATTTATTTTGCAGCTCCCAAATCCTTCATTGAAAATGAATTTTCCAATTTTCCTTTGAGTACATTTATTTGCCACATGTTAGACTATTATGAAACCAGCTCCAAAAATAGAAGAGAAGAGAGATCAACACTTTATAAATCAGCCACTTCGAGGGGGAAACCTCCAATAAATTACATAAATGAATAATTCTTGGATGATCCAAATAATCCTAGCTGACCTAAAAATAACAAAGTAAGGGCACAATAATAAAAATATTGGGGTTACAGGGGTACAACAATAACAATAAGGGGGTTACACTAATAACAATAAGGGGCTAAACTAGTAATAGAGGGACCTAACATGCCCCTCTCCTTCAAAAAAGTGTTGTCCTCAACACTTGAGTAGCTCCAAGTACTTCTGTATAAAATTCTCATCCTCCCATGTAGAATCTTCAGTGGGTAAGTTCTTCCACTTGATGAGATGCTCTGAAATTGATCGATTTCGTAGCTGTAGAGTTCTTGTTTCCATGACCACTTCAGGTTCCAATATGATTTTTCCTTCCTCATCAAGTTCTAGTAATATTGTTTGAACCAGACGATTTCCACCTATAACCTTCTTTAAGCATGAAACATGGAAAACTGGATGCACTCGTGAAAAAGCAGGAAGCTCCAATTTGTATGCCATAGTACCAATCTTTTGCAACACCTTGTAAGGACCATAGTACTTTGGCGATAATTTATTATCCTTCTTAGCTTGCCTGAGGGACATTTGTTTGTATGGTTGTAGCCGTAAAAATGCCCAGTCTCCTACATCAAAACTTTCTGTCGCAACGCCGGGACCGACTATTGGTTTCATTTCTTTTTGTGCCAAATAGGTTATCTTTAAGAGTTGGAGTTATGGCTTTGATGCTCGATGTGATCTTCCACTGCTTGAACCTTCGAATTTTCTCTTAAAGATGATTGACGGTGGATGATATCCATAAAGTGCCATAAATAAGGTCATTTTTGCTGCAGTATGGAAGGAAGTGTTATACCACCATTCAGCGAGAGGTAACCACTTGACCCATTGTGTTTGTTTATCAGATACAAAACAACGAAGATATCCTTCCAAAAATTTATTTACTATCTCAGTTTGACCATCAGATTGAGGATGATAAGATGAGCTATGAGCCAATTGAGTACCCAAACAAGAAAATAACTCCGTCCAAAAATTTCCAGTAAAAATGGGATCTCTGTCGCTCACAATAACCCTTGGGCTTCCATGTAGCTTTTGAATTCTGTCCATAAATGTAGTAGCAATCGTACTTGCTTTAAATGGATGAGATAATGCACAAAAGTGTGCATACTTGGTAAGTCTATCAACTACCACCATGATGACATTCTTTCCTTCAGACTTAGGTAAACCTGTGATAAAATCCATTGAAATCTCCTCCCAACGTTGACTTGGAATGGATAAACGTTGTAGAAGTCCCGGGGTCTTAATTGTCTCCACTTTATTCTGCTGGAAAACCAAACATTCCACCAAAAAATTTTGAACATCAGATTTAAGGCCATCCCAAAAAAATTCTTTCTTCACCCTGTGGTAAGTTTTTAAAAATCCTGAGTGTCTTCCTAAAGGAGAAGTGTGCAATTCCAAAAGAATCTTTTGTTTTAGTTGGGAATTCTTACAAAGATATAAGCGATCGTTGTACCATAAGGAATCATTTTTCCAACTAAATGTATCAGATGTACTAGGATCTTGCTGCAACTTTTGAATGAGTATCCATACATCTTTGTCCTTCTTCCATTCATCTCTTGCTTCAGTTATCCAATCTGGTTGGATAACAGAAATGGCACAAAGCAATGCTTCCACCTCTTCATTCTTTCTTGAGAGTGCATCTGCAACAACATTAAGCTTTCCTTTTTTGTAGATTATTTCAAAGTCATAACCCAACATCTTTGTGACCCATTTTTGCTGCTCTTCTGAAGATAGTCTTTGTTCCAAAAAGTGTTTAAGACTATCATGACCATTTTTTACCTTGAAGTGTCTTCCCATTAGGTAAGGTCGCCATTTCTTTAGTGCATGTAGTATTGCTAACATTTCCTTCTCATAAATAGTTTTCTGTAAATACTTTCCTTTGATTGGACGACTTTCAAAAGCAATGGGTCTTCCTTCCTGCATTAAAACTGCACCAATTCCATTTCCTGAGGCATCACATTCCACAATAAAGGTTTTTGTGAAGTCTGGTGTAGCTAAGACCGGTGCTAGGCACATTGCCTCTTTAAGACGTCCAAAGGCCTTAGTTGCTTCAGGAGTCCATGAAAATGCATCTTTCTTCAATAATGTTGTTAGAGGTGCTGCTATTCTCCCATAATTCTTAACAAACTTGCGATAATACCCCGTTAACCCGAGAAATCCTCGCAACTTCTTTATGGTTGTGGGGACTTTCCATTCCTTAATGGCTTTAATTTTGTTAGGGTCTACCTTAACACCCTCGTGAGATACAATATGACCCAGATATTCAACCTCTTGTACTCCAAAGAAACATTTGGATGTTTTTGCATATAATTGTTTCTCCTGCAATAGTTTGAGCACCCTGTCAACATGTTGAATATGATACTTCCAAGACCTGTTGTATATTAGTATATCATCAAAAAATACTAGCACAAATTTTCTAAGGAAGGGGTTGAAAATGGAATTCATCAACCCAATGTAGAAGGTGCGTTGGTAAGGCCAAAAGGCATGACCAAAAATTCATAATGACCCTCATGAGTTCGAAATTTTGTTTTCGGAATATCTTCAGTCTTCATTCTAATTTGATGATATCCTAAACAAAGATCTAACTTGGTAAAATAAATTTCTCCATGTAATTCATCCAATAATTCATCAATCATAGGAATGGGAAATTTATCTTTAATGGTGAGCTTATTGAGCTCCCTATAATCTAGACACATTCGCCATGATCCATCCTTCTTGTGCACCAATACTACTAGAGCAGAGAAAGAACTTGGACTAGGTTGAATTATACCATCCTCTAACATTTCTGCAATCATATGTTCAATTTTGCTCTTTTGGAAATAAGGATATCTATAAGGCCTGATGTTTGGAGGAACACTTCCTGGAATCAAATGAATAGCATGATCATGATCATGAATAGGTGGGAGTCCTTTGGGAGTTTCAAACACCTTGGATTGATTGTCCAAGAATTTTTAGAGATCTGCAGAAATAGATGATTTTGATGTTGGAACTTCTAGTGAGCATAATTGTGCAATTACGCCTCGTTGTTCTTTCTTTAGAAGCTTTTTCATGACATTAGAGATTGTTATTTTTCCTGGCTTCCCTGTGATACCCCGTAATTTGACTTCCTTTCCTTTTGAAAAAAATTTCAAGAAAAGTTCTTGAAAATCAAAAGTTATCATCCCCAAAGATTGTAACCATTATACTCCTAGTAAAACATCAGCACCTTCCATAGGAATGGAAAGAATTGGACTATTCAATACATATTTTCCCATGGTTAGCTTGATATTATGGAATTTTCCAAAGCAATTTATAGTTCTTCCATTTGCAACCATCACTTGACATTTTGGTGCTGGGTATAGGAAACAATTCAATTGCTTGGCTACCTTACAATGAATAAAATTATGGGTACTACCCGAATCAATCAACACTATTACCTTTTTCTTCTTGATATGTCCTTCTATCTTGAGAGTTTGAGGAGTGGTAATTCCTACCAATGCATTACACGATATGGTCGGACTCATTTCTTCCTCTTCTAGGGTTGTTTCCTAGTGTATATCCTCTTATTTTGAAGATTTTTGTTCATTTTCTTCTTCCTCTTCACAATCTATGTAAAATAATTTCTTCTCAACACACTTATGACCTTTAGTGTATTTGCTATCACAACTGTAGCAAATCCCTTTTTCTCTTTTTTCTTCCAATTGTTGTGATGTCAACCTTGTAGGTTGTGGAAGTCTAGGAGTAGCAACACTTCCATATTTATATATGTGAGTGATAGGCTTCCTTGTCACCATAATTTTACATTCAATTTGTCTTGCCAACCTGAATGCCTTTTCCAATGAATCAGGTTCCCAAACACGAACTTCATGTTGGATGTTATCCTTTAAAGTCCTTATGAAGACATCAATCTTGTGTTCCTTTGGAATATCAGTTACCCTTATATTCAATTTTTGGAAGTCCTTAATGTGCTCCGCCACTAAACTCTTTTGTTTGAGATTTATTAATTGGCTAAAGAAGGTGTTGCTTTTTTTATCCTGATAATGTGTTATCATTTCCTCCATAAAAATTGACCAAGTGACAATTTTTTTACGGGAGCAAAGCCATCGATACTATACAAATGTATTTTGTTCTAAATCTAAAGTTGCAATGTGTACCTTTTGTGTGTTTTGCACATTATTGAGATCAAAATATTGCTCCATCTGTAGTATCCATGTTATGGGATCCTTGCCATCAAACTTCCTCATATCCATCTTTGGAATATGGTGGTTCTTCCATCCAACATTAGAGTTTATGAAATCACGATTAACATTTATTTTTTTCTCATCATGAGTTTTCTCTACTATATTTTCACCTTTAGGAAACATTTCTTGTATCAACTTTTCCAAACCTTCGATTTCTAATTTTAGATCGTTCTTCATGTTTTCCATGTTGTATTTCATTTTTTCATCGATCTTATCTTCCATGTCATCCATATTAGCTTCCATGCCATCCATCTTAGCTTCCATGCCCACTTCCATGCCATCCATCTTAGTTTCCAAACCATTCACCTTAGCTTCCATGCCTCACTTCAAACCATCCATCTTAGTTTCCACGTCTTTCATTTTTTGTTGCTCTTTGTGATAACGAAATTTGGTGTACTTTCTCTTGTAATTTTGATATCTCATGTTGTGTTTCTTCGTCTTCATCAGTCATAGTGGAGCCTTATGAAGGATTAATGGGTGTTGAATTCTTTTTAGGGGGAATTTTAGAACCCAATTTTGATATCTATTCTTCAATATTCCCTTGGAATAAATTCAAACTATTTTTTTTTTCAAAAGAGACTTATGTAATTTGAAAAAATACACACAATTTTCTTGTTTTTTAGGAGCTTGATATTGAAACTGAATTATCTCAATGATTTCAAATATTCAATATCTGAAATTAGGCCCTAAAGTAGCCTTCTGAATCTTATTTTGAATGCCACATGTTTGACCTGATTTGGATTCTTCAAGACAAAGTTATGCCCAATCTCCCACGATGAACTAATTATGGATTGGTTCAGTAGAGCGAACTTGTACGACTTGCCACGTGTCATTATTTCATCCTTTGGCTCTGAAATTGATATACCTAAAACTATGTTCCGTATGATTATGACCACTTTTTATAGAATATCAATATGATGCTCAGAGAGAGAGTTACGATGTTTTTTCCCACGGTCACCTCTTTGAGATGAAATTTGGGAGCCTGAAACAATCCTAACTTACACAGATCATATCTCCAAAAATATTGTGAACCAAGATTTGAAATTTTTATAGGAGTTTCCTCAGTTTTTCGGATTTTTACAGTAAAAATTTCAGCTTCTGAAACTTTGTATACGAAAATTTATAGTGAAAATTCCATGATGACCTGTTTTAGTTGAAATTCGGGAGCCTGAAAAAAGCCTAACTTCCTGAGATCATATCTCCAAACATATTGTGAACCAAGATCTGAAATTTTTACAGGAGGTTCCTCAGGATTTCAGCTTTGCACTTTACAAATTTTAGCTTCTGAACCCTCGTAGAAAAAATGTTATTGCAAAAATTCCACGATGACCTGTTTGGAGCAGCGAAACCCTAGAATCCAAACCTCTGATACCAAATGTTATGAAACCAGCTCCAAAAAAAGAAGAGAAGAGATATCGACGCCTTAGAATTCAACCACTTCGAGGGGGAAACCTCCAATACATTACATAAATGAATAATTCTTGGATGATCCAAATGACCAAAACCTCATTCTATATATAGGAGTCCATGGGCCCACAATATAATCCTAGCCGACCTAACAATAACAAAGTAAGGGCACAATAATAACAATATTGGGGTTACAAGGGTACAACAATAATAATAAGGGGGCTACACTAATAACAATAAGGGGCTAAAATAGTAATATAGGGACCTAACATAGACCCTGCAACAAGCACGTCATCTACATAAAATGACAATATAATATAGCTTCCATCATTTTACCTTTTCATATAAACAAAATGATCAAAGTGACATCTAGTATACCCTTGTTCAGACATAAACCTGTCAAATTTTAGATACCACTGTCTCGAAGCCTATTTTAATCCATACAAGCTCTTCTTCAACTTGTACACTATTTTTTTCCTTCCCTTTGACCTCATATCATTGTGGTTCCTGCATATAGTTCTCTTCCTCGAGATATCCATGGAGAACGATTGTCTTTACATCTAACTGTTCAAGATGAAAATCTTCCGCTGCTATAAGAATTAAAATAGTTATGATTGAAATCATTTTAACAACAGGAGAAAATATTTAATCAAAGTCAATACATTTCTCTGTGAAAACCCCTTCACCACAAGTATAGCTTTGTACCTCTGTTTTCCTCCATCTTCTTCCTTTAACCCATAGACCCATTTATTCTGCACTGTTTTTTTACCTGTAGGAAATTTGACTAGCTCCCAAGTCTGGTTATCTACCAAGGATTCCATATCTTATTTCATGGCTATCTACCACGTCTTCCTGGTTTCTACATGCATTACTTCTGCATAACATTTTGGCTCACCATAATCAGTCAACAATACATAATATAATGAAGGAGAGTATCATTCAGGGGGTCTACTTATCTTGGTAGATATTCTGACACCACTTTTTGGTGTTTGAGGTGCCAATTTCTGTTGTGGTTGTTATTATTGTTGTGGATGTTGATTATTATTATTTTTCAGGAACATTTACTTTTTCTATGATCTCATCAAGCATTGTGTATTCTCTGTTTTCTTTATCCTATTTCTTTTCTTACATCTGGTCCTTATACAAGACCTTTTCATTGAATATGACATCTCTGCTCCTAATTATTTTGTGATTTTCATAATCATATAAGTGATAACCAAAATCATTAACATCATATCCTGTAAAGGTAGATTTATTTGATTTTTCCTCAAGCTTTGTTCTATTTTATTTATTAATATGGAAAAATCCCTCACAACCAAAAGAATTTAAAAAAGATTAGTTTACCCTTTTATCTGTCCATGCATCCTCTGGAATACCACTATCCAAAGAACTTGAAGGCCCTTTTTTTATTAGATAAACAAAATTATCTACAACATCTGCCTAAAATTTTAAAGGAAGTCATGCATGCAATCTCATGCACCTTGCATGCTCCATGATTGTTTTGTTCATCCTTTTTGACACACCATTTTCATGTGGTGTTCATGGAACTGTCTTCTCTCTCCAAATTCCATGCTCTGAACAATACCTATCAAACAGTTTGTTGCAATATTCACCTCCATTGTCTGATCTAAGACACTTCAACTTCTTTCCTATCCCAATCTCAACCAAATATTTCCATTTCTTGAAAGTATCAAATACATCAAATTTATTCCGAATATAATAAATCCATTTTTTTCTAGTTGCATCATCAATAAAAGTAACATAATAATGAGAGCCAATGAGAGATTATACCTGAGCAGGTCCCCATACATGTGTATGCACAAGCTATAATTTTTCGCTCTTCTTTGTTTCCCCAACTCTAAGAAATCTGACTCTCTTCTGTTTTCCATAAACACAATTCTCACTGAAATCCAAATCAATATTCTTCAAACCTGGAAACAAATTTCTTGAGTGAATAATTTTCATCCCCTTCTCACTCATGTGTCTGAGCCTATGATGCCATAATGTTGCATATTCTCCTCTGGAATTTAAAGCATTAACACAATTATAAATACCATTACATAAATAAAATGTTCTAACCTTTTCTCCTTTTTCTATTACCAAGGCTCCTTTAGTGACCTTCCAGGTTTTATCTGTAAAAGTTGTCACACAACCTTCACCGACTAACTGCCCTATTGAAATCATATTTTTCTTCATATCTGGAACATGTCTTACCTCCTTTAATAACCATTGGTTTCCATTATGTTGTTTTACAAGAACTTTACCCATTCCAACGATTTTAGATGGTTTATCATCACCCGGATGGACCTTTCCAAAATATCCTTGAACATAGTCATGAAAATGTTTCTTATCAGGTGTGGCATGGAATGAGGCCCATGAATCTACCACCCAGGCATCAATAAAAATTTCTAAAGAAAGAATCAAAGCATATTGCAACACATCAACTGTCACATTCACTTCATGATTGTTTTCTTATTGTGCATCTCCTTCTTTTCCCTTCCAACAATTACAGTATTTCTTCAGGTGTCCTTTCTTCCCACATTTCTAGCACACTATCTACGATCTAGACTTGGATCTGCCTTTCCTTGACTTACTACGATATCCTAGGCTCTTTCCTCTTTCTATTTTTCTTCCCATAGTCTCTGCACTCAAAGCCTTACTTGATATCTCACCAAATATTTTTCGTCGCATTTCCTTGCTAAGGATGGCACCAACAACATCATCAAACTTTAAAGTACTATATCTGGAGACAGAGTTACTAATGGCTATAACTAAATCATTCTAACTTTCTAGCAATGAGCATGGAAATAACAGAGCCCTAACTTCATCATAAAATTTTACCTCTACAGAACTTAACTGACCAGTAACCGTATTAAATTCATTTACAGTGGTCAACAACAGATACGTTATTTGAGGTTGAGGGTTTTTAATATAGTCTAGATGATACCAGAATTAAACCCTCTATTTTCGTTTTCTCTTAAATATTAAAGGCTATCGACGCTGCCATGCACAACCATTTTTTTCAAAGTGTCGTTCTATCGAGAATCTCCCATTCTTCATCTGCCATACTCAACAACTTCTTTGTTTTGCTGCTCAATCGTAGGTATAGATCTTTCTGATATAGATAATCTTCCATCTGCGTCTTCCATAGCTGGAAGTTTTTGCCATTAAATTTCTTGACCCTAAACCTGCCATCTTCCGCCATTTCTCCCACTCAAACAAGGAACCCTTCTTTCGTGCGAGTTTATCAACCAAATATACTTTTGGCTCTGATACCAGTTGTTAGAAAATTACATATTATAGAGCAATGGAACACATAAAAATATGCATAAATATAAACACATAAAACATATAAAAGAAGTGAGACACAAATATATGTGGTTCACCCAACTTGGGCTATGTCCACGGAAAAATGACCAGTCCTTCCTTTATATTATCTAGGAAAATGAAGAGACGCGATCTACAACAAATCCACTGTAATATCCTCTACTCTCTCACATAGCCCCCTTTCTATTTCTCACTCAATAAGCACACACCACACATAACCATGATATTATTCCCTCATATAAACCGAGGGGTTTCCTTCTAGGGAAACAAACCCTAAATTAAACATAAATTCTATCGTCAGATCATCTGCCTGATGAACGACCTAAATTGACTACAAAATTACTATATTTTACAAGGACATTTTACATCTATTTTTAGCTTCGAGGGCGCTACCCCTGAACCCCCACCGGGTGACCATTCGCCCTCGGGATCCCCATCTAGGGGGGTTGGCTCCCCCAAACCCCTGCAAGGGGGACAAGTTCCCCCCCCGGTGTGGATGGGTGTACAATCTTCCTGGGGTATACATTTGGCTGAAAAAAAGGCCTCTAAATCAAGATGATAATTAGGCTCCACACCCAGTAGAATGAATATTGCAAGGATTAGAACTTATTCTCATGAGCTCCAGAGTGAAACAGGGTGTTGGTTTATTCTCAAGATTCCTTGGGACGAAAGAATATGCCTCCTTTGCGATATTAAGAGAGTCTGAGATGAAAAACACTTTCTCTTGAATTGTCTGACCCTTACTCACATATTTTCCCATTTTCATAACATTTTCCCCACTACCAACCACCTTGGCTTGTTCAATCAGGAAAAATACAGTGACCTTAGAACGCTTCTTTCCCTCCTTTTTTTATCACAGAAATAAAATCTTAAATAATCTTAATTAACCACTTCTTTATTAAGGTCCAATAGACCATATCGGTCTTAATGGACGTTAATCATCATCATCATCATATAAAACTTTTACCTCGTAATATTTTTATTTTATTTTAGTTTGATGGATTTCTATAAATTAGATGTTATTAATATATTTTTTGGTATAATTATTAATATTTATTCACAATTTAATAATATTCCTTTGATCTATATGTTATCGTGTTTCTTTATTATTATTGTGTATTTCTCATAATATTAATTGATTAATAATATATATATAAACTTTGAACTTTCATTATACAAGTTTCAACTTCGAAATATTTTTATTTTATTTTAGTTTAATGGATTTCTAAGGTTACATGTTATTGATATACTTTTTATCTATTTGTATTTGTTTCATCTTTCTGGTTGAACCTAACATTATTTTGTATTCACTTTTATTTTTATTTCTATCAAAAAAAATTATGTTATATATCATTTTTTGGGATTTATTTTATTTTATTAGATTTCATTTTTATTTATTTATTTTTTTCTAGATATTTATATTTTATTTTTTTATTATTTTAGTTGTTTGAATAAGTTTTTAACTTTATTTCATTCCTTTTTACTTTCATTGTTTAATTTTACCAATATGTTCCAGTTTGTTATATTTGTTTTTTAATAATTTTTTTTAAATATTTATATTAATTTTTGTATCAAGTATTTTTTTCTTGAACGTTATAATTTTTAATATTATTTTTATTCATAATTTAATCATTTTATTACAACTTTTGAATTTTCTCTACATTGTTTTGTATATTTAAGCTCTTAGCTGGATCATACTCTCCATCTTAGTTCTGATGATGAACCACTGGATAGTTCGAAATGCATAGACTCTGAAATTATTATGTGATTTATTCTGAAATAATTTTAATACATGAAATGAAAATGAAATGATATTTTAACATCCACAAGACTAAAAATAGTCTATGGGACCATCAGCTCCCTTCTTTTCGTCTTTTGCAATTCAATCATTTTCTTATTCAAATTGATGATGAGTTGGCCAAACCTTCCAACAATCGCCTTGTTGAAAAGACAATTCCAAGAAACTGATGCTAACATATTCCCATAACTTTCTCTAATGTCTTTGAATGCATCGCATTCCAAAATGAATTTTTTTTCCGATTCCACTACCCCAAATGTGCAAAATGTACACACCCGTTCATCCCAAGCTTCTTTAGGCCTTTTATACCATCTTGTTTCACACCAAAGTTGATGCGAGTTGGTTCCTAATTGAGCAATAAGAACCTTTTCCCTCCACAGAATTCTAGCTCCAATGTACTCTTTTTGTTGGAGATCACACGTAGGGTTGAATTCCTCAATGTATTTACCCAATTCTTTTCTCCATACCCATTTACCAAACTTCTCTCATGACAAAATCCTTTAGCTCCTTGCTATTTGTGGGACATGCATTGAGTTAGATATTCCATTTTTGCATCCATGTGTAGTTTTTTCTCATCCACGTTTTCTTTCTTTCACTCATGTCTTCATTGAAGATAACGTTAGGCCATCTACCTACTCCCATTTGCTAAATTATTTTTAGATATCTTATGATCCACACCATAGAAATTTCTTTGATGATAGTTTCTCGTGTTTCACTCAACATTATCTCATACGGTACCAAACTTTTTATTTTGAACTTGCTCATGATCAAGCATTTTTGTATTTTCTTAATTTTTTTCCATTTTGAGACCAGGGTGTTGCTAGCCCACAAATAGTTGTAAACAATTGTATTACTATATCAAAAATATTACCTCAGGATCTCCAACCAACTTAAATGCAACTCCTTATTAAACAATAGTTGACTTGAAACTTCATCCATCATTAGAGTATCTCCCAATAACTTCTCTCCACACTTTAGAATGACTAAATCCATTGTCTGAAAAGAAATGTTAGAATTAACACCCACTATAAACCCACAATGTTACAAGAATTATAAACCATCCACCACTACCAAACCATACCAAAAAGAGCCACAATAATCACTGAAGCAACCTAAGCTAAGAATATAATAACGCCATGATTGAGACAAAGCAAAGGTAACCCCACAAAGTTGGAAAGAACAAACTATAGAAGGCATAGAGGGCATAGAGACTACAACCACAAGATGGGTCGCTAAACAATCGCACATCATCACCACTAAAAGAGCCATAATAGCCACCAAAACCCCATAATTCAAAGAAGTTGCACTAATTTGGAGTGTATTGCATATCCATGGTCATTTTGACTTGAAAATAAAATATAGGGGGGTCATGCCACTTGATCTTGTTAATTCAAATAAGTTTCACTAGTTTGGAGAATACTACATGTCCATTGTCAATTTGACCTGAAAATAAAGGATAGGGGGGTCATAGAGGAACAAATGCTAGAACCACAAGGAAGCCCACAACAACCACCTAAACCATTGACACTAGAAAGAGCCACAAAACCTGCCAATGCAACACAACTCAAAGAATCCATGCTAGTTTAATGCACTCCTCCAATTTGTGGCTAATTATAGACCTTTGATTCCATTCAAACCAAAGATAAATGAGCCAATTAAATGACATACCTAGAGTTCCAGACGAGCAGTTTAAAGAGTGACTCAAAGGCATCTTGATTCCAAATGAATTGTACTCGAATGATGAACCATAAACCCACAATTAACATCAAATCGTCACACTCCATACCCATAATCCTACCTATATCAAAAATCACGAGTCAAAGGTGATTGAGTGATTGACACCAACATTGAAGGAAATATGTGTGATAGCATTGTATTGTGTTCATCTTAATAAAATGCTCTCAAAGATGAGTACCTCTTTAATGCTCTCAAACATGAATACCTCTTTTTTTATTCAAAAAATTATTCTAATTAAAACACCATTGTTGAAGTTAAAAACTTTAAACATTAATTTTGTAATTAATATCCAATCCCTAATAATAAAAAGGTCCCTAGTCCTTGCATTGCATATCATTAATTATATTAATCTTTAAACCTCTATAACAAATAAAAGTTTTTACTTAATTGTGAAAATTCATAATTTTATCTAATTATAAAAAGTTTATTCTAAAATGTTTTAAAACCTTAATACAAAACCCGAATTTCTACTTAATTATAAAAATTTATAAAAAATATTATCAAAATTTATAATAATGAAAAAAACATTTTCAAAATTATAACATTATACGTGAATCACAATTTAAAACAACAGCGACTCACATAAATATAGCAATATCTTTTCATATAATCCATTGTAATGTTAAGAAACCTACCATAATATTGAATGTGACTAATGGTGATAATAGTTACATATTTGCATAGGCTCAATTTAAGAATTTTAATTAAAATTTTAGGGACCAGAAGAATAGGTTCTGGAGAAAGTAAATTCATTGCTCTTTCCTGTTAAAGATTTATTTAAACAAGTATCCCATTACGAAGACACCACACCAACTTGCACACAGCCACCAACATGCACATGACCATCTGTTATGCCATTTGTTTTTTTTTCTAGTTTCATAGTTAGTGTTGGTAAATAATGCTACAATATTTCTAGTATTATTGAATCATGCCATACAGTTTGCATTTTAATTTAAATTAACGCTAAGTTATGAATTTTTTGGCCTTGGAAAAGGCTAAATAAAACTTTTAAATGTTTAATTGGCTAACAGAAACAATTTCAACATTTAATAGGTTTAGTTATTAGAGTGAATTATAACCTATGCTATAAGATTTTAGTTAAACCATTTTTAATATCTGCAAAAGGCTCATATTTCAAAGAATATCAATTACCATAGGCAAAAGACAAACAATGAAACATGAAAAAAAAATATAATAAAAGAAATCATTTTGCAAAAATTATAGCAATGTATTTATACATGACATGAATAGAATAAATCATAATGAGGAAGATATATTATTCGTTAACAATAAGAATTCATGGATAACCCCAACTCAGGTTTTGTATTAGCTTTTTCTTTTTTAACCTAACACACAAGGCAACCATCATATGCAAATGGAATGGTGGAACAGCAAAAATAAAAAGCATAAAACAAATACAGCAAAATATAAAGTATATACAAGAGTTTATGTAATTACTAAGATTTCATGCATGGAAACAGACAGGTATAATTTAATATGGATTGCATTCAACCTAATTCAATTCCATGTACTTCAAATCCCATTCCTCTTTGGCCAGCCTTGAACTATTGGTATTTAAATTAGAACTGCTTATAGTGAAGACTTGAATAATGGTAAAATGAGCCAATACTATTTTTGAGTGTATGTTCTTAGCAGATTTTATGTGTTTAATATTATAATCATTTTTTAATAGGAGTTAGATAAATAAAATTTATAATTAACAAAAATATAAAAATATTATAATATTATAATAAAATTTTATAATTATAGAAATATGTGTGTTTTTTTTAATAAGATTTTTAAATTTTGTATTTAATTATTAATAGTTATTAGTAAATAGTAAGGATTTGATTTTTACTGAATATTTTAAAATATTTATAGTGGTATACACAAATCAAAGGTTAAGATTTATTTCTAAATTAGTTAGATTTTTTTGCATTTTTAATTAAATTGATTAATTAAAAAAAGTCATATAAGCAAGCATGCCGTATTGATAAGTTATGATATTGGCCCATGATATTATAACAAAATCTATTTACAAATTAAGAATCTCCATAATAAAGTGAAATACAAATGTTGTTCTATATTTTTTTTAAATATACATATATTATCTTCTATAATAATAATAATAATAATAATTATTATTATTATTATTATTATTTAAAATAAAATTATAATTTAATTAGTTTTATAATTTTTTAATTTTAACAATATAACCTATTAAAAAAATAAGTATTTTTATGTTTCTTATTAATACTTATTTCCATGACTTAGCTAAAATCTATAAACATCTAATATGTGTAAACTATAAACATCTAATATGATTTACACATGAACAATTTGTTTTTATGGCACTTTCTTGATCTTAAAACAAGATGTATCCCTCATAGAACCAAGACATGAAATCCTAGAATTAAGTGCCTACTATTAAGGCCAGAACCATAGAAAACGTAGTGACCGTAGCTAGAGTGACTTCAGAAAACTCGTTGAATTGAAGCACTTTCAATATTGTTGGTTGTCACAACTGGTACGAACAACCAAAGTATTTGCCAAAGAATTACATGGCGATATTGCATACTATTATGTCTATATAAGCCTCAGCTCATTATCCGTAATAAAATGCTTCATTACAAGTTAGTTTGAAACTTTGATATAAGAAGATATGCTGATTTTTATTTATATACTTCTTGGTGATCATGCCATCATAATTTTTGAGAGAATTTTAAGTTATATCAATATCATGCACAAACAGTTTCCAATAGACCTTTAGAATACCTGGTTCATCAAATTTAGTTAACACTGATGGTTTTCTATAATAAAGTACACTATAATGCACATCACACTGGATTGCTTGAATGCTTCACAGACATGTCTGACAATAAGGAAATTGGATTATATACAAAATGATTCATAAAATAGTTCCTGCTCATATATTACTGTATTTAACGCTAGCACTCAACTCAAAACAACGGGATGCCCTTGTTCTCCAAAAGGAAACAACATTTAAAAAAAAACATTATTGCTAATAACAACATATAGCATCATCAACACAGACAAGATTTGATGAATTCAAAAGTACATATCGGAATTATTTGTGCCTTCCAGCAAAAAAACAAATATAGATCTGATCAACTCTGTCCTTTTGTCATGGAGGAGGGCTGCCTCCCTGATAGCAACACCAATACACGATGGATAGACTGCATCAAATCACAATTATGTATCAAATGTAAGCCTATGCATACTTCAACTCAAGAAAATCCACCTGAAACAGCTAAACTGCATCAAAGCCTAAGACATTTTGCAGGATTAGTTGGGTAGAGTATTAAATCATTAAATGCTATAAAAATTGGAATATTTAGTTGCAAATTATCAAGTCATTCAGTATGTTTGAGTTTATGCAGATTATATATTCAGATATAAGTCAAACAATTAACTTTATTACATACCCACAAAATCTAGATATTTACAATACCCATTAAACATAACTATATTTTATTGCAAATATTATCAAGTCATTCAATATATTTGAGTTTATGTAGATTACACATTCCAACATTAAAAAAAACATAGAACAAAGTCAAACAATTAACTTTATTACATACCCACAAAATCTAGATATCCGCAATGCCCATTAATCATGATTATTTTCTCATAGATATTTAATTTGTGATTAGTATGAATAGTTTAAACACTCAGTGCATAAGGTCCTATAAATAAAGTAAATAAACAGAATTAAAACAAATTTCAACTTAGTATGAATAGTTCTCTAAACACTCACTCAAGTGCATTAAGTGATGCCTAAAAAGATAATAAGTAAATAAGTGGAATTAAAACAAATGAGATGAGTTTCAGAGCTTCAACCTCAATCATTTTAAAAAATTCCTAATTATTAAAAGTATAAGTTCCTGATAACTGTCAATTCTTTTAAATAATTTCCATTCCCACTTCTTGCCCAGTATAAACATCATTTAATGACTTCACAAAGGTAATGAGAACTTGATCAGTATAAAAAATGCTGATGTTCATGGGACATGAGTCATGATGAGAGAATTGATACCCTATTTAGTGTGTATCTGTTTGTAACAATGAAGTACTTATCTAAAAAATATATCTTCATAACTTTTTTCTGTAGAACTTTCTTGTTTCTATATACTTAGACAACAACTATAAGTAAAGTCACCTTCATACCTTGACTATCGAGGAGGGCCGAACGGTGGACAGCAACAAGTAGAAAACCATCGAAGAAATCCACAGCAAGACAGACACCAGCAACTACAACAACCAAGATTACCCATGTTAAATCAAATTCAGAAGCCCAAATGACTCATCAACACACAATCATGGAGAACAAATCTAAATATTAAAACAAAAACATATTCACAAGATTCATATTCACAAGGTTCAGAAGATGGAGATTAGACTAAAGGACTCAATCAATGTAATAGGGTTTATACATACATTTGCTCAATGCAGCCACAAGGTCCTCCAAAACCAGGGCCTCCAGGTCCTCCACCACCACCACCACCACCACCAGGGCCCCAACCACCTCCACCATGACCCCCTCCACCCCCACCAGGACCCCAACCACCTCCACCTCCACCATGACCCCCTCCACCTCCACCACCACCAGGACCCATAACTCTCAGACTCTAGCTTCAACAATTCTCCAACTACACAATGCTCTCAGACTGTAACTGATCCGATACTTTTGCAACTATACAATACTCCCAAGCTGTACAGTACTTCCTCTGTTTCTGCAATTGCAAGAACTGCTTTCTAGTTCTTTGCTCAAGCCAATCAAATGATTTTGATACTTGGAACTTCCATCCAAATTATACAGATATATATACAAAAAATCTCCCTGCTTCTATGTCGGCGTTCTTGGAATGGAGAAACGATGTTGCTTCCAGTCGAAGTAAAAGGAATTTCAGCAATGCCGGTGGAAGTGAGACACGCAACGGATTACAATGGCGATCTGCCAGTCAAACAGACTGTGACTTCAGTCTTTCACCTGCTGTTCCTGTGTTTTGACCCAACTCACCTGGTGAGGCTGCAAGACGATAAGTTTTAAATTTCTCAACAGGTGTAGACAAATGTTTTGTGGATTTAAGGAAAAATAAAGTCACCTGAGGTACCGGACGAAATGATTTTCAGGTCTTGACAAGGGAAGAGGTATTGAAAACCGGAGGTAAGTTAGCTGTCAAGGTGATAGACTAATTTAGCTGCAAAAACAAGAGTGATGATAGTTATTAGTGGTTGATATTCACTAAGTTTGATTTATTAAGGAAAATCACACTACTGGAATTATTTGTGAGTGGTTTTCAAGAGAGTAAATTTTCGTACATCTTGGATTATTCGTTATGTTCCAGTAAGACAAGCTTTTACCCAAATAAAATTAGTTATAAGACATATTTGAAAAGAAAAAAAGTTGAAATTTCTGTAGTTTATCTGTTATTACATTTTAGAGATTTTTTCTTGCATATTTTCTAATCTAATTTGTATAAAGTTTAATAAAAATTTGTTAAAATAAAATACAAAATTAAATATTGATTTGTTAAAATAAATTATGTATTTAAAAATATTTCAATTACTTAATTATATAAAAAAAAAACTCATTTTGAATAACAAAAATCAAAATTTATCTAATTTTTTTTTTCAAGAACACTCAAAATCCTATAAAAGTGAGACAACGTTGAAATGCACAAATTAAAAACACAATCTTATCATAGTGAGACAACGTTGAAATGCATAAATTAAAGACAGACTATTAGAGATGAGGAAGTTCTTACACGTATCAGCAAGTTCTTACACGTATCAGCTGATATTTTTTCAGAGACATAACTAAATATTGCCTTTACAAGGAAGTTCAGAAATCTGTTTTTGGTTTGCTGTTGGAACTTACAGCTTGTAAGACTCTTTGTATTTTTTTATAATTCTGCTTAAATAACGAAAAAAAAAAACATTTACAAAGAAGTTCCCTCACCTAACACGGGATCTTAAGGTGGCTTAATTAATGTGATTTTAATATATTGAATTAATGGTCATTATCAGTAATTTCAGTGGTTATTGAATTCTGGATCCAATACTTCCTAGGAACTTCAAACATAAGTTCGGTGGCTACAGCAAAGGAATGGAAGATTAAAATTGATGTTTTCTTTATTGATAATTGATGGGATAAGTGTCATATAAATGTTTTAGCTATTTTATTTATATATTTTTATTAATTTTATTTAAAAAATAATTTAAATATAACTTAATTATTTTATTTATATATAATTATTATTTTTATTTTTTATTCAAAATAAATTATAATATTATATATATAATTTTGAATTAATTTAATTTAATTTTAATTTATTTATATTTTCTTTGAATTGAAAAATCTTATTTGGAATAGCTACAGCAAAGGAATGGAAGATTAAAATTGATGTTTTCTTTATTGACAATAGATGGGATAAGTGTCAAGATTAAAATTGATGTTTTCTTTATTGATAATAGATGGGATAAGTGTTATATAAATATCTTAGCTATTTTATTTATATATTTTTATTAATCTTATTTAAAAAAATTAAAAAATATTTTAAATATAGCTTAATTATTTTATTTATATATAATTATTATTTGTATTTTTTATTCAAAATAAATTATAATATTATATATATAATTTTGAATTGATTTAATATATATATATATATATATATTTTAAAATCGTATTTGAATAGTTTAGTATATATATAATTTTGTCTAGGATTGAAACGTACAAAACTTAGCCGTAGTTCAACTAGCGAGAGGAATCGCTCGAAAATCATGAAAATTCCGATAAGATTTTCAGAACTTTCAGCAGAATTTTCTAAATCCATAATATATTATAACTATTAAAGTTTAATATTTCCGGGGTGTCCTATGTGTTTTTGATGGTACTAATCCATTTCCACTTCCAATGTCAAAATCCAGATTCAAATAATCGTTTTCCAAGATTTTTTAAATTTTTTTGGGCCCGGTTCTTGCCAATTTTGACCGTCCGGCAATTCCTCCTACTGCTAGGACGACTCCCAAAACTTATAAGACCAAACTCAACCCAATCTAGATCACATTCTTGAAACTTTTATATATATATATATATATATATATATATATATATATATATATATTATATATATATATATATTTTATTAATTAAATTTAGTTCAAATAATTAGATAAAATTATTATAATTTTTCTCACTCATATTCCAGATTAATATAGTTTGATATGTTGTAATTCCTAAAATAAAATAAACTAAAGTTATAAATATGAGATTATTTTTAAATATTTTTAAATGTGAACTTGAAATATTTAATTTTGTTAAAATATTTTAGTATGATATATATTAATTTTAAAATTATATATATATATATATATATATATATATATATATATATATATATATATAAGTTAAGAAAAATGGTAAATTTTTTACATCTACTTTTATATATATATAGGTTTTTTTCATAATTGTTTATGATCAATTCCATGAGAGGGGCTCTGCCCCCTCCAATCATATTTTTTTGGAGTTTGTAAAGATTTTGGATCTAGTGGTATCTCTTTCAATCTCTTAACTTTCGACATCCTTGTTATATAGTAGCTAGATGAAGTGGGGTTTCTAGTTTCTTAGAAAAACCTTTGTTGGGTGCATCTTGGGAAGCTAGAAATCTAGAGTGTTGCTTACCAAAAGCGATGCAAGATCCAATATATGCGGGATCATGCTTTGATTTGCAAGTTTGTCGGATTATGGCCCTATGAAAATTCTTGGATTGGGTGGATCCAAAATAAATGTAACCTCTAGGGTCAAATAGAGTTGGAGCTAGGGGCCAAAGGATTATTCACAATAATTTTCTCCAACTTTGAAGATAGATCAAGGGTTTTTGAAGGAGGGCCATATTTTTGTAATAATGTAGGGCTCTTCATGCGATTTTGGAAGGAGCAGTATAAATTCAGAGAAGGAAGACTTCCTTGCTGCCTTGGTGTGGGTTAATTTTTTTTCTCTTCCACAGGAATATTGGGAGGAGGAAATCCTTGAAGGCATAGACAGTGTCATTGGCAAAATTTTCAAGGTCTCAGAGGCAACTGAGGGAGGGAGGTACACAACATATGCTCGGATACGTGTTTATATGAATATCTTCTAGACTTTTCCAGCTTCAGTATATATTTATTATCAGGATAATATTTAGAAGCATCCTCTTGATTATGAACATGTCCCCTATAGACGCATATGTTTTCATGAATGCAGACATCTTATTACGGACTATTTGATGAATGCAAAGAAATCACTTGAAGAACACCCCTCTCAAAACAAGCAAGATGATTGCGAAAATTCCCCTAAAGAAGAAGAAATTTGAGTCCTCAAGGTGCCTCAAATCCTAACTAAATCCCCAGTTTTTCAAATAGGTTCGAGTCTCTCTCCTCTCTAAAAGAGTCTCTAGAGCAAGATATTATCCATTCTAGCATACAACGAGAAAAGTGAAAACCCATAAGCCCTTATTGAATCCTCTAGAGCCTGTGAAAAAGTTCCTAGAAGAGTACCAACAAAATCCATTACTATAGGAAATGATTCACTCCTTATTAGAAGAAGCTAAAACACAAGATGAAGTATAAGCCCTACTAGAAGATATGCATATGGATTGATCCAAAATGGATTCAGTTTTCCCTCCATATCAAAGTCTTCAAATGCAGTTGAAAAGGAAATCAAGTTGAAGTGCTCATCGACAGCTTTCCAACGGTGAAGACGGCGCATGAAACTAGCTTCGTATGAGGAAGTTGTGGCAAGTTAAAGTTTCAGGGCAAAGTAGGGCAAAAATAGAAAAAGTCAAAGTCAACAGTGTGATGTCAGCAGGACACGTGTCGTCTCGAGAATGCGCCATTTGTCCACGCTGATCTCATCGATCTCAGTGATGTGTCGAGATATGATTGGTTGATATGAGCCAATCTAGAGCTGACACGTGGCAGCTCGGATCTCAATAGTGTGTCGAGATATGAGCCAATCCAGAGCTGACACGTGGCAGCTCGGATTTGGCCCTATTTTGAAAAGTCTTGGAAGTTAGCGAATGAACTCTAATCTCTCGGGTGCTCGGATTTCAACCGATTCCATCTCACGCGGATGATATTTTATTTATTATGTATTAGGTTCTATGCCGGAAAAGGTCTGAACCGAGAATATATATATATCATATGATATATCGTATGGATAAGATCCAAAGGCTTATGCCGCATAAATAAACCACAAATAATATGCCAAACCATCAGACCCTACCTTATAAACCGCCGCATATATGTTTCGATATATATGATATAATATTTGAAGGTAATGGATATGGTTTCCAAAGCGCATATATTTATGTGCAATATCGACCCAACGGGAATATCGAAGATTAATGCCACGATAATTGTATATTGCCATATATAATACTATATATATATATATCAAATGCCGAGTATAGAATCAAAACCGCTATGTAAGTCGATTCATCCGACTTCTATTTGAAGTTTGCAAATGCCGAACGCGCCCAAACCATTGCGGTTTTTCCAGAAGCGGTTTTAGTTGCAGAAAGGTGGTTTTCTTGCAGGCAGAGGCGGTTTTGCAGCAAACATAGGTGGTTTTTTACTTTCAAAGGGGTTTGGGAGTCACTGTGGCCAAACATAGGCAAATTGGTACTCATTTTGACCGAAATTCCGAGCCGGTCACAATGGTGAGGCCTATTTTATTATTTGGGTCTCAGTTTTGGAGCTCATGTTTCTAAAGAATTTTGAAGAAATAATAGAAAGGTCAGTACTGGAAGCTAAAGGACCAGGAGATGTAGCCAGGAAGTCTGGTGAACTCCTTATTAAATTTTTTCCATGTTGATATGTTTTAAATGTGTTTTTAATGGCTTATGTTGTTTATGTTAATTGCAATCTTTTCGATCCATTGCATAAAATAACATAAGCAAGTTCACATAGATGTCAGTAATTCCTTTTTCATAAATCAGATCAAGTGGTATCAGAGCATAAGGTTAAATTTGTAAAATGTTTGATAGTGTCATGTGAAGATTGAATGCTTACTAGGTCAAAGTCCAAATGAGGTGAAGGAGAACTTGTTGAAGCAAATCTAGAGATTGGAAGGGTGTTTTCGCAAAAGAAGATGGCGGAAGAAAACATGTTGGGAATAGAAACTTAGTTCTTGGACAACTTCATGACAATACATGTGAGGAACTGCACTTGTATGGTGGGAAGGTAAGACACAAACAGATCTTCAGAAACATGGTAAAATAATTTTGACATGGAATGAATTTGTTTCTGCTATTAAAAAACAATTTTATCCTTTGGCTTATATGCAACAAGCTATGATGAGTTGACAAACATTACGTCAGTTAAAGGGTCAAAGTGTGCAAAGTTATATTCAGGAATTTCGTAAAAGAGCTTTGACACTAGGCATATCATTGGACTCACCAGAAACATTATTGAAATGCATTGGTGGCCTATATAGTTATTTGAGGCACACCATACTGATGTTTAATCCGACTATCTTAGATGATGTATGAGTTTAAGCAACTCATCTAGAAGCTAGGGGTAAAAATGTATCTCATGATGTTGTAATTTCATCTAAATCTATTGGATTCAAGAATAAGGAAAAGAAGAAACAAAAATGGAAGGAAAGGAAAGAGAGCACTGTAAAGAAAGAAAAGCCTACATGCACTCATTGTAAGAAAGAAGGACATGATGAGGCACACTGCTGGGCACTGCATCTAGAATTGAAGCCTAAGAAGTTTGGAAGTAAAGAGCGAAAGAATGTTGCTGCTATGCAAAAGGATTTGGGATCAGATTCAGGGGACGAAACAACAATTACAGCTACAGGTATAAAAGGTAAAAATTCTCAAGCATCTACAAGTACTTCTTTGCATTCTGTTGATGATGAAACTAATGAGAGGAAAATAAATGAGCTATTTCATATTAGAGTCATTTCCAAGCATACTAAAATTGATTCTTTGTTTGATAGTGGCTCTCAAGTTAATTTGATTGTTGAATCCATTGTAAAGAAATTGGGAATTGAAACTAAACCTCACAAAAATCCATACTCGTTGGGTTGGGTCTGTGATAAAACTAAACTACAGGTTACAAAACAATGCAAACTTCGTTTTGTAATTGGGTCGGAGTTTGTAGATGAGGTTGAATTAGATATAGTCCCATTGGATATATGTGGAATTGTACTAGGGAGTCCATACTTGTATGATAGAGATGTTGTCTTCTATCGAAAGGTGAATAAGTATCAACTCACTAAAGATGGAATCAAATATGTATTAAGAGCTCATAAACTCAAAGACAACTAAACTCTCATAAATTCAGGATAGATGAAAACAATCATAAATTCAAGTAAACGGTTTTTACTTATAATTGTAAAAGCAAAGGATCCTGATAAATATGATGCTTTTCAAGGCTGTAATCCTATACAGAAAGCAGATTTAGTTAAAGTTGTTTTTGATTATGATATTATGTTTCAAGAGCCTAAGGGGCTTCCTCCCAAGCGACAGATAGAACATGAGATTTATTTGCAGCCAGATGCTCCTCTTCCTAACATTGGAAGGTATAGGTTATCATATCTAGAGAATGCAGAGATAAAGAAGCAGGTACAGGAATTGCTCGATCAAGGGTTTATTCGACCAAGCACTTCACCATGTGTATCACCTATTGTGTTGGTGCGAAATAAAGATGGTTCGTGGAGAATGTGCATTGATTTCTGAGCATTAAATAAAGTAACGATAAAGAATTGTTATCCTCTTCCTCGTATTGACGATTTATTAGATCAGTTGAAAGATGTAGTTTACTTCACTAAGTTAGACTTGCAAAGCGGCTACCATCAGATCAGAGTTTCAAAACAAGATGTATGGAAGACTACTTTCAAAACAAAGCAAGGACTCTATGAATGGATGGTTATGCCTTTCGGCTTGACCAATGCTCCAACGACATTCATGCGAGTCATGAATGATGTTTTTAGACCATTTATAGATGATTTTGTAATAGTCTACTTAGATGATATTCTTGTTTTCAGTAAGACATGGGATGAACATATAAAGCATGTAAAGCAGGTTTTAGATGTGTTAAAGAGAGAAAATCTCTATGTAAAATTGTCAAAATGTGAATTTGGCAGGACATCTTTAAATTATTTGGGTTATATTGTAGGGGGTGGTAAATAGAAGATAGATCCCTCTAAGGTCGAAGTCATTGTAAATTGGCCTAAGCCCAATACTGCTACAGAAGTTAGAAGTTTCTTGGGGGCATCACAATATTGGAGAAAGTTTATTTCTAACTTTTCTTTGATTGCAGCTCCTCTACATGCTTTGACAAGTGTGAAACAGGTGTTCAGTGGGGAGGCAAACAACAGAAAGCCTTCGACACATTGAAAGAAAGGATCAGTATAACGCCAGTACTAACACTGCCAGATCTTCAGCATCCATTTGAGATCGAGACAGATGCAAGTGAATATGCCATGAGGGCAGTGTTGATGCAGCGCAAAAAGCCTATATGCTTTCATTCTGAGACATTCACATCAACAGTAGTTAACTATCCTACATATGATAAAGAATTATATGCATTAGTACAAAGTGTTAAAAAGTGGAAACATTACATAATGGGAAAAGAAACAATCATACATATAGATCATCAACCACTACAATATTTACACTCACAAACTAAATTGCAACAATCAAGACACTATCGTTGGATAGGTTTCTTACAGGAATTTCATCTTGTAATCAGATATAAGAAAGGCATACATAATAAGGTTGCAAACATGTTACCAAGACCAATCATAAATGCATCCACAATTCTTAAGCATAATTCGGTAATGCACGAAAGATATATTGAACAGTATGCTCAAGACACAGATTTTAAGGATGTATATGCAACTTTAAGTCATGGCCAGGAGGTAGAAGAATTTGATTATTTCATAAAGGACAAACTCTTATATCATTTGGGAAATTTATGCATTCCAAAAACTGAAAGAGTTAATTTGATTCTAGAAGCACATACTTCTCTAATTTAAGGTCACTTTGGTGTAAGCAAAATAATTACACAACTACAAAGATTCTGCTATTGGCCATGAATGAATGAAACAGTTTCAAGATATATTAAAGGATGTACTGTGTGTGCTACAAGCAAGCCAAGTAATAGAAAATTAGGCTTGTACAATCCACTTCCAATTCCTTCTCGTCCTTGGGAAAGTTTATCTATGGATTTTGTTGGGGGATTGCCAATGTCCAAGAAAGGTCATGATTATTTGTATGTAGTTGTGGATAGGTTCAATAAGATGTGTATTTTGAATCCATGTACTAGATAGGTCACACCTGAACAAACTGCAAATTTGTTCTTCCAAAATGTATGGGTTCACTTTGGGTTACCCACTTCTATTGTATCTGATCGAGATTCTCGATTTGTCGAAAAAATTTGGTCAATTTTATGGGAACTCATGGACACAAGGTTAAAGAAGAGCACGACATTTCATCCGCAAACAGACGGGCAAAAAAATTGGTGAATAGGACAGTGGTACAATTGCTTCGAGGTTATTGCAGCAAGCATCCCAAGCTTTGGGATGAACATTTGTGTTATGTACATTATGCTTACAACCATGCAAAAAATTATTCTACTCAGAGATCTCCATTTGAGACTTGTTTTGGTTTTGAACCAAAGTCTCCCTTGGATTTTTTCTTTGGTATAGACATCACAGTTGATGGACACAACGATGTGGACAAAGCAACGAAGTTCATTGAACAAATCTAGGAAATTCACCAGGAAATACAGGAACAATTGGAAAAGAGCCAAGAAAAGTATAAGGTGAGGCACGACAAGCATCAAGTTGAGCATAGTTTTCAATTGGCGATCAAGTCTAGTTGTACATTAGCAAAGAAAGACTTCAAGGGGAAAGTAAAAAGTTAAAACCAATTAGATATGGTCCTTTCAAAATTCTTGACAAAATTGGTGAGAATGCTTTCCACCTTAATCTACCAGCTTATATGCAGATCTATTCTATCGTAAATGTGGAAAATTTGCGATTGTATAAACCTTCAATGATTGAAGATCTACAAAAGAAAAGTCAGGTACCTTCCATCAAAGATTTTTCACCAGAGTATCTCAACGAGTTGCAGGAGGACACAATTCTTGACATGAGGATAAGGACTTCGCGATGGGGAGAAGTTGAGTGTCTTCGAGTTCGACTTAAAGGTACAAATCTAGGTAAAGCACGATGGATAGAAATTGGAAAAGTGAAGGAAACATATCCTCACTTACTTGACAACTAAAACCAACTTTTGGTGGTCCAAAAGCTTTCCAGTGGGGAGGAGTGATCCAAAATGGATTTAGTTTTGCCACCAGATCAAAGTATTCAAATGTAGTTGAAAAGGGAATCAAGTTGAAGTTCTCGTCGATAACTTTCCAACGATGCGAACGACACATGAAACCGACTTCATATGAGGAAGTTGTGGCAAGTCAAAAATTCACGGCAAAGTAGGGCAAAATGGAAAAAGTCAAAGTCAAACAGTCAACAGTCAAAGTCAACAGTGTGATGTCAGCAGGACATATGTCATCCCGGGAATGCGCCATTTGTCCAGGCTGATGCTATCAAGCTTAGTGATGTGTCGAGATATTATTGGTAGATACGAGCCAATCTAGCGCTGACATGTGGCAACTCGGATTTGGCCCAATGACAGATTATTTCCAAAATTTTTAGGGGTCAGGGAGGATCGAACCCTTGACTTCCTAGAAGTGCTAATATTTCGCTAGATTCTGTCTTCCAGTCGAGCTGTTGTGTTACTTTTTTATATTGGCGGATGATATGTTATTTATTATGTATAAGGTTCTATGCTGAAAAAGGTCTGGATGGTCGAGGTCAACCTGACGACTGTCGGAGCCTTTAAACCTTATCGCATATCTATTTAAACCTTATCCTTGACCGCCGGAGAATATATATATCATATGATATATCGTATGGATAAGGTCTCAATGCATATATTTTAATAAATGTTTGCCATGTATAGAATCAAACTGCCGGAGGGTTGGAGAAAGGTCGGGCGGGGGTTTCGACCTACCGACCTCTAGAATTATATATAAACCAATGTCTTTGCATAGTTGGGGAGACCAATTGCACTACAGCTCAAGACTTGTAAGTCTGTTCATCCGACTTCTATTTGAAGTCTACAAATGCCGAATGCGCCCAAACCAGCGCGGTTTTTCTAGAAGCGGTTTTAGTTGCAGAAAGGTGGTTTTCTTGTAGGCAGAGGCGGTTTTGCAGTAGACAAAGGTGGTTTTTGACTTTCCAGGGGGTTTGGAAGTCACTGTGGCCAAACATAGGCAAATTGGTACTCATTTTGACCGAAATTCCTAGCCGGTCACAATGGTGAGGTCTATTTTATTATTTGAGTCTCAATTTTTGAGCTCATGTTTGTAAAGCATTTTGAAGACATAATAGAAAGGTCAGCACTGGAAACTAAAGGACTAGGAGACGTAGCCAGGAAGTCTGGTGAACTCCTTAATAAATTTTTTCCATTTTGATATGTTTTAAATGTGTTTTTAATGCTTATGTCATTTATGTTAATTGCAATCTTTTCGATCCATTGCATAAAATAGCATAAGAAAGTTCACATAGATGTCAGTAATTCCTTTTTCATAAATCAGATCATGGATGATCCACAACTGACTTCCATTGCAGAATAATGGCATGGGAAATACATGAAGCACATACTAGTCTTGGAAAATTTTAGGGGCTAATATTTGCAAGTGGGATAATTTTCTATGCTTTTACCAAAAAAAGATTCATCAATGCCCATGTTTTCTAAAATTGATTTTCCAAATTTTTATTTTACCTTAAAAATCGCCCAAATTTTAGAGAGACTAACAAAAATCATTATCAATTTGAATAAGTTTACAAAATTATGGCCAGAAATTTTATAGTTTGCATATTAGGACTAGTAAGATTCACCAAGGTTTCTAAACATTAAGATAAATTTCCATTCCTAAATTTTTTCTTGATTCCATCTCATTACGCTATGATTCCTTACAAGGCCTAATAATCTCTAGTTCAAGAGAGAAAAATAGTCAGGCTCGAGTTCTTCAAAGTCTTTTCTTGTGGTTCACATGAAGTATTTGACGGTGGCCTCTAAGAAAGATAATGAAGCCAAAAATATAGGCCACAAGAGAAATAAATTATTGATCCAAGTAGAAAGTGAAAAATTAGTCAACTTAGGGAAAATCATGCCAATGTCATAGGCATATCCTCCCATGAATTCTTGAATCTTCAAATATTTTTCAAAATAGTAATGATTTTCATAATTATTTTCTGGTTGTTTGTTATTGGTACGTATCTTGCTAGTCTCAACCAAACTTGATACTAAATTTTTGCCCTCTTTTGAAAATCCCAACTATATATAACTTTTTCCTGGTTAATGAAAAGATCACGATGACTTAAAAAAAAACAACTTATCATATAATACTATCTAAACATAAAATTATAAGTTTAATTTTTATTAATGATTACACGTATATTATGGTTTTTCAAATGTAAAACTTAAATGTTTTTGTATTTAATTTTAATTGCTCATATTATATAAGAATAAAATTTAGATGATAAAATGCCAATAGGGGTTTGGTTCAATGGTGAAGAGTGTGTTGTTAAGACACTCGTGATGAAAAACCATTTCCAACCCCCCAAAGGAAAAAAAAATCCATCCATGATAAGGGTTGGTGTGGCCGAGGTCAGGTGCGATCCCTCGGTGATTTTGATGGCTTAGATGCCTCTCAGTCATGGTTTCTTAGACCATAGGTTTGGCATGAAGTCATGTAAGGACTCACACTACCAAGCAAACAAAAAAAACAATTAAATGATAAAATAACTTTCCATCTTTCAAACATGAGATCCAAATAATTTACTTATCTTATTTATCAAATCTGTTAGGTTGATTATTATTACTTTTCACCACAAAAGATTAATGAAAATTGGTTTAGTTATCACAAAGTACCATTATGTGTATAATATAAAATAAATGATAAATGAACCAAGGGTGAATGATTGAGTATTACTTTTAAGCACAAAATATAAATAAAAAATAATTTAATTATAAAATGCATTTTTAAATCTATGATTGAATAGTGACAATATCCATATAATTGTTAATTAGGTAATTAAAGTTTTTTATTAATCAATTAAGGCTTGAATTACTATGAAATTGCTTGATATACAAAATTAGTTGTTACTATTGGTCTGTCATAAGGGAACCATGTATACTATTTTCCTTATAACATAAATATTATCTTGACTATTTTGATTAGAAACCTTGCTGCTTGTAAATAACATCATAAAAATAAAGAGAGCTCATTTATTTGGACAAAAATTCCACTTGAATGGTGTTTGGAGGGTCCTGTTCAATTGCTGAAGTGGAGAATTCCAAATCAACAATCCTTTTGGCCATGGAGGAGAGTCTTCTTGTAAGCCTATTGGTATTCCTTTGGATATTGTCAATACAACGTAAAATTTCATGATCAATCTTCAAGTGCTCCACCGAGGCGCCTGCACCATGATTGTTTTAAGTTGCTAGTATATATTTATGGTTGGCATGTATTTGGTGTTTGGGTTGTAGTATTGCTTGTCTCTAGAATTAATCCACCCAACTTAGCCTCCACATCAACATCCATAATAAATCTACATTCCATTTTAGATTCTTGCTCAACTTCCTGAATCTTAGCGCTGATTGTAGGAGGAACTGGTTGAACATAGATGGAAATCGACCTCTATGTTGTATGTTGATCCCTTGAGGTTGAGGGGACTATATTTTGTCTCCCTCCACTATGTTTTACATGGTGACCTGGTCAAGTCACTTTGGAGTGTGACAGAGTGACAAAAAGAGATCTAATCTTAAGGGGAGTCATATACAATAGGGTGAGGGATCATTTAAGAGAAAGGGAGAGAATAGGAGAACCAAGTCTCAAGACAGGGTAGTTGAATCAATGAAACTAGGGAGGGTCAAAATTATGAATGTGGGCCACCTAGAGAGAGGGGGTATAAAAAATAACGAGAAATGAATGTAGAGAAACCTTAAGACAAACATATCTTAGACTAATTTACCAGATATTCATGGGAGGAAATTTGACTAAGGATAAAATATCGTGGAGAGGAATTACATGCCTAAACCAGACAAATGGAAGTAGTAGAAAGAATAAAAACTTGAAAAACCTAAAAAAATAGTTGGAAACTCTAAGTGTTGACTAAAAACTAGATAAATAAACCATAGGAAGAGGGTAAAAGTAAGTATTATGGACCTTCATGTTAGTGTGGCCACATGAATCCTATCCAATGTCACTTCCCAAGCCATCTGAACTATCTGCATGTCAAAAGCAATGAAAAACCCCCATATAGTGAAACCACTTAGCAAATTCCCCCCCATAAAGTGTAATCCTAAGTTGTTTATTGACATAAAATGCCAAAAAAAAAACTCAGCCTCAAAATTCCTTATAGAGGGAGCACAAAAACAAAGAGGAAAGTTTTGAAATGGAGCTCGAGAAAATGGATCTTGCTTTTTAAATTGACCCCTTCACCAAAATAATTTTGCACACATTTCATCATCCATAATCTACTTGATATGCACACATATCTCTATCCTCTAGTGCAACAATGGCCGCATGAAAATCTATGGGAGAGATGTAACAACTACTGCATATTTTCTTCATTACCAGGCACAACGACCACCTTTCATTAACTTGAGCTTGTTGATCAGCTCGCCCTCATCCTTTCATAACACCAAATAAATTCCATGTCTAAGTTTCATCGTAAGGCATGCCCTCCCATGTGTTCCTTGTCATTTGATGTCTTTTAACCACCTTCATGAGCACCCACCATAGGGGAAATTATGGTAAAGTATTGTTTAATTACACGATTCATGTTAAATATTTAGTGAATAAGATATCAATTATTAAGTATTACATGAGGCATAATATCTATTTAGCAAGAAAATTCTTTGGTAACTTATTGTATGTATTATTTCCTAATATATTTAATGTAATAATTGTTTTTTCAAAAAAAGAAATCTTATATATTCATAAGGAGAATATATAGATATTAGTTTGAAGGTTTTAACCTTGTACATAAATTACTTGCAAACGAATTCTTAAAACATGAAAATAAACAATGGCGAGAACATAAAACAAATATGAAAAAAAAATATTTTACCCTGGATCCTAAAACCAAGACTACCAGATTGATTTTTTCATTATATTCCTTTCAATGTTACAATACATATATATATATATACATGCCGAAGCATTCATAAATCCCAATCCATTAACCCTGGAATAGAATGTAACCATAGTTCCCTTGAACAGATCTACAAAATACCATGGGAAGAAAACCATCATGCCCAAAACCATGGGTAGGTACACCCACCATCTTTGAGTCCACCCCCATCCTTGGGTCTGCATATATATAAGAAAAACAATTCCCAGGGTGCTACCCCGAACCCCGTGTAGGGTGGCTACTGCCCCCCTACAAACCCCATGATAGGGAGGGATGCCTCCCCCCTCGGTGAGCCCCCTACTGCTCCTGACACAATGAAAATGGGGAGCTTTCACCCCCTTTGACACCCCCCCCCCCCTGCATGTGCAACTAGTCGTGGAAAGAATATAACACACACCAAACATTTTCCCACTTGCTGTTTTGTTTTTCACACAAGGGATCACATGAGAGCTTAGTCATTGTTTTTTCCATGCAACACCCATTGTTTCACTACACCAAGAAAACTTCTCATGACTCACAAAATTCATCAATGCATCTATAATATTTTTCAAAATGTCCACCTTTACCAGCAACACCTTTTTGTCCTCAACCATATCCCTCGAAAAGTGATACTGAACATTAATGTGCTTTGTCTTTGAATTATAAGCAAGGTTATTTTCCAAGAAAATTTCTCTTTGGCTATCACAATCTATCCTTATAGCTCACTGTACCAACCCCATACTTGAACACAATCTCTACAACCAAACTGCTTCCTTTCTTGCATGAGTGGTTGCCATGTATTTAACCTATGTAGTTGAAATAGCCACTACATACTATCTTTTGCTCATCCAACTGACTACTCCTCCAAATAGGTTAAAAACATACCCACTTGGAGATCTTCTTTGATCTAGATCTCCAACCTAGTCTGCACCAAAAAATCCGCGAATGTCCAAAACTCTATCCAATCCTGGTCTTCCTTGGTAGCATAGACCATACTCACAAGTGCCACGCAAATACCTAAAAACATACTTCACTGTTATCCAATTCTCCTCCCTTGGTTTTGAGATAAACCTGCTCAATACTCCCACTGCATGTACAATGTCTAATCTAGTACATACCATTGCATACATCAAGCTACTGAATGCACTTGCATATGGAAAACAAGACATGTTCTCTTCCTCTTCTTTTGTCTTGGAACACTTTTTAACAGACAAATTTACACCTACAAGAATAGGAACCTTCACTGATTTACTATCATGCATATTAAACCTATGCAATATTGTCTCGACATACTTTCTCTGGTTTAACCAGAGCTTTCTCTTTTCCTGATATTGTTTATTTTCCATGCCCAAAATATAGTATGAAACACCAAGATCCTCCATGTTGGGTTTGGAGGACAATTGGGCCTTTAAATCCTGGATAATTTCTTTGTCATTTTGAATCAACAACATATCATCCACATACAAGAAAAAATAAATAACACTGTCACTAATTAATTTAAAATACACACAGTGATCCGCTTTGCTTCTAGTGAAGCCAAGTCCTCATATATATGTATCAAATTTCTGATACGACATCCTTGGTGAATGTTTTAACCCATACAGAGAAATTTTAACATTCATATCGGTTCTTTCCTACCCTTCACTGCAAAGCCTTCAGGTTTCTTCATGTAGATCTCTTCTTCCAGATCCTCGTGAAGAAAATTTGTCTTCACATCCATTTGTTCGCACAAACAACAAATAAAACTAATATAATAGAATTTAACTTGGAAACAAGAGAAAAAAATCACCAAAATCAATTCCCGACACCTAGGAATAACCTTTTGCTACCAACCGAGATTTGTGACTAGTAGTGGAAATTTTATAACACACACCCAACATATTTTTCACTAAAAATCTCATTTGAGTATCAGATACATCAAAAAATTGACACTTTTAGGAACAAGTGAAGTCCTTCCTTCTTTCCCACAAAAGACAAAAAAACCAATGAATTCTAGACAATAAACAATTTAGAACCAAGCCTCAAAGGATGGTCTACATAGACTCAAAATCAATGCCATAATTGAATTCATAAACACCGATAGAACGAGTAAGAAAAGAAACAAATTTCTTGGAGGTAGCATCAACTTTATTACTAAGTTGTTGGAGAATGTTTAAGTAGGAAATGCACTCATATGTATAAGAGAATTGCTGGATGTCACACATAATAGGATCTAATCTGACATTGCTAATGGAAACTATGTGATTTTTTGGATCGATGACCAATTTTGAATTTCCTATATCTTGGAGTTTTTTAATCTCCCTTTTGTGAGCAAGTTCCAGCAGGAACCATGTGACAACTACCTTTTTTTCATCTAATTTTGATAAATTTTTGTAGTTAAATACTTATAATGTTGGGGTTCCAACAATGATTCTATGATTTGAAAATTTATTATGAGATGTAATGTTTTATTTTCTTAATAAAATATGTTAGCACTGAAGGAAGTGGGGGGGTGGGGGGGGGGGGGTGAGTGGAGGAGAAAAAACAAGTTATGATGCCTTAAAAGGAAAATACATACCTTGAATTAATAATTCCCTTAATGTAATGGTAAAGAAGATGAAGGGTCAAGGTATGCTTACAAAAATGAATGAGAAAAGCCATTAAGGAGATTTTTCCTTTTTCCTTTTGTTTTGGCATTACTCCATTATTCTTCTCATGCACTTATTTATTTCCCTCTCTCACTCATAAATTTTTGGCATGAGAATTGGTGACAACTTGTGTTATAGGAATTGAATGTGTTGTAGTGCATTTTCCTTGGGCTAGATGGCTCTAAGGATTGGGAGTTGTACTGTTTGTGTGTGGCATAGAGAACACTAAAATGGGAGGCCTGAGTGACTACAAAGATTAGAGGACTCCCTTTTTTAGTTCAAACCTGCATGTCTATGGGCCTGGTCAATAAGGATAAACACTGAGATTCTTTCCTGTACGTGGAGGAGAGTGGCCTTCATTTTTAGTGTTAAATCTAGTTAACATGTCCCATCAATAGGTATAGTTTGAAGTTCATTGTGCTATCCTCTAACCCTTAAAACTCTCATTTTATCATATTAATTCAAATTTTTAGCCATAATGTGATTAGTAGGAAGACTACAGGGTTTTTTTCATATTGTATGACCTAATGTAATTAATTTTTAGGAAAAAAACCATTTTTGGAGGCATTTAATATGTAGGGGCTTAATGGAGACAACCAAAATAGTTTATAAGGGGCTTGTACCCCTCCCCAATTAAATCTATAACTTGGCTTGAGATAATAGAATCCTCACTCATATCTTGAATTCACTAGAAGCCGAGGGACTACAAGTGCATGTGAAGATCAAGGAGGACTACATACACAAATCTCTGGATCTTGGAGGGATTCATTCCTCTTTTCAAGGGAGATTCCATAAACTACCTTTTTGTATAAATAAACCAGCCAAGAGGCTCATTAGGATTCAAATTTTTGTTTTAGCTAGGAGTAGCTACTATGAGCCTAGTGGTTTACATTGTTATTATCATTTTTCATGATGTATGTGCTCTCATTTCCTGTCAATGAGAGGTTTACCGTTGGCATGCATACGAGTTAGTTTTGGAGGGTTGAAACCCTTGGGTCTGGGCCCAACCCATAGGATTTAGTCCCTCCCTTGTATTTATTTCTTGTTTTTTAATCAAAGCATTACAATTTTTTTTTATTAGATGTTATATCATAAAAAACTTGTGATTGCAGGCTTGCCTATCACCTCTCTTGTGGGAAGAGATATTGGAAGATCCACAATAACAACCCAAAAATATTTGTTTAGGATTTCTTGGAAAGTGTTAAGTATTAGATTGAAATATTTCTACGTGTTTAATCTCTGCAACTTAGGAGTTAGCAATTGGAGTTGTGTTGTAGGTTAGAGCAAACTTCAATAAAATTAAACTCATATTTTCCATGATTATTTACGTCGTTGTAATAATGATCATTTGATGCATGTATTTGGCTAGCTGCATGAATTTTTCTGGTTTGCAGGGGTGGGCACATATTTCCACACCCACCTAGATCTTTCCATATTCCTCCTAGGCACCTCACCTTGCTTCCAAATTTTGTCTCTGAATTCACTCTGTTAGGGTAAATGGAGGACACCGTGGGCATCAAATTTGGTACAAGATAGACCTACAAGGGGTCCTAGGCTTGGTTAAGGGGATCCCAAACCCTTCATTCACCTCCTTCTACCTTCATCCACCTTCCTATGCCTTCAAGACACAATTTATGTCCTAAAAAATATCTTGGACCCTCCTGCTGTAGCAAAACAAGGCCTCCTATAGCATTATAGAACCTCCTCTAGCACCTCTAAAAAACCTGTAGCGTTGTTTCCTTCAACCAATTTTTCTCTATACATTGAATTTGGCATAGTTAAATTGAATAATGACCCCCACACTATGATTTTATGACCAGGGAAGATTCTAGGGCCACTCCTACCTCATCCTTTCCTCACTGTAATCATCAGATAGCAGAACAGAGTTAGAATTAGTATTTTTCTTCATAGGTATGTTAAAGATTGGATTCCTCTCTTTTAAGAAAGTGTGAGTAGATAAGTGATGCATGCAAGTAGGTTACTGATTTGAATAGATGTGCAAGTAAAGTAGCAATATTTATTTTTGTAACTAGATCAACCTTTCTCTTTTATAAAAATTCAAGGAGCATTTACATGTAATGAATGGGATTTTAACCTTTGTAGCTAGAATCATGTTCATTCATGCTTTCATAAGAATTTTTCACTATAATTAGCTTGAGGAGTGGTCTCTGAACACCTTGACCTGATTTCATGAGTGAGGGTGACATGAGTAGAATCTTACCTATTGTGAATATAAAAATGTCACCTCTAAGTTTGTACAAACCTCGGGTTGATAATATAAGCTAAAAATCCTTTTGGAGTTGCAACATACTTTTTGCAATAACAGGGCTCATCCCTTTTTGGCATCGTTGTCGGGGAGTTGTCTAAGTAGGTTTTGTTTCTACTTAATAAATTTTTCTTTCTTAAATTAGTCTTATTTCTTTGAAAAAAGTGAAAATTTCAAAAATAAACTTGTTCTTTCATGCCTCGTAGGAATAGGGATAACCAATGTAAATTCTTACCAAAAACCCCCACCCCTTCAAGAAGTCAACCTTCATTCTTCTTAGGTGAACGGTGAACTTACCTCTCTGATTGAAGGGGAGTTAGAAGACCCTCTAGGTTAGCAACTTGAAATTTTTGAAGAACCTATAGGAGAAGAAGAATCTATCTCACCTACCCAAAATATGGCTGAAAATAGGAACAATGAGATTTTCCCTACCAGAGAAAGAAATGGAGATGCCATAATGAAAATCATAAGCCCTTTTTCCCTTCCACATTTCCATGGCCTAACCTATGAGGATATTGACACCTTCATTGTTGGGCCAGAATTGTAATCTACAGATAAACTACACTTCCCTAGACTGGTGTCTAGTCTAGAACAACATGTGAAAGAGTATACTAATGTTTCTCCTAACTCAGAACAGATACACAGAGAGGATTGGATGCTTATTTGTTTCAGTCGCTTCCAAATGGCTCCTTTCTGTCGCTTCCACTGCATCTTAAAATTCAAGCATTTTCAAATAGCTGAATGCTTCTTGCAAGAAAGAACACTGAAACAACATAGCATGCAATAATATAGATATCTATTCAAGCTAGTTAGCTAAATCAGTTAAGCATAAACTACATTCATCAACCAAGATTTTGCAACATGGAAAATCAAAATAAACATAGATGCATGTAGGGAAAAACAAGAAGTACTCTTTATTGATGATATAAGGAGAGGTTAAAACCTAGTGACTGATTTGTAGTGACCTTCCAACAGAGTTCCCAAATCTCATCATAGCATAAGTCTCTCCAGTAGTAGCTCCACAAATCAAACTCTCTATTGAAAATTCTCCATCATTTCCCTACTCAAATTCTTCCTCCCAAACACTTATATTTGTGTTCAATTTATAGATGAACTGTAGGTAGTTTTGTAATCAATAACATTCCAAAAATAGGCAAGACATGTTTCCATTCATGTAGATGTCAAATGGACACTTGGATCCGAAGCTTGACACATGTGAACCCTTCTAAAGGACACTAGCCAAGTGGAGTGATGCAGGAGCATTAGGCTCAAAGAAATACTTTGTATGTAAATAGACTTAGGGGTTTCTAGTTTTCAAGAGAGTTAGATTTTATGTAGTGAATTTAGTGGGTTTTGATTAATTTTAGTTAAATTTGGAGAGAATTGTAACTGCCCTTGAATGATTAGTTGGGCATATGAAGAGATGAGAGATTCAGAAACTGCAGAGTTGGAATCAGTTTCCACAAATCTAGGGACTTAGTCTAATTTTAGGAAATATGGAATTTTAGGAGTTTTGTTGAGCTGTTAGAGGAGCTAAAGCGATTCATTATTTTCTTGTATAAAAATAGGCCTCAAAGGCATTAATAGATAGAGCTACATAGACCTGTAGACCTACATAGAGCTAGAAAGCAGAGATGCAGAGTAGTGTGGTAGAAGGCCATCGAATTGAAGATCTGGCCAGGACTAGAGACCTTTGTAAGTAAATTCATTTATATGAAGGAACCTGTTTGGTATTATATGTGCATTGATTAATTTATGTATGGTTAAAATCCTGTGGTAAGGATTTGATATATGAATGGTATGCGTGAGGAATGCCTTAAGTCTCTGTGAGAGGGTGTATAAGAAGTGCATGCTGAAGTTCTGTGTTAAAGATAGAAGTGGTGATTGTAAATTTCAGTGAATCGATCACAAAGTGATCGATTTCCCAATCTACCTCTATTATTGATTTAATTTCTGTGCGAATGAGCTTGGAGTTCAATGAGGAATCATATAAATACTAGTGTGTGTTAAGCCTCTGTATTAAGAGTTAATATCCATATGGTTATTCCTTGTGAGAAGCGATGTAAGGTTGAAGACTGTAGGTTGGAGGCGAAGATGAGATCTATTGTGCACGGGATTCTTTAACTCTATTCATGGTTAAGAGAGCGATGTTTGGTAGATAAGTTATGTGTAACCAAGGAGCGAGGGCGTATTGAGTTTGTAACGCTGAGGAACCATATTAAACGAATGGAGTGGAACCTTGAGCTAGAGGAATGGAACCATGAGGAGCCACAGTAACGACGCTTTTGCAAACCCACAGGTGGGTTTCGCATAATTTTAAAGTGGTAAGCTGTATTCCAAAAAAAAGTGCGATATTAGTCTTCATGTGACACGTGGCTTCGGTTGTATTGAAAAACAACATATTTCACACTTTTTTTCCAGTTAACGTGCTATCCTTTAAAAAATGCGATAACCGTCCTATGCAATGTTAGAGGGATCTGATGACATTTGCATAGCAAGTTTCATGGGAGATAACTCAAGGTATGGCAGCATAATTGAGTTGATAACTGTTTTTAAATTATTAAATATGTGGGCCCGAGTATTGTATGTTGGCGTTTGGGTTTTGAAATGAAATAAGAGTGGAGACCATGGGTTAATCAGGCTCCGATATGTATGGTTTCATAACCATATAGTAAAGGTAAAGAGCTTCCACACAAGTATTGTAATTTGGATGCATAGGTTTATAACCTTTTATGTAAGGAATAGTGAAATTGACTATGGTTGTAACCATAGGTCTTGAAAGGTAACCCTCTGCTTATTGAATTGTATGAAGATTTCCATCTCTGTGGTTTCATCACCATAGTTTTAACCTTTGATAAGAAGCCCCTGCAGTTAGAAGAATTGCCCAGATTGGAAATTGGATTGGGCACAAAATTGAGTGCAGGTGTTTTTATATGCTTATTTAAATTTCCAGCTTAGAAAATGGAATGTTGGATTGCACAAATTGAGATTTGTATTGGATTCAAAATTTGGGAATGATATTTATATGCACAGAGAGAGGAAAATGTGGGTTTAGCAAGTAGGCATGCCATCATGGAGATTCTGGAACAATGAGAATTTCACTCCCAATCTAACCAACACACCTTTGAATGTCGGGAAGTGCTTTGCAGAGGAGCCTTGAATGGGGCTACCTACATATCCAATGCACTTAGGCCCCTTAGAGCCTAAGTTGGTGAGCTCCCACATGTTTAATAATAAGCTTCAAACCATGGAAAATCCTTGCTTGATGAAAGTCTTGTTTGATTCATGTTGTTTCCTATCTTAGGGCATATATCAACTGAGATGATAGGGAATGATAGAACCTTGATCATCGGTCTTGGAGATGATGCTCAATTAACCAGGTCATTGGGAATGGTGCCCAAATTGACCTATAACAATTTCCCCCAAAAGCATGAGATCCAAATAATAAGAACATTTGATTGAGATGCTTTACACTGTGATGAGCCTGGAAACAAAGCGGAATGGTCCCCTGCATCAATATTACAATACATTACATTATGATATATCCTCTATTGATCATAGTTGCTGAGGGTAGGCATTCCCATAGTCAGCACATAAAACAATCTAATAACATGTACATAATTCAGAAAGTCGTCTACATTGGAATGTTGCCCAGATGTAGACACACCTACAAATATAGGTCCATGTTTGGATGAAAATTTGTATGTAAGGTCACCATACAGATGATGTGTACAACAATTCTGAAATCGCAGCCCGGATGGCTAAAACTAGATTTGGGGTCTTCTTATCTCATTCACTCGATCATTCGGGTACAAGTCTAGCCATGCGAATATATGATTTTTCGTCGAACATGGAAAGAAATCGTTTGATGACCAGCCAACAATGAAAGTTGTTAACAAATGCGAGAGAACCACCATTAATGTCAATGGCCCTCAAGGTATTGCAGTACATTTCGTAAGGCGTGAGTAGATGATTTGATGTCGAACGCCAAACAAAATCTTTCGGTAAAAAGTCTGGAAGCGAGGATCTTGTCGATGCTGTAAAAAGCCTCATGGTACTGGAATCTGATGTTTCTAAGTGAAATTCTTGGATATTTATTTGTAGTCAATAGGAAGTCACCTTATTGCAAAATTGGAGTTACTGATTTCAGAGACAAGGGTATGACTTGATATAGCAATTTTCAGGGATGACGGTCATGAAAATGAAGGTTTATGAGTATTGTAGATGGATGAGTTCTTAATCACTAGATGACTTCTCCTGAACATATCGGCGACAATGTGATGAGTTGGCAGCATTGACCCAAAACCGAAGTGAAGGTATGATGAACCATAGGTGTGAATGAACCGTCAAGATTATTACCCAACCCAAATAGTCACGGACATGGAGTGAAAGAAGTGTCATGTTCAAGAGCGACTTGCTACCAAAAAGAAACTTTACTTTCTTTTCCCAAATTTTCCCTGGTCATTTGTCGACCAATACCTCTTTATTTTTTAACAAGCTTGAGGAGGATAACATTTGCTTGATCTATAATTCAACCCTTCGGGTGAACAAAGAATAAAGTATCACTATTTAATAATTTAACGAGTCTAGCGATGAATGAAACTCAATTCTTGCCATGATTGACAAGCCCATCGCTATTTTATGTTTTAACGAGCTTAACGACAGAGATAGCCCGGTCCTTTTTCATGTTTAGAGAGTCTGAAAAAGAGGACGAAAGAGGACTCCAAAAGTACTTTTTCGTAAATTTGTCTCTCAGATTTGAAAAAGTGTAAAATGATATTTGAGAGAACCTCTTTAGTCATGTTTAACCAAGGTATTCCTTTTTCGTAAATAATCCATCTCAGTCCGGAAAAGGGTTAAACTTATACTAAGTAGATATCAATTCATTTACTTTAACGAGCTTGAAATGACTAGTGCTCGGCAATCTTTTCACATTATCAGAGTCTGAAAAGAGCTAAAAGAAGACTCCAGAGGTTCCTTTTTCGCTGTTATCGAAGCTCGAAAAAGAGATAAAAGTGCACTTCAAATCCTTTTTCATTTTTATCGAAGCTTGAAAAATAAGGAGAAAAAACATGCTTTGTGATCAAGTCTTTCTTGAAATAAATCTGCACGACTAACCTATTTGTCAGTTGTATTTCCTATTCAGAACAACATCAAATGGATTAAAAATACCTGTTTCATGATAAAATCATAATAAAACTATAGTCATAGCAATAAAATTAATCTTGCAAGTAATTAAATGACTATATAAAGCAATTTCACTATTCATTTTTACCATTCCATAGTTACCATTCGCATTTTGGAGCTCTGAACCTGATTTTTCCCCTCGACTTCAGTCGTTGATTGCGGTCATTTTAGTGGATAGATTTCATTTCCGTTTGATCCAGGTCAGTAGTAAAAACCTTCTCTTTCTTGCAGTATTCATTTAATTACCTTTCTTTGCAATTTTTTAGGGTTTTCAGGCTCCTAGGGTAAATTCTGCCAAAATCAAGGGCATGCACTCCTGAATGTCAAAACCTACATTGCATAGAAGGTACAGTGAAGTGTACCTGCATGTGCAACATACTGTCTCAGCCCAGGGAGTGCATTGGGCGTAGTTGAAGTTTTTTTTTTCATGCTGTGTCCAAAATTTGCCTTGTTTTTTGCAATGAATGGTATCTAATGGATCTTATGGTTGATTTTTCAGGTTTCCATCGGATTTTAATGATGATAACATGGAGAGAAAGAGAACATGAAGAACAATATATGATTTCCTTGAATGATCCGGGTACTGTAAGAGCTTTAAGAGATTACAGATTGCTTAAGTACTTTAAACTATCGAGAATGAGGCAACAGATAGAACTATTGGAGTTCCTAGTTCGAGCATGTGATCTAGCGATAGAGGCATTTCACATAAAAAATCAGGTGTTGTCCATAACAGTTGAGGATGTGTATTTTTTCACAGGTTTGTCGAGGAGAGGTTTGCCCATTTCACTCACAGGATCTACCGTTTGAGGGGAGACAGTGAGGGATTATGTTATTCAGTATTGCTATCTAGGGTTAGAACCTAGCAAAGATGGAAAAATAAACATCTGTGATGTCAGGGATTTGCCTTTGAGAACCATCCTATTCACGATCGCTAAACTAGCTGGCACTATTACACTCCATGTAGGGAATAGATTGTATGTGTAGTATGCGCTGGAACACTTAGAGCCAACAGTTTTCAACTGGTCTGAAGTTGTTCTATCTCAGATAAAGGAACAACTAAATAAAGCAAAGGGAGGAAGGAAGAAAAATTTCAGTTATGGTTCCATTCTCATTTCCTTCGCTTTGGAATGGATTCCACTGATGTAGCCACAACATGTAACATTGGATATATCTAGTCCTAGAGATCCTCGAATGCAGATATGGGTAGAACTCATGGGTCGGAATTCATGCCAATTGACCATTGTGTTCTCAACTGCATTCTTCATCTAGTTCCGGCTACAGATCGTCACCATCAATGAGTATGCATATGCAGGCATTGACTTCTGAGGAGATACAGATCTAGTTTTACCAGAAGGCGCTCAGTGGGGTGCAATAGGTAATATTGATTTGACCATGTTTTTTTATTTTTATAAGGTTTATACAAATTTTTTTGTGTTTTTATTTCTTTCCAAGACTAAACTAAATGTTTAATGTAACGCATATATTGGTCACGTTCAACCAGTAGAGGAACCAAAGCGCGAAGTGGATGCGCCAGAAGAGAGGGCTGTCGGGAGAGCAGTCCTTCAGGACCTTGATATGGCTGAGACTCTTGCTGAGCTCTAGCAGCACATAGAGGTGTTGAACTTCGGGATTCTAGATTGCTAGATCGAAGAGCTTCCCATGCGACTGCAACGACACACTATTGGGGTTCCTAACCGTTGGATGCGGTTGCTCTGTAGGATTGCTAGATCTATAGCGTGCTATCATGAGCACCACTAGTTTACTTGTGACTTTTTTGCATACATTTTGAGGTCAGATGACCAACATGTCTTGGGCACAAATTTTGTAAAAAACCTATAACTATCTATCTATATGTTTTCAGATTTTTTCCTATTTTTAATGCACAATCCTATGTCGCAAATGTCTGTCTAAAACTTGATTAGCTATTGAATTAGATAAAGTGTTCAGATTTCTGAAAATGTGTTGATATTGAATGAAATCAAAATGTCTCTCCAAAAGTCGAACTCTTAGGAACAATCTAAGCAGTGTTGGATTTCTAACAGTATAAATACTAGTAAGTTGTAGTACCACAAGTTGTGAGTCTAACCTGATGATTATGCGGTTAATACCAAATGAAATGGAATCAGAGAGAAGTTCAATCAATGCGTTATACTCAACGATATTATTTGCTGATCTACCAATACAAATCCCTTGAAAACTCACTAACTCGCCGTTTGGAGCGAAAATGGCCCACTCTGCAGAGGATAGATTCTGCGTACTACGACTAGCACTATTAGCATATCCAACAAATGGTTCCGAAGATTCAAGACATCTGCGATGAAATTTAAAGCAGATTACTAATGTCAAGAAAAATCTAAAAGACAAATTAAGATAGTGAATTCAAATCAACAACATATAAACAATATAATACAAAAAATTACTACGCTCATGATTAAGCATAGTAACATTTCAAATACAAACCATTTCTAGGTTGTGCCAATGGAATCCCATCGTAATCAACTAACTTGTATGCGCCCTTAGCAAGAACTCTTTTGACAATGTAGGGGCCATGCCATAATGGCTTGAATTTCCCTGTACCTATTTTATCAGCTTCCTGGTCATAAAGAAGGACCAAGTCGCCCTCTGAGTAGATGCGAGGTTGGAAATTTTTGTCATATTGCACCTTTATACGTCTCTTATGCGCTTTGTTGGCCAATTGGGATTCACAATGCATTTTATCTAGATGGATGAGGTTAAAGAGACACACTTCTTCTTCTGAGGTGTCAGGTAACAAGTCTATTGTGAGTTTTAAAGATGATATTTCTCATTGGATTGGTAAGATAGCTTCCAGACCATACACCAATTGAAAAGGAGTAAATCCGGTCGCATTTCTCACCGAGGTTCGATACACCCACAAGGCGGAGTACAAGATCAAGTGCTAGTTCCTTTTATGGAATCCTATCATTCGTTGAAGCATTCGTTTAAAAAATTTGTTATTAGCCTCAACTTGTCCATTTGATTATGGATAATAAGGAGTAGAATTATCATGTGACAATCCTAACTTGGCTGTCAATTCAGACATCATATGGTTGCGAAAATGCTTCCCATAATCTGTAACTATAGCCTGTGGGACCCCAAACTGTGCAATGACGTGATTAAAGAAAAACAATGCAGCTGTTTGTCCTCTGTTGTTGAATGTAGGCATCGCTTCGGCCCATTTGGTAAAATAGTCGATTGCGACAATAATATAACCATGCCCCCTAGACGAAGGAGGGTTATAGGTCATGAAATCAATACCCCATTTCGTAAATGGTCCAGCAGAGACAACAGGATGCATTGGCGCTGGCGGTTTGCGGATTTTACGGTCATAAATGTGGCATGCATGAAAACTTCTGATTGCGAGGATACAATCTCAAAAAATAGTAGGCCAAAAGTAACCGACACAGAGTATCTTCTGCGTGGTAGCATAACCAGATAAATTTTCACCACAAGTACCATCATGGAAATCATTTAAAACTTTTTCGGCCTCCTCATGAGTGAGGCACCTCCTTAAAATAGTATTGACACCATGACAATAAAGTGTATCACCGACGATCATATAATATTTGGCTTGGTATCGAATACGTCACTGATCAGAGTGAGAGGTATTAGGTCGAAAAGTTTGGGTTTGGAGATAAATGATGAAATCTCCATACCATGGATCAGATGATCCGATCAAAAACAAAGACTCATTTGGAATAGATGGTTCTGACATAGTTGCAGTACTATCACATGGAATGTCACAGAGAAGCTCAACCAAAACTAAAGACTTCTTTGACTTGGATTTGATAAATTCCAAATCAAATTCCTGCAAAATGACGATCCATTTTGAATATTCCCCCCCTAGAAATTGATGTGATAAAATGTAAGTCATGGGGTTGCAATCCGAAACTATTTTTGTTTTTCGGAGCAGGATATAATGGTGAAATATTTGGATAGCTTGAACGGCTGCCAAGGCAAGCTTTTCCATGTACGAGTAGTTAACTTCCGTATCATTGAGATTACGACTCAAATAATAGATCGGATGTTCAATTCCATCTTCTAATTGGACCAAAACCATAGCGATGGTCGTTTCAACCGCGACGATATATAGGGAATAATCATTTTGATAATTTGGAGGATACATTAATGACGCTCGGACAAGATGGTCCTTGACAACATCAAAATAAGCTTGCGCAACTTGGTCCCAATGGAAGGGAACCCCCTTTTTCAATATTGAGTAAATCCTTTAGCCATTTCGGCGTAGTTTGGAATGAACCTTCTCAGGAAGTTAACCTTTCCTTGAAGTTTTGTATCTGAAGTAAGTTTGTTGGTGTAGGCAAATCAAGAATGGCCTGAACCTTCAGTGGATCTATTCGAATTCCTTCTTTTGAGACTATGAATCCAAGTAATCGACCAAAACCAACACAAAACACACATTTGTGCGGATTGAGGCATATCTTGTAGTGTCGGCATCGTAAGAAAATGGCTCTCAAATGGATCGGGTGATCAGTCCGTTTTCGTGAATGCGCTGGTAAATCATCTAGATATGGTTGAACAATGTGCTTTATGTCATTGAAAGCATAATCCATTGCTCTCTGAAAATTTTCCCCAGCGTTCTTTAAACCAAACAGGTGTTTCCGATATGTGAATGTGCCCCAGGGATAAATGAATGCTGTCTTATGTTGGTCATCTAGGTGGATATTGATTTGATTGTAGCCGGAAAATCCATCCATGAATGAAAATATTTCGCATCTAGCACAATCGTCAATAATATGGTCGATAAAGGGAGTAGGATAGTTGTCTTTTGGACAAGCCTGATTAACGTTGCAATAATCGACACACACTCTAATGGTTCCTTGTTTTTTCATAATAGGAACGATATTGGAAATCCACTCAGTAAGCGGAACAGGGTAAATGAAACTAGCACAGAAAATTTTTTCAACTTCTGCTTTGATGGCAGCGGCTTTCTTCAGATCAACAGGATGAAGCCGTTGATGCACTGGTTTGACATCAATATACATAGTAATAGTGTCTTCAACTATACTAGTATCTATGCCTGGCATTTCCTCGTAAGACTAAGTGAATACGTCATGAAATTCATGAAAAAGAGAGCGATATGAATCTAGTTCTGATGGAGAACAAGATACACCAACATGAATATTTTCTACAATGCCAGGTTTAGTCGAAATATCGATAGAAATAATTTCTTCAATATTTGATAAATTTCACTCAGATTCAATTGCATTAATCAGAAAAGAACTCGAAAAGAAATTTTGAATGGATGGGTGATATATTTCACTGAGATTATTTTCTTCATAATCCGAAAGATTGGAACGATGATGATAATCTTCCCATGGTTCTCCTTCTGCCATCATTGCTTCCAAAATATTTTCATCTGTCAAAAATTTTGAGGAAAATGGATCAGATAGAGTACCAAAATCTAATGAACGATCAACACAAACACTCGGCGACACTGATTTCGGATTTGCTGCCCAAGCTGAATAGATTGATTTCTATTGTAGCTCAATAGGAATGAGCAGTAAAACATCATCCAACGTAGAAATATCAGAATCACCCGTACTCTTCCTTAATCCAGATAGAGTGGAAGAGATCATGTAGCAGGTCTCTATGCTTGCAATTTCTGCCGACGTCGCTAGCGGCGGTAATGCAAAGGTTCCCATAAGAGTGGAATCCTTTAAAAGTCCTACACCAATGTTTTGGATTTCTAGTTGGGGTAAGTGAATATATGGAACGCTTCCAGTTACCTATGAAGCGTGTTATCACTCATATTTTGCTTGAAGTTTTTGGGAAGAGGAAAGGGGTTCGAGACCACAAACCAACTTTTAGGTACAAAATCTAGCTAATTTGTACCCATAGAGGGCTCTCTCTGTAAAATTTAGCTTTGTTTTGAAAGATATTAGGCTAGTTATAAAGTCTGAGGGTTTTGATTAAGTTTGGGTGATGGAATTCAAAATTTGAGGGTAAGATTGAGTAATTTAGGCCATTGGGCTAATGGAGTCAAAGAAAATAGCTTAACCAGATTAAGTTTCTTAACAAAAGATGGTTTCATAGGGCAAGGTAATAAAACAGGGAACAATTATAGATCTAAAGTGAATGGAATGGGATTAAAATGGATGAAGGGAAATTAAGAATCCTTCAACACATTTGAAAGAGAGAAACTGAGTGATTATTAATAAAGAGAAATTAAGTATTCTTCACTAAATAATCAAGATGCATAAACTAGCAAAACAGGAGCAATTAAGAATTCACTGTTTAAACCAGTTCAGAAGAAAACATTTAGAATGACAATGATTAAAAGCAGATTGCACTTAAGCACTTTCTGATTGAGTCCTTTTCGTTAATTATTCAGAAATGAAACACAGATGATATAATAAACAAATATAAAGACTTCAAAACATAAGAGATAGATGAATTATTGATCCGTAGTTTGACAAAAGAATCTTGTAAAAAGTCTTTAGCATCAATTCCTCATCCAGCTTGCCACACAAAATTTCTCTAGTAGCACTTTATTCCAAAATAGTCAATGTTACAGCAAAGTCTAAGAAATCCACCCCCAATACTCCGTTTGAGGGAGTATTTATACAAAAAATTATAAAAAAATATCTCATAACAGATTGAGATATAATCTAGGATGACTCATAAGTATGTTACAAAAAACTAGAGACAGATGGTCTCGTAGATAAGAGAAATGATAACTGATGTTATGTTGTTTCCTTCTTTTGAGAATTTGCTGGATGCAGGTCCTAAGATCTAGCTCGTTGCTGTCCTCTTTAGTAATTATGTGCTAGCTTCTCCGTTTTACTGATATTCTTTATCTTCACTGATACTCATTAACCTCTGTCTACCCTTATATCCTTCTTATTATGATTTACTGTAGTACACAATCAAAAATTCACGTAAGGATAATTTTTACAAAAGTTCTAACATTTCTTCCCACCATTTATCTTCCGGTATTCTGGTTCTTTGCAGTTTTTCGAGAGTTTCATCAGTCTCTGTATATCTGAAGAAAGTAGGTTGAATTGGGAACAAATGCCTTACCTCATGCTCGAGATAAAACAAATTTTCCAATCTATCATGAAGATTTTTTCCTGTAGGCAATGTTGCTGCTGATGAACTAGTTGAGGAATTGGCCTGATTGTCAGCATGCTTGTCCAATTTCTCAACATAACTTTCAAGGTCCATCAATTTATCCTCTGAAACTAAAGGACTGGGAAATCCTTTATTCAACAAAATATCAAATCTTTTTATGAAGGCAGTGATTTATTCTTGCATATCAGAGCATCTTCGTTCTAGATTCTGCATCAGAGTTCTTTTGGTAAAAACTCTTTTTATTTCCAAAATTGCTCCTGTCCTATCTTGAATGCCAAGTTCTTCAAGTTGATGCTTGTTCTGAGTATTTAAAAAATGGATAAGTTCATTGGCTTCTTCAGGCATGTTTCCCAATTCTTCTCTTGCTTTTAGGACTTCTTCCAGAGCCAATTTGACTAAATCATTCTGTTCATACATTATTTTAATTGAGGACCAAACATATTTTATTGACTGGATGATGTTGTCCCAAATAATTTCATTTATTTCCTTTAAAGGCTTCTCCAATGTGAGGTCTTTCTCCAATTTGTTGACCAAAATTTCTAATCTGTTGACCTCTCTTGTTCTATCTGCAACATTCATCTTCGAGAGATCATATTTTTGTTCTAAAGTGGTGAATTGTACCTTTTTTATTTTGAAGTTTTGTCACTTGGAGTTTCAATTCCTCCATTGACTTTATTAACTCTTCGGTACTTAAATTGGAAATATTACCCTATGATAATTTTGCTGGCTGACCTGTTGTTGTAGTACCTGTAATCACTTCAGTTGTAGATGCTGGAGTATTTGACTGCTTGTATTTTAATGCCTTTTCAAGCTCTTTTTCAGTTTCATTAAGTTGATCATTAAATTTCAAGAGAAAATCCATTAATTCTTCTTCATAATTTTGCTTTATAATTTCTGCAGTCTGTGGATGTCTTGAGGCGGGTAACTTTAGTTGTTTTCGCAAGGCCGCAATATCATCATCTTTTTTCTTGATCAAAGCTCTTATACCCTTGACATCCTTGGGATTATGACCCAATCCAATAATGATTTCCTCCAAAGTCTTTATCTTGTTGTCCTTAGCCTGAGAAGAGGCTTTTTCAAGATTTAATTGAGCATTAGTATTTTCCAAAGAATCCTGCAATTTCTGGGTCATTATTGATTTATCTGTCAGAGTAGAATAAATCATTTCACCTGTCTGTTTATGCAGCTCAATTTGATCCAAAGGGTGAATATCCTTTGCTAGGACTTCAAAATTAGTTCTGATATAATCTACAGTTGTTTGAGGTTGCTGCACTTTGGGTTTGAAGTGACTCATTACCATTTTACCCTGTTGAATGTCATAGGCTGACATCAATCTTTGTTGATTCTTAGGAGCCATCTTCAAATATTGACTGTAAACTTGAAGTCTGAGTGGATCATTTCTGGCCTTTATATTTATGCATGTTATTTTAATGTTCTAGGCATCTTTCACTGGTGGTTTGAAAGATGATACTTTTTCACTTTGTTGCCTTTGCAGCTCTTTTCTCTGTAAGGTAGTGGATGTCCCACTGATTGTACATGTTTGCTGACTACCCAATTCTTCTTGCGTCTGACTATCAGGGATTTCGTGTACAGATTCCACTTCTGGAAGAGGATTCAATTTTTGTCTTTTAACATCAGGCTGTTCAGAAGATCCACTGACAGGAGTAGCTGCTTCAACATCTCTCTTTTTACCCTTTTCTACATTAAGAGGAGTTTGTAAAATTGACATTTCTTCCACGTTGGTCTGAGTAGGAGAAATCTGTACTTGATCATGTTATTTAGAAGTTTCAGGCTGTTCTTTCATTGTAAATTTCTCTGTACTTGTATATCAGCCTCTTTCTCCTTTCCTTTAGATGCTACCATAGCCAATGCACTGATTTCCTGTAAATTTTGTTGAGAAGTCCCAGTAGAAGAAGAACCAATACCTAGTATCTGTACCTGTCCAAAAGAGTCTAGGTCAAGTATTTTTTTAGGGTCTTTCATTACATTTTCAACATTGACCTGCTCACTATCTTGTTCTATCAATGTCCCTTCCATCCATTCATCCATATTGGCATATTGTTCAATTTCTGGGATTCTTTGATGAATGTATGGTGATAATTTGTTTTTCATTCTTCTATCACAAATAAAGTTGTTTGGGTCATAAGGTACCCAATAGAATTTTTTTTTTTTAATTTGAGATAGTCTTCTAAAATTCTTTCAGCTTCCTTCCCAACATCTCTAGAGTTACAAACAAAGGGACCTAATTGAATTTTAATTCTGATTTGAGCCTTTTTCTTTGCATTGCAAAAATGAACTATATCTGAATTAATCATATGTCTGAAATACTCTAATGCAAAGATTCTCATTGGGACATATTTTGGTAACTTGAATGGGCATAAATCACATCCATAGATTCTAATTTCTTTGTGATTTCGATATAGGTACCAGTAACCTATCCGGTATTGCTTTGAGAGTTGAAGAATTTTCTTGATTTCACTATTGACCCTAGGAGGAGAGAATCCTATCAACAAGGTGGTTGCAGGGTGTACAAATCAGTCAATAAACTCATTGTATGAATAAGGAGAATCAGAGGAACTATGAGTGATGGCAGACCAAAAGATTACAGACCTAGGATTTCCTTTGGCATCAAGTTTTTTGATATAGAAAGGGAAACTCTCTGATTGAAAGTAAAGCATGAGATGATATATAACAGAAGAATATTTGAACACTCTTTCATTCTCTAATCTCATGAACTGATCATGGATTTTATCCGCAATGTAGGAAGCAAAATCATACTTGACAACAGGGGGTTGTCCAGGGGTAAAAATTGACAACAATACTAGGGTTAATTGGTCAACATATTCACTAGTATTGAAACCCATTATAGAGGATATCATATTAAAAATAAGCCTACCCACATCAGTGAAAAATGTATAGCCATAAGGGGGAGGGCCTTTGGGCTGATGTTCTGGCAACATGAAGGTTTGGCAGAGGCGATTTAACTCTTCATGGGATAAATTGGAAGATTTATCAAGTAATTCTCCCATGGACAGGGGAGTGAGGGCTTGACCAGGTTGAAATTGTAACATTTCGTTGATATACTGAGCAATTATTGGGAAAAGGACGTTTTGATTCGGGGACAAGACTGCTTGTTGATTGGGATCATATTTTGCATGGCAGTAATGGATTATTTCAGGAAAAATGTGGATTGAGGGGAGAATATACATGGGAAGATTGGATTCCCATAATCCAAGAATGTCAGAACCTTTCAAGTAATTATCTCTGCAGTAGCAAAAAATTCGAAGAGGATTTTCACTGAGAACAAGGTCTTTAATTTGGAAATACCTATCTATTAGAGGTAGATGGTCTAAATCTCTGTGAGGGGCATTCAGGGGTGAGACATTCAAAGCCACGGGAATTTCCATTTCTGGTTCTTGTGGATTCAGAAATGAGTTCGGGTTTTGATGAAAAAACAGGCACAATCACAGGTTTAGGAATGCAATTGTAGTTTTTGGAATTGAGGAATGAACTAAAGAGTAATCTTGAAACCTGTTTCAGTTTTTCGTTTGGGATTTGAAACAAAAACCAGGATTTTTACAGAGCTCAACGGGAATTTGGGTAAATACCTGTTTTCTGGGAACTAAACAGTGATGAAAAGAGGTGCTGGTTATGGCGGATGGACTCTAAATTACTCGACTGCAACTTTCTTCGGCAAGGTAATGGTTGGCAAACTTCGACAGTTGATTTCGAAATTCATTGCATGGGACATTGGTCACTGTATGAAATAATGAAAATGACCTGGGTTCTTTTATTTTATTCACAAATTCAAAGGTTGCCGGGTTTTTTTATTTTTTAATGGATGACGTCAGCAAGTACGGAGGCTTCGTCACGGGAGGCAGGCGGTAAGCGGTTTCCATCGCACAGCGTTTGGGGAAGAGTGGTTTTCAGCAGAGGGCAAGCGATTCCATATGATGGATGACGCGTGGCGCGTCACTGTTTAGAAAACCGCTTGGCCATCGCGCGTTAACTTTCGAACGAGGATGGGCAGTGATATAGACGACAACCGTAGATCTTGAGTTAATCGATCGAACGGTCATTGGGAAAGGAAGATGACAGGGAATTAAAATGGTGGGCCCAATGCAATTTATTAAAAATAATCACATCGAGGACGATTTGATTGGCGGATTAGGTTATTAATTAACCTGGAGGGTTAATTAATCCCTTTATACGACAGAGGGTCGGGTTTATTTATTAATTGGAAATTTCAACCAATTAATGAATTTTAATAAATATATGGTTATTTTTCAACCAACAGGGCGGGATATATATTATATGGGAATTATTTAAATTAATACAGGAAAAAAGGGAATTTGCATAGGGATTTAAATAATAAGTTAAAAATTAATATGGAAATGAATGAAGCGCTAAGTGTAAAAAATCAAGGTAATGTATTTAACTTATGCTTTTATGAATAGGGCTTTTATGAAATATTGCATGATTTTCCTAAGTAAAATGGGATTTTACTTAGGAAAAGATTTTTTAGAATTGAGTGAATGTCATGGTGAATGATTTTAAGTACTTAGGATTTTCCAATTATTGGGCCGAGGGTCCGGTCCCTCCAAAATTCAAGTAAATGCCTTGAGCCCCTTTAATTTTCAAATGCCTTAGTACTTAGGGGAAATTAGTGAAATTTTTAGGGAAAAATGAGAAGGGAAGTTAATAATCTGACTTTGCTTTGATTGAAATTCTTCCAGTGTAGTGTATGCCTTTTCACTTGTGATGAAAGTAAATATTTAACACATCTAGAGTCATTATCCATCACATGTAATTATGCAACAACATCTACCTACCCTACCTACTTTACCCTACCATTTTTCTTCTTTATTAGGGTGCACTTAGACTGGAAAACCCTCATCACACTTTTTCTTTTACGTCTGAAAATCTATGTAATTCTAACCTTATTACATCCAAGGGCTCAGATTAAACTGTTGAGCTCCTTTTATTTACTCTACCTATCTACTTATCTGCCAAGATTAAACAGTTTGGTCAGATTTTATTTTCTATCTCTAAAACATAAAATTGAAAGATGAACTAGCCAAGCTTAAACTGTTTGACTGTTCATAAATTGTGGCATAAAATACAAGTTGCACACAATTTTATTTATTACATAAGAGAAAAAAAGTAGTGGCATTTAGGCTTGCACACTTTCCTTGGACTTTATTTTTGTGGGGTTCATTTTCTTTCACATTTTTAGCCATTTTATTCTTTTCACCCTTTGATTTTTCTTTTAGGGTATACCCTCTTTACATTTTTTAAATTTTTTTTTGATTTTTTGACAATATGGAAAACCTTTGCAACAAGAAAATGTATGAACATATTACATAGCTTATCAAGTCAATCATGATATATGACACCTATTGGTATAGGAGTCTAACAAAGCGGAGGCAAAAAATGATAATTGATTAATCACTGTAATAGTACCTTTATGAGGAAAGGCAACCATTCTAAAATATGTAGAAACGATTGCAGTCATTGCATATACCCATGGTCTTCCAAGTAAAATATTATAGTCAAGGGGTCCATAAACAACCTCAACATCAATACTTACTATTTTTCCCCCTAATTCAACTTGCAGGTTATTGATAATACCACAAGGTTTATATGTTCTTCCATAAAAAACCTTCAACGTCCTTGACGATTGTTATAATTGTGGCGAACCAAGTGGCTTCCAATAGTTTAGAGACATAATGCACGTAGATTCTCCCTCATCAATAATAGTGCAATGAACATGGTGATTGAGAACATTTACTTGGACGAAGAATGCCAATTCTGCTGGTAATTACAACACATAGCCCATATGATTAAAGACGACAAGATTAGAATCAGTCGGATCAATTCCACCAATGGCCGACAATAAAGCCTGCTTTTGGGAGGGAAAATTTTGTAATACCTCAAGAGTAGAAATAGCTGAAGGGGATTGAGCCAAATCTTCAAATATATTATAATTTTGTGCAGCTCTTGCTCGAGGATTATATGTCGATTTATGAACTACTCCTTTTGGTGGCTTAATTTTCAATTCAAGAATAATAGGAGGTGGTATTGATTCATTAGATGGATTTGTTGTCGAGGTAGTAGGTTGATCAACAGTCAGAATACCATAGTATTTATTTCGCGTCGACACCAAAATATCTTGTGAAGGTTTTGTAGTGGATAACATTAACACTTGGGAACTAGGAGCTGGATCCGTAGCAACCAAATTTGTGTCTGGATTTGGAAATGGGTCTGTCAACACAGCTGAAGCATGAGAAGTCCTGATGATTTTTGAGACTTCGACACGGTGAGGAAAATCCCTAACAAAATGTTCCTCGTTACAGATTATGCATGGATATCAGGGTTTCCGTGGTCTTGATGGTTGATCAGATGATCATTCCTGCAGGTTAGAAGTTTTCTTTTTCTTTGATTTCCCCTTTTTCTTACTTATTGGTTTCTTATCACTTTTGCCTTTGTCAAATGAGATGAAATTTATTTCAGAAGTAGGAGCAGGATCAGATGTAGTAGTGTTGTGTGTATTTACAATGCCTATCAAGCCATCTCTGGCATAAGAGTCCTTTATTTGAGGAGGAACATTGAAATTACATCGCGGTGCATTTGGTATTTTCTCATAGAGTGTGCCAGACTGAGTATAAACCAAGTCTAAATACTGGGCATGAGCGATGACTTGATCTTCTATGATGATGCCACCTTTAGCCACATCCTTTGTTATAGATGGTAACAAGGATTTGATGAACCATTCATCAAGGAGCTGATCAGGAACAAATGTATTAACCATTCGTCAACGACGATGCCACTCATGAATATGATCTGAAATGTGAGTAGCATTACTCTGTTTGAAGTTGGTAAAGAGTTCCGTTCCAGTTTCGTATCTGATCGGTAACTGGAAATGGGTCAAAAAGACAGTAGCCAAGGAAGTGAAATTATCGAAAGAATCTCTAGGTAATTCAATGTACCATTTAGCGGACCTGTGAGCATTCTATGGAAAAGACGTAATCGAACAGAATCATCATTTAGGAAATTTGATGAACACCATAAATGATAAGTCATAACATGAGTTTATGGGTCTTATCTAGGGTTTCCATTGAATTTAGGAATGTCGGAGGGTAATTTATGTGGTATCACCAGGCACCAAGGAGCATAATTGATAGGATCATTGGTTAACTGGTTTAAATATGGTAATTCCAAGGTTGCAACAAAAGGCAATTGTCTATTAGGGTCAGGTTGAGCATAGCTAGGATAAGATGGAATTTCTTGGGCAACAGGTTTTTGAGCACCGGCATATGGGATTTGTTGCTGGTAACCCATATAGGGGTTGTTTTGCATGGCAAACACTTGAGAGTTCTGTTGACCAAAAACTGTATATGGTACTTGTTGATATGAAGTTTGAGGAATTTGCACCTGTGGCTGCCAAGAATTCTGTCCACCAATGTTATAACCCAAATTAGTGTAAGTTGGATTCGGTTGATATGTATAACCAGATTGTGTTTGTGACATCCCATAAAATGGTGGACCAGCTTGTGAATAAATAATCCCTGATACAGGTTGTTGTAAATTAACCAAAGGATTTTGAGTTTGTTGACCAAAAATTTGATGGTATTGAGTTGAAGAACTCGCTTGATAAGGTTGATGTACAAGATTTTGATTCTATAACTGGGGTATAGATGTATTAACAAGTGGTATTAAAGTGGCTGTAACAGGTTGAATTGGTTGATACGAATGGACAACCGTTTGTGGTTGGATAGGAAAAGTGGGCTACCATTGACAAAAATTCATGTCAACATTAGTTTGACCAAAATGTGACTGAGTACTGTCATATTGGGTGACCATAGGTTTCCCCCCAACATAAGGAGGATAATAAGACGAAAAATATTTCTCTCCAACTACTGGGAGTCCAGTTGATATGGTACTTAAAGGAATTGACCCATAAGGACCGACTTGATATTTCCCTAATGATGGATGTAATGATTCAAGTCGTTCAGTACTAACTATAGGACTACCGGTTAAAACACTAGATGATGACATTGGTAACGAGCATGGTCTTGAAGATTGACTAGAGAAAGTGCCAGACAATGATTCGTAGCTTGTTGGGACTGAAGGGCCACTGTGCAAATATGACTCTGCTAAGGTTGTGAACATCGACGGAGTAGCGAGGGTAGGAGCTGACGTAATTGGAACAATAGACCCAACCGAAGATGTTGGTTCAGACATGGTTTTATGACCAAATGTATAATCTTCGAAATCAATGGATGATTGAATGGAAATGGGATCAACAAAAGCAGATGGAAACGATTGAGGAAAAGACTGGTACAGGTAAAGGTCTCCCCCAAAGTGGGTTTGAATTAAAGGTGTATCAGGTTGAGGGATTTCTTCAATCATGATTAAATCAGGAGGAAGAACTTCAGGGTCATTCCCAAAATATTTTTCAGATGGTTGACCGTGTGATATAGGAGTTTCAATGGCTATAGATGTTTGTGGAGTGACCAAAGTAGGAACAACTTCTGGTTGTTTAGGATTCAAATTTTCTGGCAAAGAAGAGACAGGATCTGGATCAATTTGTGATTGAACAACTTCAAGTCCAGGAGGTATGGTCTTAGTGATTGAATGGATCGTGACCATGGGTAGCTGTGAAGGCTCCATTTCGACAACAGTAAACAAACCAGGATGTGTGGAAAAAAATTGAGCTAACTCTGGTTTATATGATGATATTTCGCCAGAGGTACGAATTGTACTTGATTCAGGAGATTGTGATCGCCTTCACCCACCAGAAATGACTTTCGGTAGTAAAGGTGGTTTCAAAGATAATCTATGCGAATGACGAGGGGTAAGATTGTTTTCTTCCACGATTACTGATTTATTTTATCCAAAAATAAATAAACAAAAAGAGGGTAATGCTAGGCAAAAGGGTTTACCAAGAAAATGTGAACTGCAGAATACCTCTTGGTGAACCAAGAAGTACGGGCAGGTAATCTCCCCGAATGCCGTGTTCGGTGTAGCACAATTTCAAGGTGGCTGACTCAGTTCACTATGGATGGATAGCACCTAAAAGTTGTCCTCCAAAATATACCCGAAGGTACGTGGAGGCCCAAGTCCGTATTAGCGCTGTCTGATGCGAAACTGCACAGTGAGAGCACCCCTTTATACTTATCGTACTGTAACACCGCCCGATATACCCAAAAGTATGTGGACGAGCTACGATATACTTACGTATGTGGAGTGAGGTATCACACTCGGAATGTATCGCAGACAAGTTAACGACAGCCGCTATGTTTTACGATGCCGGAACACGTCTCTAGCGTAGACCTCTAAATGTTATCGTTAATTTTCCAAAGCATTGTTAAGTAAATTGAGATTTATTTTATGTTGATCTTGCTTAACAGTTTGCCTTTCAGGTTCACCACGATGATGTATATAAAATTCCTAAAATGCAATCTAAGAATGATAAACAAATTTTCACTTTCAGCTTTTTCAATGAAAGACCTAGCTACTAAGGGAAGAGAGAAAATAATATGAGAGCAAACAAATCAATGAACAAAACAAGTCAATGAATCTCAAACTAAATGCATATTTCCTAATGTTACTTTTGCAAAAAACACACAATCCTACATGCAAATGCAAGTTTTTATTTTCAGTTTCCTTAATGTTATGAATGCAGAAAAGAAACTAGGTGCACTAGATCATTAATCGAAATGCTTTTTAATTTTGAGAAAAGAAGAATACAAACAACAATTTCTCTTTTGAAGGAAAAACAAATATTTCAACAACAATTTTTCCTATTAAGGAAATGAAGATTTTACGACAATTTCCTATTTTGAAAGCAAACGATTCTGAATGTGACCATAAAAGTACTTTGAAATCAACTTGTCAATGATAATGATTTTTTTTTTTAAACAACATTGAAAAAAATTTCAGTCAAAGGAGAAGAAATATATAGAGTTATTAGTCAATAGAGCATCAAAATTTTCAGAACAAATCAGCAAACATAACTAAATCAAAGTACAAAGTCAAATTCAAGGGGATTTGTTCCTTTTAGAAGCCAACGCAGTCTCCAAGGGGAGATAGTTATCTACAATGTAGGATGAGAAGGGAGACAGTGCTCTGCAAAGCACTGTGCCTTGACCAAGGGTGCATTGAGCGCAGTAAACAAAGAAAAAGCTACTGTTTGGCTCACCAAATTTTCAAATTAAGCTCTGAAAAAGTCTAGTCTTTACGTGAAAGAGCTACTTAGTGGATTTATAAAGCCTATCAAAGACTAAAACACCTAGAAACAAGGGAAGTTATTCCCTAGTATGGTCACCAGTTTGTTGGGCCAGAATTGTAATCTACGGATTAACTACACTTCCCTAGACCGGTGTCTACTCTAGAACAACAGGTGAAAGACTATACTAATGTTTCTCCTAACTCAGAATAGATACACAGAGAGGATTGGATGCTTACTTATTTCAGTTGCTTCCAAATGGCTCCTTTTTGTCGCTTCCACTATAGCTTCAAATTCAAGCGGTTTCAAATAGCTGAATGCTTCCTGCAAGAAAGAACATTGAAACAGTAGAAGATGCAATAATATAGATATATATTCAAGCTATTTAGCTAAATCAGTTAAGCATAAACTACATTCATCAACCAAGATTTTGCAACATGGAAAATCAAAGTAAACATAGACGCATGTAGGGAAAAAACAAGAAGTATAATTTATTGATGATAGAAGGAGAGGTTACAACCTAGTGACTGATTTGTAGTGACCTTCCAGCAGAGCTCCCAAGTCTCAACACAACATAAGTCTCTCCAACAATAGCTCCACAAATCAAACTCTCTATTTAAAATTCTCTAGCATTTCCCTACTCAAATTATTCCTCCCAAACACTTATATTTGTGTTCAATTTATAGATGAACTGTAGGTAGTTTTGTAATCAATAACATTCCAAAAATAGGCAAGACATGTTTCCATTCATGTAGATGTCAAATGGACACTTGGATCTGAAACTTGACACATGTGAACCCTTCTAGAAGACACTAGCCAAGTGGAGATTCTGGAACAATGAGAATTTTGCTCCCAATCTGACCAATGCACCTTTGAATGTCAGGAAGTGCTTTGCAGAGCAGCCTTGAATGGGGCTACCTGCATATGCAATGCACTCAGGCCCCTTAGAGCCTGCGTTGGTGAGCTCCCACATGTTTAATGATAAGCTTCAAACCATGGAAAATCCTAGCTTGATGAACGTCTTGTTTGATTCATGTTGTTTCCTGTCTTAGGGCATATATAGACCCTTGATCATCGGTCTTGGAGATGATGCCTAGTTAACCAGGTCATTGGGAATGGTGCCCAAATTGACCTATAACATTCATGTTTGAGTTTGTTGTTTTCTATAGGACCTATGACTATGCCTCTGATGAGGATAAGCTGAAGATGTTTCCTTTTGTCCTCAAAGATGCAACCTTGCACTGGTCTATGAGTCTACCTCGAGGAAACATCACCACCTAGGTCCAAATGCAACAAGCCTTGAATGAAAAATACCAGGATTACTATAGGTCCAAGGAAAAAAAAGGAGGAAATATTTAGGATGATCGTTGGAATTGATGAATCTTTAGAGGACTGTAACTAAATATTTCAACTCAATTATAGGAGGGCCAACTATACCCTTGATCATGAGTCACTCAAGCTAGTTCTTCTTTGAGGGATCAGGGAAGATGTAATGGAAATCCTCAACATGATATCTAGGGGAGATATCTACCAACTGCCTTATGATGACATCAAAACTATATTCAAGAATTACTCTAGGTATGCTAGGAGGAAGGGTAGGTCTAGCCAACGCTTGGTCAATTCGTCTGTCTCCACAAAAACAATCAAGCATGAGAAATGAAGTATGTTGGAAGATTTTAAGAGTGAAATGTTGCATAAATTTTCCTTGCAAATGGATAATATGAAAATCAAAAGGAGGCAAGAGGAAGCATAAAGGGAACTAGCTATATTATTCCCTAGGTGTACTAAAAGACATCCTAGGAATGACTGCCAACTGACTGTCATAGAAGTATGCTTAGTCTGTGAAGAGAATCATGCAACATATATATTTACCTCTCTGTTATGCCTAAAGGCTGTATACCAAGGGGGGTTAGAAGGCGGGTCAGAGAAATTATGTTTCATTAGCTAAAGGATACCCCCAGACCCTCTGCCATATCAACAAGGCATGCAAGGTGCACATTATCCTCACTACAATCCAAGTCAGAATGCACCTTTCCAGCCTTGGTTATTTTCCACTCATCCATCATGGTCCACACCTCCTCCTTGGTCTTATGCTACTTAATATCCTCCTTAGCCTATCAACCCTCCCTTTCAGCCACATCCACCACAACCTTCCCAATGGGGCAACCCCTCACTAGGGTGGAGGCCTAAAAAAACTCAACCTCCTACTTTACTACCTCCACCTCAACGTCAACCATAAAATCGTCACAAAAATCCACCTAAGAAACCTCAAATGCTTGCTAAACCCAATCCAAACCCAAACAATAAGAAGGCACAACATGTTTACATTGGGAAGACATCTTATCCTTCTTATGCTATGGAAATCCAAGAGATCAACCTTCAGTCTGGGAAGGTGCTCTGAGATGATCACCCACCTCCTCCACCTAAATAACTTGAAGAATATAAGGAATATATTTTCCCTCAATTCCATACACCTCCTTCTCCTGAAAGGTTTGTCCAACCTAAATAACAGACCCCAGAAGAGGTTGAACTTAGAAAGGAGGAAATATTTAGGATAATTGTTGGACTTGATGAATCTTTAGAGGACTATGAGGAAACATTTCAACTCAATTATAGGAGGGCCAACTATACCCTTGATCCTGAGCCACTCAAGCTAGTTCTTCTCTGAGGGATCAGGGAGGATGTAATGGAAACCCTCAACATGATATCTGGAGGATATATCTACTAATTTCCTTATGATGACATACAAACTATATTCAAGAATCACTCTAGGGCTGCTAGGAATAAGGGTAGGTCTAGCCAAATCTTGGTTATTTCCTTTGTCTCCACAACAACCATCAAGCATGATATAGGAAGTATGTTGGAATATTTTATGAGTGAAATGCTGCATACCTTTTCCTTGCAAATGGATACTATGCAAATCAAAAGGAGGTAAGAGGAAGCATAAAGGGAACTAGATATTTTTTTCCCTAGGTGTACTAAAAGACATCCTAGGAATGAATGCCAACTGAATGTCATAGAAGTATGCTTAGTCTATGAAGAGAATCGTGCAATAGATAAATATCCCTCTCTTCCAGGCATAAAGGTTGTATACCTAGGAGGGGTAGAAGGCAAGTAAGAGAAGTTGTGCTTCATTAACTAAAGGAGACGCCCAGGCCCTTTTCCATATCAATAAGGCATGCAAGGTCCACATTATTGAGTCACTACAATCCAAGTCAGAATGCACCTTTCTAGCTTTGGTACCATTATCCTCACTACAATCCAAGTCAGAATGCACCTTTCCAGCGTTGGTACCCTTTCACTAAACCATCATGATCCACACCTCCTCCTTGGTATTATGATCCTCAATATCCTCCTTAGCCTATCACCCCTCCTTTTCAGCCATATCCATGACAACCTTCACAATGGGGAAACCCCTCACCAGGGTGGAGGCCTTAAACAACCCAACCTCCTAATTTACTCCCTCCACGTCAACCTAAAGAACAACCTCCACACAAAAATCCACCTAAGCAAACTCAAATTATTTCTCAACCCAATCCAAACCCAAAAAATAAGAAGGAAAAATAGGTTTACAGTGGGGAGACATCCTATCCTTCTTATTCCATGGAAATCCAAGAGACCAAAATTCGGTCTAGGAAGGTGTTCCCAGATAATCAGCCACCTCCTTGATCCGAATGGAAAATGGCATCCACCCATGGTGTTCATCCACCCATGTTATCCATCCACCCATGGAATTTACCCATGGTATTGTAAATGGAATCGAACCATGGTATTTATTCGCCTATGGTATTGTAAGTGAAATCTATCCATGATATTCATTTACCCATGGTATGTATCCACCCATGGTATTCATCTACACATGGAATTTACCCATGTTATTGTAAGTGGTATTGACCCATGGTATCCACCTATGGTATCTACCCATAGTATTGTAACTAAAAAAATGGCTATAAATAACAAGCCTCACTTTGTAAAAGGATATATTGTCCACCACAATGTAGCCCTTACAGTTATTTTCTGTTTTAATAAAATTTCTTTGTGGTTTTACTTACTGTGTGTTCTATCCTCTCTTTTTTTTGGCATTCAAATTTTGCAGATCTTGTTAGATTGATTTCAACTTCTTATATCTTTGCGCCCCCCCCCACAAGATCCAGATCAGTGGTATCAGATTCAAGTTACGCCTCCATGGGAATGAAGGTTTGAAACATATTTCAGTTTCAATGTTTTGCAATGTTCTTCAGCAAACTCCATGAATTATATTTTGGGCGGCGAGTTTTCAGATCAGATCTGAAACTTTTGGTGAAAAAATTACAAAAAAAAAGACTAGATCTGGATTCCTTGTAAGAAAATACTCAAATTCAAAAAACAAATTGGCCGAATTGGAGTTCGGATGAGGGAGATATCGCTGATTCAAAATTAGTAATGTTGTAGCAATTTTTCTGACGATACTTCATGGACGGTGGATTTCATATAATTTCTTGCAGTTTTGAGTGGGAAATTTCAGATAAGTGGTTATAGATTTGTGCTCCCCTTGAAAAATCACCCGATTTAAAAAAAAATCGGTCAAATTGGAGTTCGGATGAGGGATTTATCGCTGATTTAAAATCAACTATTTTTTCAGATTTTTTATGATGGTGGGACAGTTCGAGCGCACATCTGAGAGTCTAGGGTCTCCAAATATCAATTTCAAACACATGAGAATATGCAGAATGATCATTCCATTTCCAAACATAGGTTATAATAAATATTCTGAGTTATATTGACAGAGTTATGCCCATTTTAAATTTGGAGCAACATTTAGAGCGGGTTCCCTTTGGAGACGTGCCCTCCCACCCCGCTTTAGTAGGCACCTCCTTCACATTCATCAGTTCAGCATAGCAGCATTTGGCTTGGGTTATTTAGATATGTGCCCTCCCACCCCAAGCTATGCAGGCACCTGCTACTTCATCAACAATCAACATCACTATTATGGGTCAATCGCACAAAATCCTTCTCATCTAAGTCCATTTGCTAGATTACACACTGTTAGTAACACAATTGTTCACAAGCATTACAGGGTATATCTATCCTCGAATCTTTGTTTGTCATGGTTTTTGTTCATCCACAAACCCACAGTTCATCAAAGTCCATTTGCTAGGCCGCAAACTACCAATATCATAGTTGGTCACAAACATTACAGGGTATCTCTATCTTCGGATATTCGTTCATCACGGTTATGGGTTAACTACACAAAACCCTTCTCTTCAGTGGCTTTTCATATTCAAAAAAGGATTCTCGGGAGGGAACTTCATGCAATGAGGACCATTTCTTTTTAAGGAGGGAGGAATGATCCGAATGGAAAATGGCATCCACCCACAATGTTCATCCACCCATGTTATCCATCCACCCATGGAATTTTCCCATGGTATTGTAAATGGCATCGAACCATGGTATTTATTTTCCTATGGGATTGTAAGTGAAATCTATCCATGATATTCATTCACTCATGGTATGTATCCACCCATGGTATTCATCTACACATGGAATCTACCCATGGTATTATAAGTGGTATTGACCCATGGTATCCACCTATGGTATATACCCATAGTATTGTAACTCAAAAAAAGGCTATAAATAACAAGCCTCACTTTGTAAAAGGACAGATTGTCCACCACAATGTAGCCCTTACAGTTATTTTCTGTTTTAATAAAATTTCTTTGTGGTTTTACTTACTGTGTGTTCTATCCTCTCTTTTTTTTGGCATTCAAATTTTACAGATCTTGTCAGATTCATTTAAAATTCTTAGATCTTGGGGGCCTCCCCCCAAGATCCGGATCACTCCTCCACCTAAAGAAATTGAAGAAGAGAATGAGGAGAGTGTCCTGCAAATCCATGCACCTCCTTATCCTAAAAGGTTGTCCACCCTAAACAATACACCCCAGAAGATGTTGAAATTCTAGTAGAATTGAAGAAATTATGTGTCGAGATACCCCTCAAGTCCATCAAAGATGTTCCCATTTACAAAAATCTTATCAAGGAGGAATGTTTCAAAATTCTTGGGAGAAGAAGAAGAGATGCCCCCATAATCAATGTTGTTGGACAACTACTTGATTTGATGCTTGGTAGGTTGATCTCTCCAAAGTAATTGGATCCTGGCAGCCCAACAGTGGATGTGCACATTGATGGCAGTATGATCTCTAATGCCTGGATTTTTCTTTGGGTTTCAATCAATGTAATGACCAGGGAAACCATGTTGAAGCTCAACCTCGAAGGGGCTTTGAGGAATACCACTACTATGTAGTAACTTGCAGACAAATCCAGAGTAGATCCTAAGGGAGTTATTGAGGATGTGATGGTCTCCATTGACTCTTGGGAGTACCCCACTGATTTCATGATCCTCTATCCGAAAACCAAGTATAATGGCTATCCTCTCATCCTAGGAAGACCCTGGTTGGCCACTGCTGATTCCTAGATTAGTTGCAGGGTTGGGAATATGACTATTAAGAATGGAAATCTATCAAAACAACTTGTGTTGTATCCTCATTCTCAACCTTATATTGAGCATGATTTACCCTTATGGTTAGAGGATGAGTAGGAGGAACAATTTTATCAGACATCTCTCAACCCAATTTTCACTCTAGACATTGTTATTTGAGGGGAGCATCTTGATGAAGATGACCTTATTGACCATATCTTATAAAATCAGCCTCCCAATTCCATATAAGTTGATGAGTTGATGAAAGAATATGAGAATAGTCCTTGGGATGATCAGTGCTCTATTAAATCTATCTTATAACATGCCAATATTGTGGAGATTAGCCCATCCAAAAGTCTAAAGATTAATCCATATCCCTCCGCTAAGTAGGAAGAATAGTTATGCAGTGTGCTAAGGAAACAACTCAATGCTTTTGCTTGTGATTATAAGGAAATGAAAGGTGTGCAACCCTCAGTCTATACTCATCATATTTACATCAAAAAGGGATGAAAGCCTGTGCACGATGTTAGAAAATTATATATTACATAGCAACGCAACATATAAAATACGCGGAAAATACAAGCACACAAAACACATAAAACGAGAGAGACACAGATATACGTGTTTCACCCAGTTTGGGCTACGTCCACCCTGAACAGCCAGTCCTTCCTTTCTATTATCCAGCAAAATGAAGAGACACAACCTACATCAGATTCGCTGTAATGTCCTCTGTTCTCTCTCACAGTCTCCCTCTCTGTTTCTTGCTACGAGAATACACATACAATACACAGCCGCAATACAATACCCTCATAAAAGCGAGGGGTTTCCTTCTAGGGAAAAAAACCCTAAACTAAACATAAATTCTACCGTCAGATCATTTGCCTAATGAACGGCCTAGATTGACTAGAAATTACTATACTTTTACAAGGCAATTTTACATTTGTTTTTAGCTTTGGGGGCGCTGCCCTTGAAACCCCCCGCCAGGGGGGGGGGGGGGCTCCATAAAGTCGCTGCTGCCCCACCTAGACCCCCCATGGTAGCGATTAATTTACGGGCAGCGTTGCTGCCCTATTTAAGGTACAATGGTCCAATTCTGTGATACAAAGTTAAAAAGATAATCAGGCTCCACACCCAACAATCTCCCACTTGGAGACTAATTGTAGCAACTCCACCGCTGCTTCATTTGCTGGACAATGACTCCTCTTTAGACCTGGATGTTTCTCATGTTCATCATCATTCTTGAAGACCAATTCAAACTGATCACATTCTCAGTTTCTCCCTGGTTATAACTTTTGTTAGCATATCTGCAGGATTCTGGCTAGTGTGTATCTTTTCCAGCTTCAACTCTCCATCTTCCAATACTGACTGTTTGAAATGGTACTTTAGATGTATGTTTTTAGTCCTGGAATGAAATGCTGAGTTCTTTGCAAGATGAATGGAACTTTGGCTATCACTTTATAACGTGTCCATATCATGCTTCGTACCCAATTCATCCATAAACCTTTGTAACCAAATCATTTCTTTACTAGCCTCTGTAGCAACAAAATACTATGCTTCTGTTGATGAAAGTGAAACAAAACTTTGGATTTTTGAAACCCAACTGACAGCTATTCCACCTACAGTAAATACATATCCTGTAGTGCTCCTCCTATTATCTCTATCACCTACCATATCTGCATCAACATATCCCTATAGAGCAATTTTTGAACCACCAAAGCATAATGCTTGATTTGTGGTACCTCTCAAATATCTGAGAATCCATTTTACTGCCATCCAATGTTCTTTTCCTGGATTGTTCATGTACCTGCTTACAACTCCCAGTGCATGTGCAATATCAGGCCTTGTGTAGACCATTGCATACATTAAGCTTCCAACTGCTGATGCATATGGAACTTTAGACATATAATCCATGTCTTCTTGGGTCTTTGGGCACATATCCTTACTAAGTTTGAAATGGCTAGCAAAAGGTGTACTAACTGGTTTTGCATTCTGCATATTAAATCTTTTCAACACCTTTTCTATGTACTCATTCTGAGACAGTGTTAACTTGTGATTTTTCCTGTCTCTAGTTATCCTCATACCAAGGATTTGTTTTGCAGCTCCCAAATCCTTCATTGCAAATGAATTTGCCAATTTTCTTTTGAGCACATTTATTTCCTGCATGTTAGACCCCGCAACAAGCATGTCATCTACATACAATAACAATATAATATAGCTACCATCATTTTTCTTTTTCAGATAAACACAATGATCAGAGTGACATCTAGTATAACCTTGTTCAGACATAAACTTGTCAAATTTTAGATACCACTGCCTTGGAGCCTGTTTTAAGCCATACAAGCTCTTCTTTAACCTGCACACCAATTTTTCTTTACCTTTTACCTCATATCCTTCTGGTTGCTGCATGTATATCTCTTCCTCCAAATCTCCATGGAGAAATGTTGTCTTTACATCTAACTGTTCAAGATGTAAATCTTCCACTGCTACAAGACTTAAGATAGTTCTGATTGAATTCATCTTAACAACAAGAGAAAATATTTCATCAAAATCAATACCTTTCTTCTGTGCAAACCCCTTCACCACAAGTCTAGCTTTGTACCTCTGTTTTCCTCCATCTTCTTCGTTTTTCCTATAAACCCATTTATTCTGTAATGTAGTTTTACCTGCAGGCAACCTGACTAAGTCCCAATTTTGGTTATGCATTAAGGAGTCCATCTCTTCTTCCATGGCTAGCTCCCACTTCTTCATACTTTCAACCTGCATTGCTTCTTCATAACATTCGAGTTCACCAGAATCAGTTAGCAATAAATAATATAATGAAGGAGAGTATCGTTCAGGGGGTATACTTATCCTGGTAGATCTTCTAACAGCACTTTCAGGTGCCTGTTGCTATTGAGGTGGTTGCTGCTGCTGTGGTTGTTGATTATTATTATTTTCAGGTACCTTTAATTTTTTAGTTATCTCATCAAGAACTGTGTATTCCTTGCTTTCTTTTTCCTGTTTCTTTTCCTGTAACTGATTCTTATACAAGACCTTTTCATTGAATATTACATCTCTGCTCCTAATGATTTTGTGATTTTCATAATCATATAAGTGATAACCAAAATCATTAACACCATATCCAATAAAGGTACATTTCTTTGATTTTGCCTCAAGATTTGTTCTATTTTCTTTATTAATATGGACAAAGGCATCACAACCAAAAGGCTTTAAAAAAGAGTAGTTTACCTTTTTACCTGTCCATGCTTCCTCTGGAATACCACCATACAAGGAACTTGAAGGCCCTATGCTTATTAGATAAACAACAGTATCTACAACATCTACCCAAAATTGTAAAGGCAATCCCGCATGCAATCTCATGCACCTTGCACGCTCCATGATTGTTTTTTTCATCCTTTCTAACACACCATTTTCTTGTGGTGTTCTTGGAACTCTCTTCTCTCTATGAATTCGATGCTCTGAACAGTACCTATAAAAATCTTTGCTGCAATATTCACCTCCATTTTCTGATCTGAGACACTTCAACTTCTTTCTTGTCTCAATCTCAACCAAAGATTTCCATTTCTTGAAAGTATCCAATACATCAGATTTATTCTGAATACAATAAATCCAGTTTTTTCTAGTTACATCATCAATAAAATTAACATAATAACAAGAGCCACCGAGAGATGATACCTGAGCAGGTCCCCATACATCTGTATGCACAAGCTCTAATTTCTCACTCTTTTTTTCTTTCCCAACTCTGAGAAATATGACTCTCTTCTGTTTTCCATAAATGCGATTCTCACAGAAATCCAAATCAACATTCTTCAATCCTGGAAACAAATTTCTTGAGTGAAGAATCTTCATCCCCTTCTCACTCATGTGTCCGAGCCTATGATGCCATAATGTTGCATCTTCTCCTTTGGAAGTTAAAGCATTAACAGAGTTAGAAATACCATTGCATAAATAGAATGTACCAACCTTTTCACCTTTTGCTATTACCAGGGCTCCTTTGGTGACCTTCCAAGCTTTATCTGTGAAAGTTGTAACACAACCTTCACCGCCTAACTGCCTTGTTGAAATCAGATTTTCCTTTAGATTTGGAACATGCATTACCTCCTTTAATAGCCATTGGTTTCCATTCTACTGTTTTACAAGAACCTTATCCATTCTAACAATTTTACAGGGTTTATCATCACCCAAACGAAATTGTCCAAAATCTCCTTAAACATAGTCATGAAAATATTTCTTATCATGTGTGGCATGGAATGAAGCCCCTGAATCTACAACCCAAGAATCAGTAACATTTTCGAAAGAAAGAATCAAAGCATCTTGTAGCACATCACCTGTCACATTTTCTTCATGATTGTTTTCTTGCTGTGTGTCTCCTTCTTTTCCCTTCCGAGATCTACAGTATTTCTTTAGGTGTCCTTTCTTTCCGCATTTCCAGCACACTATCCCCGATCTGGACTTGGATCTGCCTTTCCTTGATTTACTGTGATATCCCGAGCTATTTCCTCTTTCCATTCTTCTTCCCCTAGAATCTGCACTCAAAGCATTACCCGATGTCTCACTGGAGCTTTTTAGTCGCATTTCCTCGCTAAGGATAGCACCGACAACATCATCAAAATTTAAAGTACTAGATCCAGAAATAGAGTTACTAATGGCCATTACTAAACCTTTCCAACTCTCTGGCAATGAGTAGAAGAATAATAGAGCTCTAACTTCATCATCAAAGTTTACCCCTACAGAGGTAACTGTATTAAAATCATTTAAATGGTCTGCAACAGATCCACCTTTCGACATCTTCATATTAAATAGTCGTTTCATAAGAAATACCTTGTTTGAGGCCGAGGGCTTTTCATATAGTTTCGCCAACGTCTGAATCAAACCCTCTATTGTTGTTTCCTTCAAAATATCGAAGGCAACTCATGCTGCAAGGAACAACCATACTGTTCCGAGTGCCTTTCTATCGAGAATGTTCCATTCCGTGTCTGTCATGGTCGCCGACTTCTTTGTTTTTCTGCTCAATGGTAGGTACAGATCTTTCTGATACAGATAATCTTCCATCTGCATCTTCCATAGCGGGAAGTTTTGGCCGTTAAATTTTTCGACCCTAAAATTACCATTTTCTACCATTGCTCCCACTCGAACCAGGAACCCTTCTTTCCTGCGAGTTTATTAGCCAAATATACCTTCAGCTCTGATACCAGCTGTTAAGAATTTACCGGAGAAATAAAAAATTTAAAGAGAGGAGTAATAATCATGAAAAAAGAACCAGCAACAAAACATTAACATAAACACAGATGTTTATCTGGGAAAACCCCAAACTCCGGGGAAAAACCCAACCAATGAAATTTCATTAAACATTTGCCAAAACCCTGGCCAATCCGGCCAAGTGAGCCTTCACTGCTCACCTCTAGGCCTCCATTACAATGAAGCATTCCCAGCCTTTTCTAGGCTCCATTACATGCAATACCATGGGTCGAAATCCATGGGTACACAATACCATGTGCCCCAAAACCACTACTATTTACCCTAGTCAACATTGAATCTACCCTGAATCATGTTTACCTAACACACGAACCCCAGAGAAGGATGAATCCAACTCTTAAGGATATTGTCAAAGAGGAATTACAAAAGTTACTAGATGCAGGGTTCATATATCCTATTTCAGATAGTGAGTGGGTGTCACCTCTTGTTTTAGTCCCCAATAAAAATGGGAAGTGGAGGATCTATGTTGATTATCAATAAGTTAACAAGGATACAAACACATACCATTTTCCTTTTCCCTTCATTGACCAATTCCTAGATGGCATTGAAGGAAATAATTTTTTCTCTTTCCTGGATGGATTTAGTGGATACAACCAAATCCAGATCAAGCCTGAATATCAATACAAGACCAAATTTACATGTCCTTGGGGTACCTTTTCCTATAGAGTCCTTCCATTAGATCTATGTAATTCCCCTGCTACTTTCCAGACGGCAGGTGTAAGTATATTTGTTGAACTTGTTCATGACTCTGTTGAGATATACATGGATGATTTCACTCATTATGGATGTGACTTCAAGAAAGCTCTTTCTAATATGTGCAAAGTCTTAAATAAATGCATTGAAATTAATCTTTCACTAAGTCCTGAGATATGTGAATTTTTTATGAATGCAGGGACCATCCTTGGCCATTCTTTATCCAAGGAAGGGATACAGGTTGACCAAATAAAATTTCCATCATAGAAAGGGTCCCTATCCCTAAAAAAAAATATATATGTTAGGAGTTTACTTTGGATTAGATGGGTATTATAGAAGGTTCATTAAATACTTTAGTAAATTGGATTCACCCTTGTTTGAATTTCTCGCTAAAGATTCTGATTTTTGTTGGAAAAATAACTATAGGAAGCCTTTGAAGTATTGAAAGATAAGCTGGCCACTGCACCCATCCTACAGGGTCCCAACTGGGAATTACCTTTCCATATACACACAGATGCATCAAATAATGTTGTAGGGGAAGCCTTAGGAAAATTGTAAGACAAATTTCCTTATGCTATCTATTTCATTAGTAAGAATATTTCTAAAGCTGAGTTAAATTATACTATCATTGAAAAGGAACTCTTGAGTGGTACATTCTTTGAATAAGTTTAAGCATTATATCAATGGTTATCAAAATTTTGTTCACACTAATCATGCAAACATTAACTATTTAATGAATAAACCTAATGTTAATGCTAGGATAATTAGATGGTTGTTATTATTGCAGTAATTTGATTTGAATATTATTGATAAAATAGGGAAAGGGAATGTGGTTGCAGATTTCTTGTCAAGACTAACCCTGCCTGCAGAAAAGGAATAGATGGAGGATGATCAACTTCCAAACAAACATCTCTTTGCCATCTTAGTGCTTTATCCTTGGTTTGAAAATATAACCAACTACTTGGTTTATAGGAGTTTCCCTCCTAATCTATCCTCTAAGGTGAAAGGAAATATTGTCAGGAAAAGTGCTGCATTCACTTGGATTGGGGGAAATATTTTTAGAGTAGGGCCACATTAGATCTTGAGGAGACGTGTGAGGGAAGAGGAGGTATTTTTCCTCCTCTCAACATGCCATGATGTATCATGTGGGCACCGCTTTTATTGTAAGAGTACAACCTTCAAATTTCTACAATCAAATTATTTTTGTCCCACTTTACATCAGGATGAAAGGAGATACAACACGAGGTGTGATCAGTTCCAAAGGATGGTTAAGCCCACACCCAAGTATGAAATTACCTTAAAGCCTTAAGTGACTCTAGATCCATTTGAGAAGTGGGGCATGGATTTCATTGGACAAAATAAATATATCATTGTCTGCACTAATTAGTTGACTAAATGGGCTGAAACAAAGGAAGTAAAGGAAACAACTGAGTAAAATGTGGTTGGATTTATTAGGGAGAACATCTTCTACAAGTTTGGTTTTCCAAGGGAGATAGTCACTGATCAGGGAGCACAATTTACATCAAATATGTTTGAAGATATCATGAAGGAACACCACATCAAGCACATGAAATCCACTATCCATCACCCTCAAGAAAATGGGAAGTTGGAGGTCATAAACAAAGAATTAGAGAACATTATAACCAAGGTTGTTAGCAGTGGTAGAAAATATTGGGCAGACAAACTTGTGGAAGCTACTTGGGTATACAACACCACTTGGAATACCACCATTGGTTCACTCCATTTGAACTAGTTTGCGGGAAGAAGGCCCCATTGTCCATTGAATTTGAATACAACACCTTTAGGATGGTAGCTCAGCTAGACTTGTACCTCACTACAAAACAACAAGAGATGATGCTCCAAATCTATGGTCTATTTGAATTTCGGTTGCAAGCTCTCCTACACACTGAGGTAATCCAACTACAAAGGAATATTTGGCATGAAAAACACATTAAGGATAATATTTTTCAAGGAGGAGATTGGGACCTACTGTATGATTCTAGATTCAATGATTTCAACAGAAAGTTAATGAAAAGATGGTTGGGTACCTATATAGTAGAGAAATGTCATGAGAATGGGTCTATCCATATCCGAACAATTGATGAGGAGGGAATTCCCTTAATTTCAAATGGTTATGGGTTGAAGTTGTATAAAATACCTCTGTCCAAGGAATAATTTATTAGTTCAATCAACAAAGAGTTGAATGTGATTGGGAGGATAAGAATGATCAATACACACAACTTCAAAAAACAAGAGAGAGAGAGAGAGAGAGAGAGAGAGAGAGAGAGAGAGAGAGAGAGAGAGAGAGAATAGGTGAAAACCTCTATGTGGCATATAGGGCCAACTCTAGGGTTGAAAATCTCTTTGAGGTAGCCCAAGAGAAAGAAAAAAAAAAGATGAAAATTTCCCCAGGTGAAAACCTCCTCTAAGGCACCTAGGGTAGGAATGCAGGTTGAAAACCTTTGTAGAGGTAGCCTGCATGTCTCCACAAAAATAAAAATAAAACAAAAGAAAAAGGGAAAAACAAAAGAATTGAGTTCTTACACCAATTTCTCTAACATCTCTCTTTTGCAAGACTGTAGACAGTCAACAAAAGCATGGCTACATAACATATTCTACAAGATTCATTCCTCCATTTTTCCAGCCATCCATTGCATTTTCACCCTCTTCATGCACCTCCCTACCTCTCTCCATCACCTAGCCAACAATAGGGTCAAGCTTTTCCTCCTTTTTGAAGTGTTATAGGACTATTTTGAAATTCTATAGGAGTAGTCTGAAATGATACAGGAGCAGCATGAAATGCTACAAGTGGCTGATCTGATTGGAGGAAGGGTCCAAAAGGTAATGTATTCTTTAGGAAATATTGAGAGAATTCAACCCATATCACCTTCATCACTCATCCACTCCATCTAGCCAAGATTCATCTCCAAATTCCACTCTGCCCTACATAAAGAAGCCTAGAAAATTTTTTCTTCAACGTTTCCACCACCTACACCACCTCTTGATGATATTAATCCCATCCGTATAGCTTCTATGACTTGACCTCAATCTCACATGCAATATGAGGTATAAAAGAGGAATTAAGTGAGCTCTAAAAGATTGAGATTCCTCTTGTAGCAGCCTGTATAGGTGCAACATAACCCAACATCAAATTTTTTTCACCCATAGAGCAGAAGATCCAGCGAACTTGAGCATAATGAAGCCATTTATGAACTTCAGAAGGGGCACACCCTCCCTAGGAAGCATATATCAGATAATCCATCCACTCCACTAGCAGAAAATTGGAAATTAAGAAGAAACCTGCACACACACAACAATTTTATCAGCTAAAGAATCATTAAGCTATGTTGACTTGTGCATAAGAAAGAAAAGGAATTTGACACATTCAAGATAATCATATTATGAAGTCCAACTCTAGCATGCAAGCTTATCCAAAAATTTGATATCACAAGTAGGCTCAGGTATGACAACCCTCAGCTCTTCCCTGTGCATATAATGATAAAATGTGTAATGGCTAAGAAATGGATTCTTTATGGGATGGATTTGGCCAATAAACTTGACCACCTTCGATTAGTAAAATAAATTTCATTTCGTCACACATGAAATGTGGAAAATTCAACTGGTTATTATGAGGAGTGAGGTGATGATCACGAGGAGTAGGATAATGATTGCAAGGAGTGGGGACAATGTTTAAAAAATGGAACTTCATGTAGGAGCCATGTCACCAAAGAGCTCTGAGCCTTTACCACAAAAATTAATAATACGTACAAGGTTCAACTCCATATGTATAATCGATTATTTCTAGAAAATAATTAGAGAAGGACGAGCTAGTGCTATCATATATTTCCTAGGGTGCCACTGAGCTGCTTCGAATAATGTTTGCAAGTGCTAAAGGAGGATCTGAATTGCTACAGGAAACCCGAAAGGAAGCTACAAGAGAGAAATGAAGGGATAAAGGGAGCCAAAACTATCCAAAGTTTTCATCAAACCCTCATGCACATGACAAAGTAATCTTGAAAGGAGTAAGTGGCTTTCTCCCTCTTCAATTTCCATACATTTACATGGATAATTCTGCTTGAACTAAGTACCCTGTAGAAAACAATTGTGCAATAGTTCCCTTCAGAAATTATTATATGTACAGGAAAGATAGGAGCAATGTTTTTTTTTTTAATTAGTATCCTTCTCCCCCTATGAAAGAGAAAAATTGACACTCTGTCTTCACCTGAAACTTCTTTAAGGCCAAAATTAAAAATACACCCACGTAACCCCGAGAAGGAGTAGTAGGAGAAATAGGGGGAGGTTTAAACAAAAGAGAACCCACACACACAAAAATAATTCATCAACATCATCCTATGGTAAATATTTTTTGTTAAGTCCCTATATCAATAGTGTAGCCCCTTATTATGTTACTATAGCCCCCCTTATTCTTATTATTGTACCCCTGTAACCCCCATATTGTTCTTATTGTGCCCTTAAATTATTATTGTTAGGTCGGCTAGGATTACATTGTGGCCCACTAGGATTACATTATGGCCCCATGGACTCCTATATATAGAAAGGAGGTTTTGTAAATTGTATCATCCAAGAATTGTTCATTTATGTAATGTATTGGAGGTTGCCCTCTCGAAGTGGCTCATTTCTAAGGCGTTGATATCTCTTTTCTTCTCTTTTTGGAGCTGCTTATACAACATTTGGTATTAGAGCTTTGGATTCTAGGGTTTCTCTGCTCCAAACAGGTCATTTGAATTTCAAGCAGAATTTTTTTCTACAAAGTTTCGTAAGATATAAAAAGGGGTGCGAAGAAAAATCTTGAGGAAGCTCATATAAAATTTCCAGATTTTGTCTGCAATTGGCCCCTGGAGATATGATCTGTGGAAGTTAGGTATTTTTTCAGCCTCCTAAACAGGTCATCGTGGAATTTGCGCTATAAAAAATTTTCTACTAAGGTTCAGAATCTGAAATTTTTATGGTGCGAAGCTGAAATCCTAAGGAAACTTGTCAAAAAATTGCATAGCTTGGTTCGCAATATTTTTGGAGATATGATCCGTGGAAGGTAGTGCTTTTTCAGGCTCCCGAATTTCATCTCAAAGAGGTGATCGTGGGAAAATTTCAATAACTCTCTCTCTGGGCATCTGATTGGAGTGCCGTAAAAAGTGGTTGCAGAATTAAACGGAATTTAGTTTCCTTACACACTCAGAGACAAAGGACTTAAACAGTGACACGTGGCAAGTCCTAATAAGCTTTCATCGAACCACCCGATTAGGTCATTGTGGGAGATTGGACACAACTTTGTCTTGGGGAATCCAAATTAGATCAGACCTGTGGCATTTGAAAGAAGCTTTAGAGGGCTACTACAGGGCGGAATTTAAGATATTGAAGATTTTCAATTACAGAGATAATTCAATTTCAATATCGAGCTCCTCAAAGTATCAATATTGGATTCTAAAATGGCGCCTAAAAAGAATTCCATACCCATTAAGCCCTCAGAAAGCTATACTATGACGCATGAGGAGGAAGAATTGAAATATGAGATATCAAAATTACGATACCAAGTGCAACAAGTTTCAATCTTACGAAGAGCAATCGAAGATGAAATAGATGGTTTAAAAGCAAAAATGGAGGCTAAGTTGAATGCTTTGAAGGATCGAATAATAGCTAATATGGATGATAAATTAGTGGAAGATCACAACAAGCATCAACAAAAAGTTCTCCAACTCTCAAAGGATAACCCAACTTTGGTGCAGAATCTAATGAAACAACAGGAAGATCAACATCACATCGAAAGAAGTTATGAAGCAGTCATAGAAACAAGAACTCGACAAGTACGATCAATTTCAAAGTATCTCAGCAAGTGGAATAACTTTCCTGTAGAATATTTCACATGGGAGGATGAGAATTTTATACAGAAGCATCAAGAAATAATCAAGCGTTGAGGACAACACTTGTTTGAAGGAGAGGGGCATGTTAAGTCCCTATATCAATAGTGTAGCCCCTTATTATGTTATTGTAGCCCCCCTTATTCTTATTATTGTACCCCTGTAACCCCCATATTGTTATTATTGTGCCCTTACATTATTATTGTTAGGTCGGCTAGGATTACATTGTGGCCCAACTAGGATTATATTGTGGTCCCATGGAATCCTATATATAGAAGGAGGTTTTGTTCATTTGTATCATCCAAGAATTGTTCATTTATGTAATGTATTGGAGGTTGCCCTGTTATGAATATTTTATTAATTATTAGTTAGATTAGTTATCTTAGGTTATTAACTGAAAAGGCATGATCAAAGATCATGCCTCTTCACCAAGGGACACCTTGAGGCTATATTTAAAGCCCAGGCGATCCCTCATTGTAATCATCTCATCTTTCATCATTAATAATATATATTTATCAAGTTCACCAGAGTTTTTATACTCCATTGGTATCGGAGCCATCGCTCTTAGGGATCTGTGTGATCACCCAAAATTAAGGAATTACAAGAAAATTCCAAAATTGCAGATTTTTTTTAAAAACCAAGTGCTTGTGGGAAACAACATTTGTTTTAAAAAAAAATAAGGAAGAAATATATATAATATATATATATATTAATAAAATAAAGAGAGAAGGAAAGTTAACATAAAGGGCGAAATAAATTAAAAGAAAAAAGAAAAAGTAAAAAGAGAGATATACGTACATGTGAAGACAAAGGAAGAGTAATTGCTCGTGGTTTTGGGCCCATGGTATTAAAAACCCATTTCCCCTTTTCAAAACAACGTGCCTTTTCAAAACAAAGTGAATTTTAAAAAGGCACGTGACTTTTCAAGGTTAACAATCTTTTTCCCCATAATTAGATATATATATATATATATAATTCAAATAATAAAATAATAATAATAATAATTATTATTATTATTTAAAATATATATATATATATATATAATAGAAATTATTATTATTAGTTTAATTAATTAATTAATATTTAATTAATTAATTAAAAAAAAAGGGAAGAAAGAAAAACTGGCAAAAGAGTATTTCTCACCTCATATCTATTCAGTATGTCTTTATCTACGATGACAATTGATCAGATCAAAAGCTTAGCAAAGCTAAAACGAAGGGAGGCCACAGAAAAGCTTAGCAAAGCAATGAACAGGATGTCAGAACTCTGCAATAAGCTAAATGATAAAATAGATAAGTTAAGTCAGACACAATCCCCGATATCTCCTGACAGGGAACAAACTCAACAAAACAATGCCACAGATTCAGGGAACTCAAAAGAGCATCAGGAAAAAGCTGATTCCCCACATCACCATGAAGATACAGATGTTTGTAAACAACAAAATGTTCCATTCCCAGACTTGAACGAAACATGTGAAGCAACAAACACATCCGAAGCCGCTGATATAACGACAGAGGTTGTTGAGGCCTTCGGTGATGAAGTAGATATGGTTGTTAAGAATGAAACATTTAATGATGAGGAGAAGTTACATCAGACAATAATTGTTGGTAAATTACCTCTAAGTCTAAAAAGGAATCACAAAAAATCACTAGAAGAACAAGGGATAGTTGGAAAACATGAAAAAGTATTTCAAGATCTGCCCATAAAAGTGCCTTCCGATAGGAAAATCAAACATCCAATAGAAGTCAAGACAGTATCCAGCTTTGTCGATATCAGATCTTTTCAATATCCACATCACCAACAGATGGAGCTCGAGAAGATACTTCACGATCTTTTTAAAGTGTGGGACGCAAGAGCTCATCGCTTGAGAAAACCAGACATTCGTCAACATTGTCCATCATTACGTATGCTTTGAGGACAAAGCATCTTAAGAGAGGGGCAATGTTATGAATATTTTATTAATTATTAGTTAGATTAGTTATCTTAGGTTATTAACTGAAAAGGCATGATCAAAGATCATGCCTCTTCACCAAGGGACACCTTGAGGCTATATTTAAAGCCCAGGCGATCCCTCATTGTAATCATCTCATCTTTCATCATTAATAATATATATTTATCAAGTTTACCAGAGTTTTTATACTCCATGCCCCCTCGAAGTGGCTTATTTATAAGGCGTTGATATCTCTTTTCTTCTCTTTTTGGAGCTGGTTACACAACATTTTTCTAAGACATCAGTGGATGGGCTTGTTTGAATGGTTGAAGGGGTATGTTGATGATATCACTCAAGAATTTTCCATGGCACTAAATCCTCAGGGAGAGGATAATGCCACTACTGTTGTTAGATGCCTGAAAATCTCTTTAAATGATGAAATCATAAGCAGAGTGACTACCTTACCCTTAGGAATTCAATGGAGTAAGGAGGATAAATGAGTGAGTGTTTCAACCAAGAAGAACTTTTTCATTTTGAGAGAAAATCATGTAGAAGATAAAAATGGAGTGAGAAGAGAGAGCCTGCCTTACCCCTGGGATGAAGTGGCCTATCACATCCTGAAATACATATCCTATGAGGGTAAGTTGAGCATTGCATATTCCTATCATTTTAGACTGTTCCATGAGCTAATATTCAAATCAAAATTACCTATTATATAGAGATTCAATGTTCCCCATTTCCTCCTACAATCTATCATTGAAATGAGCCAGAAAGTGAGGGATGGGAAGCACCAACATAGTGCCACCATGGACTCATTAAGATGATTATATGGATGCTCTCTATCACTGAAGGAACCCTATGCTATGGTCTGATTTTGTAGATATAGACATGGGAATTTTCATTGAAACCCAAGCCATCACACGTGAAGTAACACCATCCTCTAACATTAGAGGTAGGGAAGGAAAGAAGGAAATATGAGGAGGCATCAAAATGGAGGAAGAAGAAGCCAAAAATGAGGAACGAGAAGGAGAGAAATAAGGGACATAGAAATAGGACCCTGAGGGGACCTCCAAGATTCAAGAGACATAAAAATAAGGGCATCAAACAAGTCTCTCTCCATGGAACACTGAGTAATAAGTGGCTGCAACATTGGCCACATTGGGCACACTTATCAAGCCAAAAAGAAGGCAGCCAAGGCAAGGTACCTTGTACTTTAAAACAAGGAAGAGAACAAGGATAAGGCAAGGGAAAATTCAGACTCCTTCAAAAATATATATCAATATTGATGAGTCAGGAAGCAAAAAGGAAGAAGTGGGACCTAGTCAGGGAAAAAATGAAGAAGTTACCTCTCCTTGTGCAAAAACCAAGAAACTTGTGCTACATATGGGAAGGCCCACTACTAGGTAAATCACCTTCAATAGGCTCAAGACACATGCTACCCTATTACAAGAAGAAAAGTAAGAGTTATAGGAAGATACAAAGCAGGTACAGTAGAGACAAGGGTTGCTACAGGAGAAACTTGGGTTGCTACAAGAGTAGTAGGAGGTACTATAGGAAGGGGAAGGCACCCCAAAAGAAGATGAAGAAGGCCTCCAAGGGCTCCAGGAGCCTAATCCACAACCCAATTTAGAGTAATACTATAATTTTTTTGAGAGAGGTAGGATTATACCTGATAAAATTATCCATCCCACTCTTATTTGTGTTAGAGAAGGAACGAGGCAAAACACATAGATGGATGCAAAGTAAAAAATCCAAAAATGTAGAAGATGTTGGCCTCATGGAGGAGAGAGTAAATGAAATGGGAAAATATTTGAATGATATGAAACTAAGAGAATCAATCATGAGAGAGTAGCTACAAGAAGAAAACACAAGGCTAAGAAAGGAGCGCAAGAAAAAGAGACACAACTTTCTACTATGGAAATTCTATCTATGGAATCCATAAAATGTAGACATTCATCCAAATCCTATGCCATTTCCCTCAAGGAGAAGTGGATGTAGTTCCAAATGAACACATTGGAAAAATATGGCTCCCTTCCTTACCAATACTACAAGAAATTCATTGATTTTTTCAAAGGAGAAAGTATTAAGGATAAATCCAAACTGGCTGAGTTCTACATGGACAAGCTGATCCTCACATACATGAATTTATGGACCCCAAATCAATATTGGGAGACATGAAATTGATGGAATTAGCCTCTTGGTTGACCCATGAGGAGAAAGGGCTGAAGAATCTTAATTTTTCATAAGGCTACATCGATCTTTGATTTGATAGTTTCATTTCTTCATTAACACAATAAGTTCACCCCATATCATTATATCATTGGTTAGATTTACACTATTAACCATAATCATATGAAACTATGTAGAAACAAAAATAGCATCATCATCATATATGGAGCGGAACATAAAGAATCAGAGGAAGAAGGAATTTGTTATTCTCTCATTTACTCATCTTCTGAGACGAATAACTACCTTACCTTAGAGAAAGTTGTCATAGGAGGGCTAACTCTTGAGGTTAACGTGAGAGAGGTTAATATAAAGGTTATCATTTGTATACATTTCGAGAAGAAAAAATCTTGTTGGTGAATTCCTTCACAGAGTTCTAAAAGATTCAACTCCCATTGATATATGCGAGTTCCCTCTCATTTTTAGAAACCAACTTGGACTTGAAAGTTAATGTTGTGGTATTCAATATGCCCCTCCCATCTTCACAAGAAGTGAATACTTTCTAGAACATAGACACAATTAATGTGTTGTTTACCATGGTTGATTTCAGAGATATTTAACTGAATTGTGCTTATAGTAGATGAAATGTCCTTCTACATAGTTCCCAAACAACCAATAAGTATGGTTGCACTTGGGTTTACATGTAACTTGCATGGCATTGCTTGGAAGCAACATGACTCGGAGGAGAGCATGGGAAGCAATTGATGGGTGTGCCATGTTTTTTTTGAAACAATGAGTAATATTTTACTACTATATGCATGAAAATTGAATCTTAGTGTATCTTTGCCTACCACATTATATTTAAAATTAATTCACTTTTATTTTAATTTATAAAATAATTTGTTTTTTTCACATTTTTATATTTATAAATACTATTTTTTTTATAATTTTTTTATATATAAATTTTTTTATTACAAATTTAATCAAATATTTAATAATATTATTAATAATTAATTGAAATTAATTTATAATTAATTAAAATGGCCCTTGAAATTATGTGAAGATATATTAATATAATAAAATAATTAAATTATATATAAGTATTGTATTATTAGACATGGTGCTCAATATTATCATAAAATGGGAAATAGGGCCCATCACATACGTGGTAGGAAGGCCTAATGAATAATAAGGGTTAGGTTTTCAATAATAAGGGTTATGTTGTTGTGAAAATGCGTGAAGGGTGGAACACATGTTGTTCTGAGTCTAGTAGCCATAACCTTTGGTGTTCCTTTTTCACCCTTCGGTGAAAATGCTAGTTATTTCTATATATTCAACATTGTGCACAATGTTGACTGAAGAATAAAATGTGGCTTGTGATCTTGGACAATCACAATTGCTTATAAAAGAGAGCTCTAAGCAGTTCTAAACAAAATCAAGCATGGACATAAGTGTTTGCTCAACTATTATGATGAGTTGAAAGTTTCTTTCAGGTAAAAGACAAGTTTGTTTATAAAGGTTCATGTGAAGATGTCACTGAAACCTTTTGAAATGGAAAAGTTCAAATTAATTTGTGAAATAATTTCGGTCATATTATTGATTAAGCATTAGATTACTCAATAAAATAATTTTTTATGGGCATTTTGTTTTTTTTTTTATTGAAATTAAAGTAAGGGGTTTACAACATGTATTTTTTTTTAGTTTTCATATATTGTAACTAATTTTGAAACCTCTAATTTAAACATCTCTATATCAACCATGCACACATAGAGTAAAAATGTATGCAAACTTTTGTCACCACAAGGTATTGATTTAATCATATAGAAAGTAAAAGGTTAAGAATTGTGGACATTTTCCTTTGAATCATTGAATTTGAAATTTGAGGGAGAAGGTTGAGTTATTGAACAATCATTGATTTGTATTATGAAAAATTTTCAAAATTTCTTGCTTGAAATTGAGTGAAGGAGCATGTTCAAAGTTGGTACCATTGTAAAAACCAAATGGTATGGGAATTCTCTCTAGTCCTTAACACACTAAGTTTGAAAACAATCCAGTGAGCATGATATAAAATGAGCAAGTGCACACAAACATGATATGAGTGAGTGTCAACAATGCAAATTCACAAATGCATAAAGAAAGAAAGTGTTTACAAAAATGCCAATAAAGAAATCGAGGAATTACAAGACTCAAAACATGAATTACATAATTGGTTTATTGATCTTCACAATCAAAACAATATGAAAGATTAATTGATTGAAACACTTGAGTTAACATTGATTCAAAGTGGATACAAATTGAGAGCATGTTTGATGTCACATTTTCCAAAAATGACTTAATGCAAATGATGGATGTTACTTGTGCAACATATGACCTCATACAAAAGGTTAATGCAACTTGTGACATAGAAGACCTAATGAAAATAAGTAATATTACATGTGATACACATTACCTGATGGTGTATTCAAAAGAAACAAAAGATATGATTGATGATTCCTATTTTGGCTATGAGATAGAACTGGTTAAGGAAAGTCCCGTTGAAAATGAGTCACAAGTAGAAGCACAAAGTGATAGTAGTAATAACAATGAATGTGAATAAAATGATACAAAAAAAAACCATCAATAATTACATTATTATCTTCCCAAGATGATTCTTAGAACTTGGGAAGAATTTTTATTCAACAAAAATTGGCATGACAAAGGAAACAAGTTTCATATCCCATATTACTCCAAACCGGTTTTGTTTGAGTGCAAGATTTCTTGAAGAAGTTAAGAATATTGATAATAAATGTCAACATTGTCATAGATTTGTCACAAAGTGAGTTTTTATATCGCCATCCTTGTTTTCCTTATAGGAAGACAAATTATCTCTTGCAAAAATAATGGAAGAAGAAAAAAAAGCAATTAGTTATTTCTAGATAAATTCTTGGTGGTGGAATCAACAAGTGAAGAAGTTACATGAGTCTTACTATATATTTGAAACACAAGACAAGAAAATTTTGCATGGTGAAATGACAAAAGAAAAATGTTTTCAAATAGTTATCCATATGATGATTTTGTGTATGTTGGGTGTAATGAACCTAGCCCTTGGATGCCCTTCACGGGATGGGGTTTTAATATTTTCCAGAGTTTAAAATTTCACAAAGATTTATCTTACATTCACCCTTGTAATTTTAAATTCCCAAATAGATTTAATCTCTTGTCATTTGGAATTTTCAAGTTCCCATTATTTCAGGCTTGAAGTATAACATTGGAAAAAATGTTGGCATTGTGGCTAATGTATTGTCCTTGATGTCAACCTCATGGTTTTGTCACATAATCTTGTCACATTATGTCACATTATAATTGAGTGTAGAACTAATGTGCCTAGTTAGATCTTGGATGGAGAATGTGATTAATGATTATATAGGTGTTTCAAGAGTCTTGATGGTTATATAGGAGCTACAATAGTTTGTTGATGTTCTTATAGGTGATGCAAAGATGAGGAAGTGTATTTGAAGCGTAGTCATAGGATGCATTTGAAGTAGATTGATGTTTGTGAACCATATGCTACTTCTGCGAGATAAAGTCGCATACATACACATGTTTCAAGAACAAGAGCCTCGTACACAAACTTGTGCATGGAAAATAAAAAACCATGAGAAATTTCCACGGTAATCTCCCAATGTTTTAAGTTGACGACGATTATTTGATCCCATAAACAATTACCATCAACAAATCCAAGGTATTTGGCTATGGTATTGGAAACAAAAAGAAATTATAAAAGGAGGAGGAGAATGAGCAGTTGAGTGTGCACTTTTTCTTAGCTATTCAATGTGATTTGTTTTGGAACAGGGATGCACCAAGGTGTAAGGAGAAGGCCCAAATATGATTATTAAATGAAGAAAACTAAAGGATAATTGATGAGAATACTCAATTGTTTGGTTTTTTATGTATAATGTGTGGTTACTTGTTTGCAAGAGTTATACACAATGATGTAATGTGAAATCTATAGATTTGATGCATTGATTGTTTGATGTTTCTTTGATAGTACAGTGGAAGTCCTTCTGCTACTCTAGTTTGTTTGTTGCAGAATATTTAAAAGAGTCATTTTGACCCAATGAAGAAAATTTGCACTAAAATGATATATTTGTGTGTTTGACTAGATATTGTATACAATAACAGAAGCTTGTGAGAGTTGCAGTGACAAAGAGTCCTTTTTGTTAGACACTTATATATTATGGAGCAATGTAACACATAAAATATGCAGAAAATACAAGCACACAAAACAAATAAAACCAGAGAGACACAGAGATACGTGGTTCACCCAGTTTGGGCTACGTCCACCCCGAACAGCCAGTCCTTCCTTTCTATTATCCAGCAAAATGAAGAGACAAAACCTACAGCAGATCCGCTATAATATCCTCTGCTCTCTCTCACAGTCTCCCTCTCTGTTTCTCGCTCCGAGAATACACATACAATACACAGCCGCAATACAATACCCTCATAAAAGTGAGGGGTTGCCTTCTAGGGCAAAAAAAAAACCCTAATCTAAACATAACTTATATCGTCAGATCATCCGCCTATGAACGGCCCAGATTGAATAGAAATTACTATAATTTTACAAGGCAATTTTACATCTGTTTTTAGCTTCGGGGGTGCTGCCCTCGAAACCCCCCGCCAGGGGGGGGCTCCAAAAAGCTCTACCACCCCCCCTGGACCCCCCACGACAATGATTAATTACACATAGCGTTGCCGCCCCTTTTAAGGTACAGGGGTCAAATGCTATGATACAAAGTAAACAAGATAATCAGGCTCCACATCCAAAAATCTCCCACTTGGAGACTGATTGTAGGAACTCCACCGCTGCTTCATTTGCTAGACAATGACTCCTCTTTGGATCTGGCTATTCCTCATCTTCATCGTCATCCTTGAAGACCAATTGAAACTGAGCACATTCTCAGTTTCTCCCTGGTTACAACTTTTGTTAGCATATCTGCAGGATTCTGGCTAGTGTGTATCTTTTCCGGCTTCAACTCTCCATCTTCCAATACTGACTGTATGAAATGGTACTTGAGATGTATGTGTTTAGTCCTGGAATGAAATGTTGAGTTCTTTGCAAGATGAATGGCACTTTGGCTATCACCATATAATGTGCCCATATCATGTTTCTTACCTAATTCATCCATAAACCTTTGTAACCAAATCATTTCTTTACTAGCCTCTGTAGCAGCAACATACTTTGCTTCTGTTGTTGAAAGTGAAACAACACTTTGGATTTTTGAAACCCAATTGACAGTTGTTCCACCTACAGTAAATACATATCCTGTAGTGCTCCTCCTGTTATCTCTGTCACCTGCCATATCTGCATCAACATATCCCTGTAGAGCAATGTTTGAACCACCAAAGCATAATACTTGATTTGTGGTACCTCTCAAATATTTGAGAATCCATTTTACTGCCATCCAATGTTCTTTTCCTGGATTATTCATGTACCTGCTTACAACTCCCACTGCATGTGCAATATTAGGCCTTGTGCAGACCATTGCATACATTAAGCTTCCAACTGTTGATGCATATGGAACTTTAGACATGTAATCCATTTCTTCTTGGGTCTTGGGGCACATCTCCTTACTAAGTTTGAAATGGCTAGCAAAAGGTGTACTAACTGGTTTTGCATTCTGCATATTAAATCTTTTCAACACCTTTTCTATGTACTCATTCTGAGACAGTGTTAATTTGTGATTTTCCCTGTCTCTAGTTATCCTCATACCAAGGATTTGTTTTGCAGCTCCCAAATCCTTCATTGCAAATGAATTTTCCAATTTTCTTTTGAGCACATTTATTTCTTGCATGTTAGACCTTGCAACAAGCATGTCATCTACATACAATAACAATATAATATAGCTGCCATCATTTTTCCTTTTCAGATAAACACAATGATCAGAGTGACATCTAGTATAACCTTGTTCGGACATAAACTTGTCAAATTTTAGATACCACTGCCTTGGAGCCTGTTTTAAGCCATACAAGCTCTTCTTTAACCTGCACACCAATTTTTCTTTCCCTTTTACCTCATATCCTTATGGTTGCTGCATGTATATCTCTTCCTCCAAATCTCCATGGAGAAATGTTGTCTTTACATCTAACTGTTCAAGATGTAAATCTTCCGCTGCTACAAGACTTAAAATAGTTCTGATTGAAGTCATTTTAACAACAGGAGAAAATATTTCATCAAAAGCAATACCTTTCTTCTGTGCAAACCCCTTCACCACAAGTCTAGTTTTGTACGTCTGTTTTCCTCCATCTTCTTCCTTCATCCTGTAAACCCATTTATTCTGCAATGTATTTTTACCTGCAGGCAACGTGACTAAGTCCCAAGTCTGGTTATGAATTAAGGAGTCCATCTCTTCATCCATGGCTAGCTCCCACTTCTTCCTGCTTTCAACCTGCATTGCTTCTTCATAACATTCAAGTTCACCAGAATCAGTCAACAATAAATAATACAATGAAGGAGAGTATCGTTTAGGGGGTCTACTTATCTTGGTAGATATTCTAACACCACTTTCAAGTGTTTGAGGTGCCTGTTGCTGTTGTGGTGGTTGTTGCTGCTGTGGTTGTTGATTATTATTATTTTCAGGCACCTTTACTTTTTCAGTTATCTCATCAAGAACTGTATATTCCTTGCTTTCTTTTTCCTGTTTCTTTTCCTGCAACTGATTCTTATACAAGACCTTTTCATTGAATATTACATCTCTGCTCCTAATGATTTTGTGATTTTCATAATCATATAAGCGATAACCAAAATCATTAACACCATATCCAATAAAGGTAAATTTATTTTATTTTGCCTCAAGCTTTGTTCTATTTTATTTTTTAATATGGACAAAGGCCTCACAACCAAAAGGATTTAAAAAGGAGTAGTTTACCTTTTTACCTGTCCATGCTTCCTCTGGAATACCACCATCCAAGGAAATTGAAGGCCCTCGGTTTATTAGATAAACAACAGTATCTACAACATCTGTCCAGAATTGTAAAGGCAATCCTCCATGCAATCTCATGCACCTTGCACGCTCCATGATTGTTCTATTCATCCTTTCTGACACACCATTTTCTTGTGGTGTTCTTGGAACTATCATCTCTCTACGAATTCCATGCTCTGAATAGTACCTATCAAAATCTTTGCTGCAATATTCACCTCCATTTTCTGATCTGAGACACTTCAACTTCTTTCCTGTCTTAATCTCAACCTAAGATTTCCATTTCTTGAAAATATCAAATACATCAGATTTATTTTGAATACAATAAATCCAAATTTTTCTAGTTGCATCATCAATAAACGTAACATAATAGCGAGAGCCACTGAGAGATGATACCTGAGCAGGTCCCCATACATCTGTATGCACAAGCTCCAATTTTTCACTCTTCTTTTCTTTCCCAACTTTGAGAAATCTGACTCTCTTTTGTTTTCCATAAATGTAATTTTCACAGAAATCCAAATCAACATTCTTCAAACCTGGCAACAAATTTCTTGAGTGAAGAATATTCATCCCTTCTCACTCATGTGTCCGAGCCTATGATGCCATAATGCTGCATCTGCTCCTTTGGAAGTTAAAGAATTAACAGAGTTAGAAATACCATTGCATAAATAGAATGTACCAACCTTTTCGCCTTTTGCTATTATTAGGGCTCCTTTGGTGACCTTCCAAGTTTTATCCGTGAAATTTGTCACACAACCTTCACTGCCTAACTGCCCTATTGAAATCAGATTTTTCTTCAGATCTAGAACATGCCTTACCTCCTTTAGTAGCCATTGGTTTCCATTCTGTTGTTTTACAAGAAATTTACCCATTCCAACAATTTTATAGGGTTTATCATCACCCAAACGATCTTGTCCAAATTATCCTTGAACATAGTCATGAAAATATTTCTTATCAAGTGTGGCATGGAATGAAGCCCCTGAATCTACAACCCAAGAATCAGTAACATTTTCGAAAGAAAGAATCAAAGCATCTTGTAACACATCACCTGTCACATTTGCTTCATGATTGTTTTCTTACTATGTGTCTCCTTCTTTTCCCTTCCAAGATCTACAATATTTCTTTAGGTGTCCTCTCTTTCCGCATTTCCAGCACACTATCCCCGATCTAGACTTGGATCTTCCTTTCCTTGATTTACTGCGATAACCTGAGCTCTTTACTCTTTCCATTCTTCTTCCCCTAGACTCTGCACTCAAAGCATTACTCGATGTCTCACCAGAGCTTTTCCATCACATTTCCTCAGTAAGGATAGCACCAAAAACATCACCAAACTTTAAAGTACTAGATCCAGAGACGGAGTTACTAATGGCCATAACTAGACCATTCCAACTCTCTGGCAATGAGCACAAGAATAACAGAGCTCTAACGTCATCATCAAAGTTTACCCCTACATAACTTAACTAACTGGTAACTATATTGAAATCATTTAAATGGTCTGCAACAGATCCACCTTCCGACATCTTCATATTAAATAGTCGCTTCATAAGAAATACCTTGTTTGAGGCCGAGGGTTTTTCATATAGTTTTGCAAACGTCTGCATCAAACCCTTTGTTGTTGTTTCCTTTGAAATATTGAAGGCGACTAACGCCGCAAGGCACAACCATACTATTCCGAGTGCCTTTCTATCGAAAATGTTCCATTCTGCGTCTGTCATGGCCGCCGTCTTCTTTGTTTTTCCTATTAATGGTAGGTACAGATATTTCTGATACAAATAATCTTCCATTTGCATCTTCCATAGTGGGAAGTTTTGGCCGTTAAATTTCTCGACCCTAAACTTACCATCTTCCGCCATTGCTCCCACTTGAACTAGAAAACCCTTCTTTCCTGTGAGTTTATCAACCAAATATACCTTCGTCTCTAATACCAGGTGTTATAAAATTATATATTATGGAGAAATGAAACACATAAAATATGCAGAAAATACAAGCACACAAAACACATAAAACCAGAGAGACACAGATATACGTGGTTCACCCAGTTTGGGCCACGTCCACCCCGAACATCCAGTCCTTCCTTTCTATTATCCAGCAAAATGAAGAGACAAAACCTACAGCAGATCACTGTAATATCCTCTGTTCTCTCTCACAGTCTCCCTCTTTGTTTCTCGCTCCGAGAATACACACACAATACATAGTCGTAATACAATACCCTCATAAAAGCGAGGGGTTGCCTTCTAGGGAATAAAAAACCCTAATCTAAACATAACTTCTACCATCATATCATCCTCCTATGAACGACCCAGATTGACTAGAAATTACTATACTTTTACAAGGAAATTTAACATCTGTTTTTAGCTTCGGGGGCGTTGCCCCCGAAACCCCCCGCTAGGGGGGGGCTTTGAAAAGCGTTGTTTCCCCCCCTGGACCCCCCACGGCAGCGATTAATTACGGGCGGTGTTGCCGCCTCTCTTATGGTACAGGGGTCCAATGTTGTGATACAAAGTAAACAAGATAATCAGGCTCCACACCCAACACTTTTGGATATGTTCTTGGTTACTTGATATGATATATATAGAGGTTCTATGTTTGGGTTTAATTTTTTGCAAAGATATTTATTTACTTTTTCATTGAAAATGTGTATGTAGAGATTACTTTGATGTATGCTTGTACTTGAAAATTTGGAACAAATAGGGTCTGAATGTTGTTGCAGAATGATCACATGTTTCTCGAGATGTATTGCATTGAGTTGTATCTTCAGAGATTGGTTTTGCATTATTGATAGTTTTAATCTTCTGATATTTGTGCATTGGTTTTGTTCTTGAATATCATGTACATACGCAAATCCTCCTAATAACAGTCGTGTATATTATTTGAGTAGATGTGGTTTGATTAAGATTTTTTCTTGTAGTTGAATATGGTCATTATTGTTGATTGATTGATGAATTTAAAAGCTTGATGAAGTCACTGCAATGCATGATATGCTAACGTGGTTTGATAAAAAACATGATAATAATGATTTGAGATCTATATGCTATTATTCTGCATAGGAAGCACATATATATGTGAGTTTATTAAATGAAAACTTCGTGTATATAATATGATGGAGAATGTTTTGTATGATAAAGGTTTTTGGAGAGGTTGTATGCAGGGAAGAGAACAAAGGCTTACAATTTTGATGAAAAAAATGTTGTTGTTTGTCTTTTATTGAAGTTAATACTATTTTCCTCATGGTTTCCTATTGATGATGCTACTTTGAGTTTTCTGCTAATGATGATATTGAATAGTGTGCTAATGGTTGCAGGGATGCGTCTGATGTTAATTTGGAAATGTAGGAGTTTTGTCCAGATGTTGTGGCTAGGAGGGTTTAAAAATAGTCGAATTATCACAGCTAGGTGTCAATACCTTAGCTGATTGTATTATTATTTCAGTTAGAGTCATAGAAGTCGAATAGCTCAGTTAGCCTAGCTGTTATATTTCAGTTAATTGAATTGTTTTAATTAGACTGTTGATTTCCTAAAACGGTCCTCTCAGAGGAGCCGAAGAGTCATAGGTTTATGTATATAATTGTAACCCTCGGAAGTATGAAAAAAAAGAGGGGGAAAGAGAGAAGAGAGTAGAGAGGAGATTTCTGCAATAAAACTCTGTATATTGAACAATCGCTTCCAGTTAAGTGAATTTCATTTTCCGTCGACTGTCCATCTGTTTTAAATTGTTATTCGAGAGGAATTTGCGAAATTGTGAGGCGATTGAATAATGCTTTGTTGGATTGAGTCATCGTGCAATCGTTGTATCTCTGTGCTAACAGCTATTTCCAATTAAATGATTTCTATGCTCATTTAGTCGTTGAATAGTCCAAATCATTAATTGTGAAGAGGTTGTGTAGTTGTGAAACGATTGACTCTGTGCGTATACAATTATTAAGATGAACTATTGTATAGATTCCTTATATCTCTGGTTATTGTTCCTCTCAATATTGTTTGAACAGGCGCTGTTGAATAAGTCTCCACTCATAGAAGAAATCCGGTATACCCTGGTTGTTGAATGGTAATAGAAATCCCATTAATTACGAAAATTACGCTTGTATATTAGAGTTCCTAACCGGGTTCAGGACTTAGTTAACAACCAGAGGATCACGAAGGAGAACGTAACCCCAAATTAACCTTGGTTGAGCACTGTATCCAAACCACGACGGATTTACAAAGGCGGATTGCCCCCCCTTCGCACCGCTTTTGCGGCGTAGGTGGTATTTTCTGAATTGAAGCGATTCCATACAGGAATCGACGCGTGGCAAGGGACCCGTTTCAAAACCGCTGGTTAAAATGCACCATCGCACGTTAACCCTCAGACCAAGACACCGCGCGATATGCGTACAGGCCTTCGATCTGGAGTGTCACCATCGGACGACAGACGTTTCATGAAGATGTGCGAAGTTTAATAAAAGATCCCGGTTTATAACCCAGGTACGGCGCGCTTTTGATGGGGCCGTCGATACATAGGTGGGACCCAGAGCCGTGGGCTTGTTCCAAGGACTAAATGTTTATAAAGTGGTTATTAATATAAAGTCAGGTATATAGATGAAAAGGTCGTGAAATACGTTTATTCATCAATTCTATGAAATAGACAAATAAATACAGTGAAAGTAAAAGAGGGCCACAGAGACTAAGAATAGGGTTATTACACAGTTAATTATTCAAACACAGCGAATGGGTTTATTATCAAGTTGTGGATATGTTTAATTGTCAATTTCTTTGAAATTGAAAAATAAATGAGAGAGAAGCAACCAGAACCATGTCACAATTGACCAAACTCTCCTTTGGGCGACTTTCAGTAGTGTTGTTTCATCATTAGTGGTATCGGAGCCGGTCTGAAGTTGTTTTGCTGACATGGAAATCCGAGTTGGTAGAGGTGCTAGCAGAAGGAGACCTATTGCCAACGCTGAGGTGTTGGGGATGTTGCAGAGGGTTGAGGCCAGAATAGATGCCATGGAGCAAAGACAACCCAGAGATCCTGAAGACATCAGTGAATCTGAGACAGAAGAAGCAGAAGAAAATGTTGAAATTCCTCCTGACATGAGGCTCCTTAGAACTATTCTAGGGTTTGCAGTTAAGCCCAGGATTGAAGTGTCGAGTTATGCAGGTGGAATGAATCCAGAAGAGCTGGTGGACTGGATGAATGAATTGAACAAGTGCTTCGATTATGAAGAAATAAGTGAAGATAAAAAATTCAAATTTGCAGTAACAAAGCTGAAAGGACATGCTGCACTTTGGTGGGATGGAGTGCAGGTAGAAAGGAGGAGAGTTGGCAAGCAACCTATCAAGAGCTGGACCAGAATGATGGCTAAATTAAAAGGTAAATTCGTACCTAGTGATTACCAGCTGACATTGTATAGACAGATGCAGAACCTGAGACAGAGGTTGCTGACAGTAAAATAATACATAGAGGAATTCTATAGAATAAGCATAAGAGCTGGGCAATTCCAAGATACACCAGAGAAGACTGCCAGATATGTGAATGGTCTCAAGCTGGAGATCCAAGATGAGATTGGTCTTCTGTCTCCTAAGATAGTGGAAGAGGCCTATCAGATGGCCTTGAAAGCAGAGGAGAAACTCCTGAGGAAACAGTGTGCCAAGAAGAGAGGTACTTTCCATGGGAAGGGAAGTCAGGGTGGTAGAGGAAATCCTACACCCAGGAATGGAGCTGATAGTATCTCACCTCAGAATGCATCTACAGAGGATGATGCAAGGGGTAGAAGGGGTTCTTACAGAGGAAGACGAAGAGGCGACAGAGGCAGAGGCAGAGAGTTGAGGTGTTATAGATGTCAGGGAGTGGGACATAAGCACTATGAGTGTCCAGAGAATGTGGGTGCTGGTCCAAGAAATGATGTTGTTGCCCAGGCTGGAGAAGAGGCAGAAACTGAAGAAGAAATTCTTCTAGAGAGGGGAGAATCCTTGGTGGTAAATACGGTCCTGTTGAAGCAAGCTAAAGAAGTCATTGAGCTTGCACAAAGGAAGACTTTGTTTAGGAGCATCTGCAAAGTCCAAGGGAAATGATGCCATCTAGTCATTGATAGTTGCAGCACAGACAATCTGGTTTCCACTGAGGTCATAGAAAACTTGAAGCTGAAGACTAGGGAGCATCCAACTCCCTACAGGGTGTCTTGGCTGCATAAAGGGCACCAGCTGGTTGTAAAAGAACAATGTGAGATAGAGCTGCAAATGGGAAAATACAAGGACACAGTTTTGTGTGATGTAATGCCCATGGATGTGTGTCATATACTGCTGGGTAGACCTTGGCAGTTTGACATAGCAGCAGTGCATGCTGGTAAGAAGAACACTTAAAAGTTCTTCAAAGATGGGGTACCTCATACATTGATACCCATGGAAGAAGGAGAGCCATCTAGCAGAGTGATTGATCCAAAGGCCTTGTTGCTGAGCGGGAAGGAATATCTGTAGCAGATAGAAGAAGAAGAGGTAAGCTTTGCTTTAGTTTGCAAACCTAAAGTAGTCCTTACTTCTACAAATATTTTTGATTTGCCAGTAGAAATCCAAGAAATGTTAGATGATTATTGTGACATTGTTGTGGATGATTTACCTAATGAGCTGCCACCTGTAAGAAAGATCAGCCATCAGATAGATTTTATCCCTGGTTCAAATCTACCAAATAAGGCAGCCTATAGAATGACTCCCAAGGAAAATGAGGAGAACAGGAGACAAGTGCAGGAGTTGGTGGACAAAGGATTGATCAGAGAAAGTTTGAGTCCATGTGCAGTACCAGCAGTTTTGAGCCCAAATAAAGATGGAGGCTGTAGGATTTGTACTGATTCCAGAGCAATTAATAAGATCAAAATCAGGTACATATTCCCTTTGCCCAGAATTGAAGATTTAATGGAATATTTGAGTGGTGCTAAATATTTCTCAGAGATAGATTTGAAGAGTGGATACCATCAGATTAGAATAAGAGAGGGTGATGAGTGGAAAACTGCCTTTAAAACAAATGAAGGACTGTATGAATGGATGGTAATGCCTTTTGGGTTGTCAAATGCACCCAACACTTTCATGAGACTTATGAATGAAGTATTTAAGGAATTCATTGGTAAATTTGTCATAGTATATTTGGATGATATATTAGTTTTCAGCAGAACTAAAGAAGAACACTTAAGGCATCTTAATCATGTTTTGAAGAAGCTGCACCAAGAGAAGCTGCTGATAAATTTGAAGAAATGCTCATTCATGAAAGAAGAGTTGGTCTATTTGGGTTTTGTTGTTTCTGCAGAAGGATTGAAGATGGACCCAGAAAAGGTTAAGGCAATTGTGGAGTGGCCTTCACCCATGAATGTTTTTTAGGTAAGAAGTTTCCATGGACTTGCTAGTTTTTATAGGAAGTTTATAAGAAACTTTAGTAAGATTAATGCACCCATAATTGAAACAATAAATAAGAGAAAAAAACCATTTAAGTGGACTGCTGAAGCATAATTTTTTTTTAAAATTTTGAACCAAAAGATAACAGAGAAGCTTGTTTTGATTTTGCCTTATTTTACTAAACTGTTTCAAGTAAAGTGTGATTCCAGTGGAGAGGCCATTGGAGCTGTGTTGAGTCAGGATGATAGGCCTATGGCATATTTCAGTGAGAATCTGAAGGAAACCAGAAGAAAGTATTCCTCTTATGAGAAGGAATTCTATGCAATTGTTTAGGCACTGAATAAATGGAGACATTACTTGATGTCCAAGGAATTTGTATTATATTCTGACAATCATGCTTTGCAGTATATTGTACAGCAGCCCAAGTTGAAACATAAGCATGTTAAATGGGTTGAGTATCTCCAAGGTTTTAATTTTGTTTTGAAACATATAAGTGGCCAAGCCAATAAAGTAGCTGATGCTTTGAGTAGGAGACACTTGCTTGTTCAAGAAAATAATTTTGAGGTTGTAGGATTTGATTTTCTCAAAGAATTGTATAAAACAAATCCTGATTTTAAAGAAGCATTTGAGGCATGTAGTAACCCTATTTTAACAGACAGAAGCCAATGGCTGGATTATTTTCTGTAGGAAGACTTGTTATTAAAAAATAACCAATTGTGTGTACCAAAATGTTCCATGAGAGAAAATTTGATCAAGGATAAGCATAGTGGTGGGCTTGCTAGACACTTTGGTACTGATAAGACTTATGAGTAGCTAATTCATTTCTACTACTGGCCCAATATGAGAGTAGAAGTGGATAAGTTTTTGAATAATTGCAAAATCTGTCAGTATGCTAAAGGAAGGAGCCAGAATGCAGGATTGTACACTCCCTTGCCTATTCCAGACAGGCCTTGGGACTTGGTGAGTATGGATTTTGTTCTAGGATTTCCCAAGACTCAGAGAGGGAATGATGCAGTATTTGTTGTGGTGGACAGATTCTCCAAAATGGCACATTTTATTCCATGCTATAAAACTAGTGATGCCACCCATATTGCTAACTTGTTTTTCAAAGAAGTTGTAAGATTGCATGGGTTACCCAGGAGCATTGTTTCAGACAGAGACACCAGGTTTGTGGGGCATTTTTGGAGGACACTGTGGAAGAAACTTGGCACCAAACTAAATTTCAGCTCAGCTTATCACCCCCAGACTGATGGAAAAACTGAGGTAGTGAATAGGAGTCTGGGAAATTTGTTGAGATGTCTTGTAGGAGAACATCCCAACCAGTGGGATCATATTTTTCCCCAGGGAGAATATGTATATAATGACTCACCAAACAGGATCACAGGGCAGAGCCCATTTTATATTGTTTATGGAATGCACCCTAGAGGGATATCAGAGTTAAGAAATCTGGGGAAGGAAGAACTGAGAAGCGCAGATGGTGAGGAATTTTCTTCAGAGATCCAGGCCATACATGAACAAGTGAAACAACAGCTACAAGGCAGCAACATAAAATATAAAACCAGAGCAGACCTGAGCAGAAAAGAAGTTCATTTTGAAGTAGGAGATCAAGTTTTGGCACACTTGAGAAAGGAGAGGTTCCCAAGGAAGCAGTACAACAAATTGAAGTTCAAAAAGATTGGGCCATGCAAGATACTTAGAAAGTTTTCTACAAATGATTATGAGATTGAATTTCCACCTGATGTTGGGATATCTCCCATTTTTAATGTTGCAGATTTGTACAAGTATGAAGATGATGGTGCAGAAGAAGGATCAGCAGACAAGGAACAGATTGAGTGGAAAGAGAAGCTACCTCCAGCACAGCCATTGCAACCAGAGAAGATATTGGATAAAAGATCATTCAGAAGGACCAGAGGGCAAGAGTACTTTCAGTACTTGATCAAATGGAAGGACAAGCCAGAGGAAGATGCCACTTGGATGACAGAAGAAATGTTGTAGAAGATAGGCAGATCAATGGAAGAGCTCATGGACAGGGGCCCATGAAGAAAATTTTCCTTGGGAGTCTGATGCAGGGGCATTAGACACTAGCCAGCAATGTAGGAGTTTTGTCCACATGTTTTGGCTAGGAGAGTTTAAAAATAGTCGAATTATCACAACTAGGTGTCAATACCTTAGCTGATTGTATTATTATTTCAGTTAGAGTCATAGAAGTCGAATAGCTCAGTTAGCCTAGCTGTCATATTTCAGTTAATTGAATTGTTTTAATTAGACTGTTGATTTCCTGAAACGGTCCTCTCAGAGGAGCCAAAGATTCATAGGTTTATGTATATAATTGTAACCCTCGAAAGTATGACAAAAAAGAGGGGGAAAGAGAGAAGAGAGTAGAGAGGAGATTTCTGCAATAAAACTTTGTATATTGAACAATCGCTTCCAGTTAAGTGAATTTCGTTTTCCGTCGACTGTCCATCTGTTTTAAATTGTTATTCGAGAGGAATTTGCTAAATTGTGAGGCGATTGAATACTGCTTTGTTGGATTGAGTCATCGTGCAATCATTGTATCTCTGTGCTAACAGCTATTTCCAATTAAACGATTTCTGTGCTCATTTAGTCGTTGAACTGTCCAAATCCTTAATTGTGAAGAGGTTGTGTAGTTGTGAAACAATTGACTCTGTGCATATACAATTATTAAGCTGAACTATTGTATAGATTCTGTATATCTCTGGTTATTGTTCCTCTCAAGATTGTTTGAACAGGCACTATTGAATAAGTCTCCACTCATAGAATAAATCCGGTATACCCTGGTTGTTGAATGGTAATAGAAATCTCGTTAATTAAGAAAATTACGCTTGTATATTAGAGTTCCTAACCCGGGTCAGGAATTAGTTAACAACCGGAGGATCATGAAGGAGAACGCAACCCCGAATTAACCTTGGTTGAGCACTGTAGCCAAACCACGGCGGATTTACAAAGGTGGATTGCTCCCCCTTCACACCGCTTTTGCGGCGTAGGTGGTATTTTCTGAATTGAAGCGATTCCATACAGGAATCGACACGTGGCAAGGGACCTGTTTCAAAACCGCTGGTTAAAACACGCCATCGCACGTTAACCCTCGGACCAAGACGCTACGCGATATGCGTACAGGCCGTCGATCTGGAGTGTCACCATTGGATGGCAGACGCTTCATGAAGATGTGCAAAGTTTAATAAAAGAGCCCGGTTGATAACCCAGGTACAACATGCTTTTGATTGGGCCGTTGATGCATAGGTGGGACCCAGAACCACGGGCTTGTTCCAAGGACTAAATGTTTATAAAGTGTTTATTAATATAAAGTCGGGTATATAGATGAAAAGGTCATGAAATATGTTTATTCATCAATTCTATGAAAACAAATAAATACAGTGAAAGTAAAAGAGGGCCATGAAGACCAAGAATAGGGTTATTACACAGTTAATTATTCAAAAACAACGAATGGGTTTATTATCAAGTTGTGGATATGTTTAATTGTCAATTTCTTTGAAATTGATAAATAAACGAAAGAGAAGCAACTAGAGCCACGTCACAATTGACCAAACTCTCCTTTGGGCGACTTTTAGTAGTGTTGTTGCATCAGAAGGACTTGGTGTTTGCAAGAGGTTGACATCAAGTCCAAAGGGGGATATTGTTGTCATTGATGTCAACCTCATGGTTTTGTCACACACTCTTGTCACATTATAATTGAGTGCAATACTGATGTACCTAGCTAGATCTTGGATGGAGAATGTGCTTGATAATTATATAGGTGTTTCAAGAGTCTTTATGGTTACAAAGTAGATACAATGGTTTTTTGATGTTTGTACAAGTGATTTAGAGATGAGGAAGTGTATTGGTATCTTATTCAGGGGATGCATTTGAAGTAGATTGAAAAATGTGAAGTTTGTGAACCATGCACTAATTCTGTGAGATAAAGTCGTGTACATATGCAGGTATCAAGAACAAGAGTTGTGTACATGACCCTTTGCATGGAAAATAAAAAACCATGAGAAAAATCCATGGTCATCTCCCAATGTTTTGAGTCGACAACGGTTATTTGATCTTGTCAAAAATTACCGTCAAAAAATACAAGGGATTTTCCTATTGTATTAGCAAGGAAAATAAATGATAAAAGGAGAAGGATAATGAAAAACTCGGTGTGCATTTTTGATGAGTTATTCAATGTGATTTGTTTTGGAATAGGGATGAACCAAGGAATAAGGAGAAGGCCCAAATATGATTATTCAGTGAAGAGATTTGAAGGAGGACTGATGAGAATACTCAATTTCTTGTTTTGTTATGTATCATGTGTGGTTACTTGTTTGTAGGGGTTATACATAGTGATGTAATGTGCAATATATAAATTTCTTGCATTTATTTTTTGATGCTTCTTTTATATTACTATGTAAGTCCTTTTTCTACTCTAATTTATTTGTTGTGTAATGTTTGAAAGAGAGTCATTCTGACTTGGTGAAGACAATGTGCACTAAAATTATAGATCTATGTGTTTGGTTCAATATTGTATACAATAAAAAAAGCTTGTGTGAGTGGCAGTGACAAAGATTCATTTTGGATCCGCTCTTGATTGCTTGATATGATAGATATAGAGGTTTTATGCCTGGGTTGACTATTTCACAGAGATATTCCTTTACTTGTTCAATGACAATGTGTATGTAGAGATTAATTTTATGTATGCTAGTACTTGATAGTTTGGAACAACTAGGGTCTAATTGTTGTTGCAAAATGATCACATGTTTCTCGGGATGTATTGCATTGAGTTGTATCTTCAAAGATTGGTTTGACATTGTTGAGAATTTTAATCTTCTGAGATTTACATGTTTTTTTTTTTCCTAAATATCACGTACATACAAAAATCCTCCTCATAACAGTCTCGTATATTATCTAAGTAGATGTGGCTTGATTAAGATTGTTTCTTGTTTTCAAATATGGCCATTTTTTTTATTGATTGATGAATGTCAAATTTTGATGAATTAATTACAATGCATGACATGCTGCTAAGGTTTGCTAAAAAACATGAGAATAATGATTTGAGATATGTACGCTATTATTTTGCATAGGAAACACGTATATATGTGGGTTTCTTAAATGAAAATCATGTATATATTTTGATAGACAACGTTTTGTATGGAAAAGGTTATTGTAGAGGTTGTATGTAGGGTAGAGGACATAAACTTACAAATTTGATGTAAAAAATGATGATGTTTTTCTTTTATTGAAGTTAATGTTATTATCTTCATGGTTGCCTATTGATGATGCTACTTTGAGTGTGTTGCTAACGATGATATTGCATAGTGTGGTAACAGTTTCATGGATGAGTCTGAGGTTAGAATTTGACAGTGTTAATTAGAAAGAGTTTGAGTTGATATTGGACAATGTTTGGTTTGGTTGATGAGAAAAGAGTTTGACTTGGATTGGAATATTAGTGATTTGGTTGCAGAGGGGTGATTGGTATCTTGGTATTAATTAATACAATTTAAACATATTTTTCTGACCAATATTTTGTTTTAGAGAGGTTATTGGTATTTAGTGATTGAACATAATGGTTGGTGTGGGTCTAGTGAAATTGCAGGAAACATGGTGTATAGTTTTTTGATTGAGACAGGTGGATCTAGTGTGAAATATTCTAAAATGTTGTCCACATAAGGGCCAAGGGTTGAAGCCTTCAGTGCAGGAGTAGGAGCTTCCTTCCGGTGGTAGCTAATAAACTTGATGAGCGAGTAGGAGCTTCCTTTCGGTAGGAGCTAGAAAACTTGATAAGGGAGTAGTAGTTTCCTTCTAGTCAAAGCTGGAGAATTTGTGGAGGTTGTATCCTCTTGCATGTAGGAGCTTGCGTACTGGTAAGATTGTGTGCTAGTACAACATGTAAAAGATTTTCTTTATAATAAGAAAGAAGACAAAGACAGCAACAATAATGGTTTTCTCCCAAATTGGGTTTCCACCTAAAAATTTGGTGCCCCTATGTATTGATGACGTATTGCACTCTTATGATTCATATTTAATGATGTTGAACATGCTTATATCTACTACATAATATTCAATTAATAATTGATGAAAACTATGAAAAATAAGTAACCCACATATGCATTGTTTGTATTCACTAAAAGCATGTACACACATGAGTTGCTTGAAGGGAAGTCACGTATAAATTATAAATGTGAAATTGAATATTAATTGAAATGAAACACTGATTCACATACCCCTTTCCCCCCCGCTTCCCTATCAATATTTCTAACAAAAAATAATTTTCATGCGATAGGGGTGGAGTGTGTCGCTCAAATTATATTTTCTTTGGTGATACAAAGAGATTAACTTGAGATATGTTCCTCCAAGCAACGTTGATATTTGTATTGTTTGAAATGTAACTTCCTCAACAAGACAAGAAATTTGAGCTCTCCCTTCATTGCTCCAAAAGATGCTTCACCAATGATATATTTATACTAGAGGAAAATTTATCGTGGTGTGGGTTAATGTATTGCTTAAGTTTCTACTTCTCTAACGATATAAGGTTACGTGTTTCTCATCAAATAACTTGTTTTTTGATACAAAATAAAATTTTGTGGTTTGAAAGCATACAATCACCCAATCATGATTCTTGAGGTGGAATTGTTTCGAGTCTATTATATTCAAACCTTATTATTGTGTGGGGGTTATATCAAAGGTCTACCCAAGCAAGGTTGACCTACCCAAATGTAAGAGCCCTTTTCTCATCTAGTATAGCCTTCTATTGCATGGTTGAGTGTGCCTTAATTTCTAAAATCTTAATTTGTGGCACAATCATGTCAAATAAAAACTTCACTCTTCCATTGATTCCATGCCTGAGACTATTTAATTAGATAGTTGATTACCAGTGAATTCGTTTATGTTGGCTACCAGATTCTCTTCCATAGGATATTCACTTAGTGATGATATACAAATCAATATATGTCAAGCCTATGAGGGCATAAAAGAAATCACAATAGTTATATAGATCTGCAATTACCAATTATTGCCCCATTAAACTATGTATTCATGATCCAAAGTTAGCCTTTTATTACTGTACATTTATAAAGGAAATGTTAGACATGATTCCTTAGCACTATAACCGATCTATAGTGGAGTTTTAAGGAGTCATCATTTGCTCATTGCCTAATGGAAATATTACCCAAGATCTAAGGCAATGTTCAAAATCTTGTTAAAAACTCCCATAATTCAAGGTCAATATATTTTCAAGGTCTAGTAAGTTTTTATTTCTAGACAAAGAAAACCTCCATACTTTTCCCATCCGATCTCCAATAGTTGTTCTAGTTAGAGAGGGAAGATGTGGATTTGTAATGATGGGCTTGACAAGATTATCATTGGCATCAAGAACCAAACACACTTGCCTCAAAATGCAAAATATGTGAATTGGGATGTTACTTTCTATATGGAAAAGATAGTTGGAGTAAGAAACCAAGTGGGAGATTCCAAACTAAAGAATTTTCACACCTATTGGTTAATTTCCATCCCATGAAGCTATCATAGTGCAAATTTAGTTGAAATTTCAAGACAAACATAAAGTATCCAAATCCTTCTAGTCCACCTTCCTTGCACTATTTTGGGCCCATGGAGGAAGTTTAAGTATAGACCTTATACTTTAGGGGTGATAAGGTCCATATTAATCCTACATGTTTCAGTTTTGAATGTAAATGTTATACACTATAGTCCTATAGCAAGGCTAGGAAGGAATAATCATAATGATAATAATCACATATAAATGGTTAGTTAGGGTACTTTGGATTATTATAATCATTCTATGTAAAGGCTCCAATAATTTAATCTAAATGGTAGGAAAGAGGTTATGTCCATATCAAATGTTCCTTAACTCCATAATGAATCAAATAACTTTCAATTTTAAATAGAAATGGTTAGTATGGTTTCTATAAGGTGGAGGCTAATGCCTCCACCAATCCAACTAACTCATTAACACAATGTTACAACTCTCAGAATAAAATGATACCTAATTGTAGAATTAGGTTCTTACAAATATTATTGAAAGTTTTTGAGTGAGCATAAGGAGTAATTTCACATTCCCACTATGCTACAAAATCCAGGTTGATCCCCATACTAGGATTGTAAGGACCATAAGAACATAAGTGAGCATTTTAAAGCTTAACCAAATGTTTTGTGAAGACTTAGGCTTGTTGAGTCTTCTTATAAAACTTAATGTCCCACTTGTGAAGCCTATAATTTATCAGACATGGTGTCCAAGTTTCCAGTAACATGGCCAAAAACATTTTTCAATAACCAAATATATTTAACCATGATATGAAAATCACAACCTCAATAAATGTCCCAGAAAATAAATCCATTCAACAATAAATAATAAGTAAATTACAATTGATATACCTCTTTTAAATTAAATGAAAGGACTTGTATGAATTCAATTACTTGTAAATAAATAAGGGTGCGCTCTTTTCCACCCAACCATAGGCTGAACTATGCTTTTTTTTATCTACCGTTGACCATCCCCTAGTGATCCGGATTTATGCAGGAACGCAACAAAAAAAACATATAACCATAAATACAGAGATGCAGCATAAATAACACTTCATTTCATTAATATCAAAGAACTGAAATTTGCTTACAGACAGAATGGAAATAAAACTAGCTAGGGCACTGGTAGCTATCTCTGAGAAGAGATGTGGCGGCTACAGGCCTTTGAACTGAGTTAAAATGAGGCTCAAGGGCCTATTTATTATTTAGAAACAATGGGAAATCCTAAACAGCCAAAACCCTAACCCTAGGAGATGAAGCGCCAAAACTATGGGCCCCGTTTGGGTAAATTGGTGTTTCAACTTCCCATGGGTGTAACTTTGGCATACGATCTCCGTTTGACGCGTACCATACCTCGTTAGAAATATATATCCGAGGAATACAAATTTGGAACAAGAAATATTGGTACAAGGACCCATTTTTCTCTCCCTTTTCCCGAAAAAAGTCGTTTAGGGCCTTAAAATGGCTCCGGAAGTTCAGGACCCGAAAAATTGCTAAAAATAGTAAACTGTGCCGAAACTGAAAAACTGAAAGAGACAATGGTGGAGCCCCAAGTGGAATGGGTGGGTGACCACCAATATCCACCTAGATCATTCCTCCCCCCTTAGGAAGCAATGGTCCCCATTGCGTTAAGTTCCTCCATGAGATGAGGAAATTTCTGTTGAACTTGGTCCTTGGTGAACCACTTTCCTTGGTGCAGGAGTTGGCCAGCTTTGACAACCTGATATAGTTGGATCTTCTATTGGCGAGTGTTATTGATTTGAATGTCCATGATATAATCTATGGTGGCCTGTTCCATGTAGTCTGGATTTAACTCTGTTGGTGTGAGTTGTTCTGCAATGTCCGAGGTGTCCAGTAGAGGTGGGAAGTAAGGACGAAGGTGATCCACATTGAAGATTGGGTGCAGACCAAGGAATGGTGGAATACTGAGCACGAAGGCATTGTTACCTACAGCCTTGTTGATGGTGTACAACCCGTATAGGAGCGGGCGAAGCTTGCAGTGGGGTCTAGTGAGGCGCTCCTTCTGCAAATGTAGCCATACTTTGTCACCCACCTGGAAGTTGTGTGGCACCTAGTGTTGATCATGGCATTTATTGTACTTGGCATTGGCTCTGTCCAATATATCATGAACCTATTGGCGGATGTGTTGAATGTGCTCGATGAAGCTACTTGCTTTGTCAACTTCAGACTGGACACGAGCTGAATCGCCCTGAGCAGCTGCAAATGGCATGGTTACGTCAATGGGACATAGTGGCTGGAATCCCAAGCCCACCTGAAAGGGGCTATGGCCGATTGAACTGTGGAGAGCTTGATTATAGCTATGTTATACATAGGGGAGGCTCTTGTCCCATGTGCGTGGATGCTTTGAATTGTACATGCGCATAATGTGTACAATCATTCTGTTGACGACCTTTGTCTGGCCATCTGTTTGGGGATGGAAAGCTGTGGACTTGGTGAGCTTGGTATCCAACATTGACCAGAGGCTAGACCAAAATGTGTTGAGGAACCTGCTATCCCGATCTGATATGATAGACTGTGGGATCCCAAAGTGCACCCACACTCGTTCAAAGAAGAGTTTAGCAGTGGCTTCTGCTGTGATATTCTTCTTGCAGGGCGCCATAATGGCCATCTTCGAGAATCTGTCGACGACCACAAAAACACAGTCATTTCCCTGCTTAGTAGAAGGCAGGCCCGACATGTAATCCATGGAGATGGATTCCCAAGGTCGACCAGGGGTAGGTAGAGGAGTATATAGGCCTTGCTTCTTGATGGTCGGTTTGGCAATGGCACAAGCAGTGCAGGATCTGATGTGCTTCTCGACATCCTTTCGAAGGTTCGGCCAATAGAAATACTTATGTAGTATTGCTACTATTTTCTCGACCCCGAAATGCCCAGCGACTCGACTGTAGTGTGCTTCCCATATCATATTGGCACGCTCGCTTGAAGGAACACAAAGGTGTCCCAGGTGACATAAAAGTGCATCTTGGAGGTGAAAATTTGGAACTTGCGTACCCCCCAAGAGTGCCTTGTAAGTGTGGCCGAATTCTGGGTCACTCTCATAGAGAAACGGCCAATCAGAAGTCTCGTGCCCACAAGAGTTGAGCATAGTGGTGAGCGCCACGATCGGTGGTCGGCTGAGGCAGTCTGCAACATTATTGGTGCTACCCTTCTTGTACTTGATGTTCAAATGAAACTGTTGCAGATATGTGGACCACTTCTGATGGCGATCATTCTGCAACTTTCCTTGTGTCTGTATGAACTGCAGGGGCCGGTGGTCTGTGTGGATGATTGTTTCCTTCCCCAAAATGTAATGCTTCCATTGTCGACAAGCTTGCACAATGGAATACATTTCTTTGTCATAAGTGGGATACTTGAGAACTGTGTCAGACAATGTCTCACTGTGATATGCCACTGGATGTCCCTGTTGAGTAAGAACTGCCCCAATAGCATAGTCAGAGGCATCTGTCTCGATCTCAAATGGCTATTGCAAGTCTGGTAAAGTGAGCACTAGGGCAGAACAGAGGCGATTTTTCAATTCTGTGAACGCCTTCTGTTGAGGTTCCGACCAAAAAATTTTTGCTCTCGCACCTCCCTTGGTGACTTGACTCAAGGGCCAAGTGATATGAGAGAATCCCAACACGAACCTCCGGTAGAAATTAGCAAGACCCAAAAAGCTACGAAGCTCTGTTATAGTGGTTGGGGCTGGCCAATCCCGAATGACTTGGATCTTGGCTGGATCCACATGCACCCCCCTTTCATCGATAATGTATCCCAGATATTGAACCTGGGTCATGCCAAAAGTGCACTTCTCCAAATTGGCACACAACTTGTGTTGCCGCAGTGTTTGGAGGACTTGTCGGATGTGGTGAAGGTGCTCTTCCCAAGTCTGGCTGAAGATCGGAATGTCATCCAAGTACACCACTACAAATGAGTTGGTGAATGGCCGCAAGATGTCATCCATCATCCTCATGAAGGTGGCGGGAGCATTCGTCAACCCGAAAGGCATGACCAGCCATTCGAAAAGGCCTTCCTTGGATTTGAAGGCAGTCTTCCACACATCGGAGGGTTCAATTGGTACCTGGTGATACCCAGACTTCAGGTCGATCTTGCTGAAATATTTTGCACCTTTGAGTTGGTCCAGAAGGTCATCAATCCGTGGGATTGGGTACCTATTCCGGACAGTGATCTTGTTCAACGCCCAATAGTCAATACAGAGTCTCCACGTCCCATCCTTCTTCTGTACCAACACGATCGGGCTCCCACAGGGCGATGAACTTGGTCTGATGTGACCTTTCTGCAACAGCTCCTGAATCTGTCTCTTGATTTCATCATTCTCCAGAACAGAGCGCCGATAGATCGTTCCATTAGGTAGCGGCGCACCGGGGGTCAGATCAATCGGGTGCTTGACCTGACAGTGCAGAGGAACCCCTGTGGGTGAGGTGAATATGTCCCCGTACTCCTCCATAACCTTATCCATTTGTTGTTGTTGTGCAGAGGAGCCCTGTCTGGAGGTCGTGGCCACAGTCTTCTTCTTGCCCTGGGGGCGGATCATCAGGAAAACAAATTTCCTGGTTTGGGAAATGAGCTTACTACATTGTTTTGCAGTAACCAAAGAGATAGTCGTAGGAGGTGGTACCTCTGGTATCCTGTACAACTTATTTCCCAAAGTAATAATAACAGCACGAGGTCGAGACTCATACACAGCATGACGCTTCCACAAGTATGGTTGTCCTAATAATACATCGGAAACATCAATAGGAGCAACATCACATAATACCTCATCCGTGAAGGGCTTGATGCTATAGGGAAGGCGACACTGCTGGCTGACGCGGAGATCTCGTCCTTGGGGAAGCCACCCGATGGTGTATGGATGTGGGTGAGCTGTGGTCGGCAAGCCCAACCGCTTCACGGCGTCTGCTGAAATGAGGTTCTTTTGGCTCCCATTGTCGACAATGAACTGTACAGGGGAGCCCTTTACCCACATATGGGAGTGGAAGAGACGTTCCTCCTCCTCTGGATCTTCCGGTTCCTCCTTCTGGATCTTTGTAGTGGCAACAGTGGCGTTGGGCTCCACATCAATAATTTGTTTCCCTTTTTCATTCCCCTTTTCAGGTTCTGATTCGGAGTCAGAGCATGCATCTGACTCAGAAGCCCTCATCTTGGCCACTAGAAATTGCTTGGCCTAACACTCACTTGTGTTGTGAGTGGAGCTCTTATGGAACTCACACCACTTTCCCGTGTCCTTCTTTAGCTTTGCGGTGTTGTTCTTTTCTTGTGGCTTCGATGAGTTGTCTTTAGCTGCCATGCCTTGGCTCTGTCCTTTGTTCTGCGGTTTGGAAGCACCTTTCCCTTGGTTTTGATTCGTAGATCCAAAGTCTCTCTTCTTCTGCTTGAATTTCTACTCAATCTTGGCAGCATACCGGTATACCGTACCAAGCGAGGAGATGTCGAGGAACTCCATTTCCTCCTGAATGTATCTGTGCAGATAGCTGCAATACTTTAGCACCAAATGTTTCTCTGAATCTTTGATACCCAACATTGTGCACAGGGCTTGGAACACATTCATCAGCTCATGCACATCTTGATCCCTTTGTTGTCGCAGCGTGGTCCATTGTATGTACTTGTCCTCATAGCTTCCCACAGGATAGTACTATTCCTTGACGGCGTCTCGGAAATAATTCCAAGTTGGTACAGTCGAGAACAAAGAGGGTTCTGTCTGGTCCTTGTTCTCACAGTAGGTTTCCCACCAGTCCTTAACATGGGGGGTAGCTTTGAGGAGTGCAAAAATAATCTTCTCCTGGTCTGAAAAGTCATGAACTGAGAAATATCCTTCTAACAGATTCAACCATATATCTACGGCATCTGCGTCTATTTGACCCTAAAATATGGAAATATCAAAATTTACTTGTACCTTAAAAGGAATCGCGCCTCCAGAGTGGCTGCTGGATGCAGATGCGCCGCCGGTGGGTAGCCATTGAAGGATCTGAGCAAAGTTATCCATCATCACGTTCCTTTGTTTTTCAAGGGCCTCCTCGAGTAATATTTTGATAGGATCTCTTGCTCCCTCATCTTTCTTTTCATCCCCCATGGGCGTCCATCGAGGTTTTTGAGGCTGATCTTGCAAAGGTTCCACCAAATCGAGCCCTAGCTCCTTATACCCTGATCTCATTGGGGACATGCAAAGAAGGATCGAGAAAAAGCAGACCGCTCTGATACCACTGATCTGGATTTATGCAGAAACGCAACAGAATAAACATATAACCATAAATACAGAGATGAAGCGGAAATAACACTTCATTCATTAATATCAAAGAATTGAAATTTTCTTACAGATAGAATGGAAATAAAACTAGCTAGGGCGCTAGTAGCTATCTTTGAGAAGAGATGTGGTGGCTATAGGCCTCTGAATTGAGTTAAAATGAGGCTCAAGGGCCTATTTATTATTTATAAACAATGGTAAATCCTAAACAGCCAAAACCCTAACCCTAGGAGATGAAGCGCCAAAACTATGGGCCCTGTTTGGGTAAATTGGTGTTTCAACTTCCCAGGGGCGTAACTTTGGCATATGATCTCCGTTTGACGCGTACCATACCTCATTAGAAATATCTATCCAAGGAATACAAATTTGGAATGAGAAAAGTTTGTCTATGGACCCATGTTACTCTCCGTTTTCCCAAAAAAAGTTGTTTAGGGCCTTAAAACGGCTCCGAAAGTTCAGGACCCAAAAAAATGCTAAAAATAGTAAACCGTGCCGAAACTGAAAAACTGAAAGAGACAATGGTGGAGCCTCAATTGGAATAGGCGGGTGATAACCAATATCCACCTGGATCACATAGCAAGCCATGATACCACTAAAGAAACTAAATTTCTCAAGGAAATGGTTAAGTATAAAAGTTACTCTCGCTCATAGATAGACAAGTACAAATAACCCTCTAACTACTAAGGCTAGGACCTCCATGAATTCTACAGATGTCTTCCTAGCTAGTTACAGTGGCACAAGGATTCCCTTCACTACCTATGCAATCCCTCAACACCCTCTCCTCATAGTGCATGCTTCCTTGTCCAAAAAAAATTAAAAAATTGCAAGTCCTTTTTTTCCAGGTCAAGTTTAGGCTCCTATGCAATTATGTCACTCAATTTCAAGTTTTAATAGGCCTAATGTTCAATAATGGGTTCAATTTACTCTTGAAAGAATTTTTCTTGAATTTTTGCAGCCAAAATAAATGATATTTTCCACTAAAAATTTAGCAGCAAACCCACTCATGATTTTTCACTTCTTCTACTCTTGGTCACTCCTAGAACTCATGTAAACTCTCTTTCAACAATCCCTATGCATTTTACACACTATTCCCACTTTGAATAATGGTCCAAGAAGTTCATGGTTTATCTTACTTGTGGGTCAACTAAGAAAAGTGAGGTGGATATTGACTATATATTTTAGCTGTCGCAACCACTTCCCATATCGTCATAAATGTGGGTGTTTTTTGGTTTCCCAATTACCTAGTCATGTCAATGTAAGTGAGAAGGAAAAAATTCAAATTTAAATTTTTGCAATTTGGTAACATGGGTATGGTGAAAGTTATTTAATTGAAAAGTAAGGTAATCCCCCAATCCCCTCGCTAGTTACCTCTTGTGATATCACGGTTAGTACTAGTGCTCCACTCTTTAGTTAGTTGTTTGATGAATTTTTTATTAATTAAAAAAAATACAATTACATTGTTTTTAATTTCCATTCTTAATTCAAAAGTTGTTAGAATGTCAATGTCATGGCTTGTGATAGAGTGGGTTCAAATTATGATTTCATACTGGGGGAAAATGAGGTGTTACATTGGGACCCAATTCTACATATATTTTGAATTCAATCACGAGTTTTAAATATTGTAGTTTTTATGCCTCAAAGGGGGGAGTTGATTAAGAAGATAACAATATACTCTCTAATTCCTTGAAGGGGGAAATATAATGGTTAAACAAAACTAACAAAGAGATTGAATAAATTGGTTAGTGATAAACCAACAAAACCACCAATTACAGTAATAAAGAATAGAAGAATTAAAGACTCAAATTACTCAAACTTGGATACCTTTCAAATACTTCTCACCTTGCACACAGACGAATATCAAGGATGATAATTATACTTCAAGTTTCAGTCTTATCAATAAAAGAAAAAGATTCAATCGACATTTGAGAATTGTAGCGTGACAAACAACCTCCCTAGTAAGTTATCTAAAATCAAATTAGCTATTTATTAGTATGTTATTTGAATACTAATTGTGTCTAAATTTAGAGAGAGCTTGGGTGATCCTATTTATTCATTAATAGTGGAACGATGATGATATTTTTTCACCAATTAATAATTACTAGGGGAATGTTCAAACATGATAGTTACTCATCTTTAGAAATTCCACTTTCATGCAAATTTTATTTCAAATGAACCATTTAGCATTCAAGCTTATCTTCGTTGAAGTTTAATTTAGAAGTTTCTAATTGAAGACTACAATGATAATAGTTTATGCACTATTTCATGTTTCCTTGTAGGTATACTTACTCAAACTTGTGATTTAGAGGGGAAACTATTAGATTATGAACCCCTATATAATCATAAAACATGACACCACATTCTTATGAGTTGTAATCCTAATCTATTGATGAAGTGTTTCTATTATTAGTTAATGTGTTGCCAAGTTATGACATCTAGATCTAGAGGTGCCAAATCCATGTACTATAAATTCATATCATGATATGAATGCATGAGTTGAGAATAGCTTAAATTCATTAGCTCATCACCTAATTAACAAAAGGTAAGAAAAATTCTATATGAATCAACATGCATTGAAGGCACAACTAGCTAGTCCTGTCACATGGCAAGTCAATTTGATAACCATTCTAGGAAATTTCTTAGGTTTGATAGAACATAATACTTTTTGAGGCACCCTTATAGCCTTATGAATTGTCTCCCATTTAAGAAACCAAATTGTTCCTATGAAAAAAATATCCTTAACCCTTTTGGCGATTATCTTAGAAAATTCTTTATATATACAACTCCATAAAGAAATGGACCTATGCTCCTGAAATGGACCTAGGTTTGCAAAATTTGGAGTCAAATATATACAAATTGAGTTAAAAGGTACAATAATTCTATAATTGACTCTAAAATATTTAATAATAAGTCTAGGTAATTCATTCTCAATTAATTCATAGAGACCTAAGAACAATTCAACAGGTCAGCCATCTAGCCACAATATTCTATCATTTTGAAAACCATGAATAACTTTTTGAAGCTCATCCTTAGAGACTTATTCCATCAATACTTCATTTTCCCTATAATTTACAACACAGGGAAAAAAACGTGATCATTTTTACCACCTCAACAATAGTAGCCCTATTGTCTCCCTTACAAACTCCTTGTAAGTGATTGATGATTAATCACATCTTCCCAATGTCTTCAAACCTTGCTACATCTTTTCCATCCATGTTTTATATCCTCCAAAAAAATGTTGACATTCGTAATGATGAAAATATTTTGTATTTTCATCTCCATAAACCATGTATAGATACCTAAGTTTTAGTCTCCATTCAACCTTTTTTCCTTCAAGGGACTTCCTCCCTCTTTAATTCTAATTGACTAACAATCTCTTTTACCTCCTCACTTTTAAACCTAATTGATTTAATCTCATAAAACTAATTCAATTTGGATTCGACCTCACAAATATCCTTCTCATCCTTTTTAATCAACATGAGATTTTCTACAAATTGAATGGCAATAGAAACACTCTATGCCACAATAAAAGGAATCAATGTTCTTTTTATTAAAGTGATAGACTTGCAATCCTTTAGCTAAATGACTTAAGACCTCCTTTTTCTACTTCTAATAATACATGACTATAATTATAATTAGAATCCTCTCCCACCATGATCCAACCCATTGTCTATTTAGAATAGGATACTAGGAAACTTTTTTGTAAGGAAATTATTTGATATTTTATATCTTTTAACCTATGGAGTATCCACATTTTTTTGCAAATGTTGAATTTTAAAAATGTTTTTCATGTTCTATTTTTTTTTTTTTAATACAAATATGGGTTTTCTTAAGGGTTCAAATGTGTATATATATATATATATATATATATATATAAAGTTGGTTTTTAAAAATTTTCAAGTTTATTTTATTTTAATGGTTGAAGTTATGAATTAATTGACATTATAGTCTTGAAAAAAAAAACATAAAATTGCTATTTTTTTTTAATTACAAAAAAAATTACTATGGTCTTGAAAAAACAAAAAATGACTTAAAAACTCAAAAAATATAAAGTATATATTTGAATATTATTTAAAAAAATAAAAAATAAAAATAATTTTTTTAATTAATTAATTAATTAATTTTTATTTTTATTATTATTATTTCTTTCTTTCTAAATTTAGACTTTTGTGATCAATAATTTGTATATCAATTTTTTTTCGGAAGAAATCAACTAATAATTTTAACACTTTACGAACCATCCTTTGTGGTTCATCGTTAGGACTAAGAAGGAGAGTCTATCGAGTTCAGAGATTAAATAGAAAAAACTATAAGAGATAATTCAAAGGTTGGAATAAAAATGTCAAATTATGAATAAAAATAAAATTAAAAATTATAACAGTTCAAGAAAAAAATAATTGATTCAAAAATTAATGATGATGATGATGATGCAATTTTCAGGTCACAGCCAAGCCAAACACCAAATTGGTGTATGATACCCCCTTGTTTGTGGGACAAGGGATATAAGAAATTAAATCAACTCATAAAACACATAAAAACACTAGAGACATAAAATTGGTGGAAAAGGCCCGAGAGCCTTACATTATTCCTCACATATACTTCATTATTAAAAGAATGTAATAATAAAAATAAATAGATGAGGAAGTTGTCTCAAGATAGTGCATCTATCTTGGACAACTTGGTTGAGAAAATATCTCAACCACACACACTAATCTAGGAGCTAAGTTAGGTACGCCTAAATTAACTCCCAATTAAGAGGAACTAACGTAATCTTGAAAATTAGGCATAAAATCCTAATTTTAAATAATTAATTAATTTAATTAACTTTGGATTTATAATTGTTTATGAGAGAGAGGCCAAAATTCCCCCCCTCAACGATAATCCAAAACAAGAACGAGGAACCATCTTCCAATTTCTCATGCTGAAAATTGTTGATCCTAAAAAACACTGCCTGAAAAACCGCCAAAGCTGGATGCCGAAAAAACTACAATCTGAAGAGACCACGAGTCAATTGCATGCTTGATTCATCTCTGAAGTTTTCTTGAAAACTCCATCACGTGCCAAGCTACAAAAGGATCCATCTGTCTTTTCTTTTCAATCAACATCCTTTTTCCACTGACAAAAAAATTGATGACACCCACTGGTGAATTTGCTTGTCCACTAACAAAATGTTGAAGACACCCACTGGTGAATTTTGCTGATGATGTTGATGGTGTCAAAAAACAACTCACTGTTTATTTTGTTGATGTTGTCAGAAACTGCTCATTGTTGATGCCCACTGGCTTCTTGGATGTTTGAACACCGACTGGCTGCTAAAGATTCCCAAAGGCCACTTTTGCTGATGTTTTCAAAAATTTTAGTCTGACAACCACCATCAATTTATCCCCTTTTTCAGCTGAAAGGAGAGACAATCCTCTACAAATTATTCCTGAACTCCCCCCTTCAGGCGTAAGAGTGTTGTACTGGTGTAATCCCCCGTTCAATAGTATGAGAGTACCATCTTCTTTTGACTGTTGGCTGCAATAGGTGTGATTGAATCCGATTGTAAAACTTATACTATCTGGTGACTGTCGGCGACCATTCCCAAGGATCAATCCAGGCGTAATTGATCTTTAATCTGGCCATTTGGTTTTGGTTGCATCATTTCTTTGATGAATGATTTGGCTTTCCACAATGTCGACAAGGATGGAGATCAAAACAATCACTGTAACTTCAGTTAGCGTGCATATCAGGTTGTTTGCAACTTTCGGAGAATTTGTTGATGTGATTTGTTCTAGAAATACTGCATTGATTAACTTGATGGGATTTGAGTAATCTGGGATATTTAAGTTTTCATCATCTTTGACATATCTTAATCCCCACCGATTTCTGTTACTTTAGATTTCTTCCCATGGCTTGATGATTGGTTTGGAAGAAATTTGAACTTGAACAACTTCGACACAAGAAGTTTCTTGGATGAATGGCTTATCATATTTATCTGTATGGTTCAAAGACTCGGAAGCATCACTCTCCTCTTGTAACTCATTTCTTTGTAGTTGCGACTCTAGTTGAAAGAACTCAATCGTTTCATTTTTCTGTTGTAGATGCCGTGAAATATCAGCAAGAGTTGCTTTGCTGATTTGCACCATGTCTTCAACACTTGATAAGTTCAAATTGTGAAGAAATTGTAATAGCTGGATGTGTTTCTCCATGTGAACTCACTCGCTTGAAATCAGACTTGCTTGTCTTCAACTTTCTCACTTGATTGGAACTTGTTGGATTGAATTTGCTCGCTTGATTTGAATGAAACGCACGCTTGCTTTGGAATTTTCTTGACCTCTTGCTTGGTGAAACATGTGTTTCTTGTTTCATGCTCACTGGAACTCACGCTCGCTTGTTATAGATTTGAAATTTCTTGATTTTTGTTTGATTATTACATTTACTTGCATTAGAGTTGAAATCGCTCACTTGCTTTGATTGTTGCTTTAATGAATTTCACGCTGGCTCGCTTGATGTTGTGAACTTTGTAATGACTTGATTGTTCTTATTGAAAACAAAGGGTGTCGAACACTATAAAAAATGCACCCAAAAGAAAAATGACAAGTTCAAATAATATGAATCAATGTAAGACTTAGTTGACTTAATTATCTTAGTTTGATGATACCAATTCAAATTAGGGTGTCGGTTTCAACCGAGAATTCACCCGTACAATTCAACTTAGTTACAAAAATGTTTATCTGCAAAAAATGTTGATTACATGAGCTTGATTACTTACGTTTGATGACTTTTATTCTTAAGCTTGCTTATGTGCATGTAGTTTTTTAAGTTGTTATGAACCATTTTAAAAAAAGAGTGTAAAAAGCTGGACACAATTCATGGACACGCATACACTACACACGGTGTAGCTAAGATCCCCTTATACACTTTCGGGTGGATCTAGGACACAATCACCACAAAAATACGATTTTATTAAGTTTCAAGGTACATTAGCCTTTCTTATTTACAACATATTCATTGAAGCTTCTCAAGAACAGATTGTGAGAAATTCTTGGAGGAAAATTGTCTTCAAAAAATTGGATGGCTATTGACTCAACATCCTAGAAAAAAAAATTACTTCAACAAAGAGCTTCTGCTTATTTACAAAAAAATCAATCTTATCACTTCCAAATTACAAAAATAATTTTAACTCATCACTCCAAAAATCTCTATGATCACTTATGTCTCCAAAAAAAAAATCACTTATTTCTCCACTATTACAAGTCAAAATGTTCTTGAAACATACCTCATCCCTCCAAACAAAATACACTTTTATGCTTTTTGTTTTGGGAACATAAAATAACATAAGTTTCATAAAAATTCAACTAAGCTCATTAATTATCATGAATTCCCATATACTTCCATTATAATTCCGTGTGGAACATAACTTTAAAGATGAGTTTTCCTATGTATGCTCTCATAAAAAAAGGAAAATGCTAATGTTTCATCTTGTCTCATGGGCTTCAATGTCGATGTGGCACATTTATGTAAGATGCTCCTTAATGATGCAACTCCTTAACAAATTTACAAGCTACTCCTCAAGATCGTTTCCAAGGATGTTCCAAACGATGACCAACACAAAAAAATAATACAACGAACACAATTTACTTGGCTCCATGACAACCAAATCGAAATTCCTAAGCAATTTTCACAAAAAATAAATAAGGAGGCATTGATTACCAAATTCCATGAGAATATCCACCAGTCCTTCAATGACACCTGCCTCCAAGACATCAGCATAGTTATTCCCAAATGAGAAAACCCCCAAAAGGGCCTTCAAACCTTCCCTTACCTCCGGAGGGCTTCTCAACATGTCCACTAGGCCTTCAATTAGTCCATCCACTTTGGAAATTTTCCACAGAACCCATTCGTTTGTGGTCAACCTTTCGATGACCTCGATGCTCCTTATCCACGCCTCTGCATTTTTTCTCCGCAGCAACCTTTCCATGGTCTCTAGCTCCACCGTAGTCCTGTTATTAAAATTTTGAACTTGGTGCATAAATTTACAATTTCAATTTCAGAGGACACCTCCAAGAGGAATTATCTCAAGTCGTAGCTAGATTTTGAACATATTGTGTCATTATACATCTTATTTTGTTCCTTCTTAATGGAGGCTGAAGCGTAGATCATGAGAATGAGAATTACATTCGTGGACTTGAGGAAAAATTGGCTGTATTTACAACGAAGGCTTCCCAGATGAGAGCTAAACTTGTAGAACTATAGAATCAAGAAGTATTATTGAAGAAGAAACTTGATGCTAAGAAATCGGAAACACAAATGCTAGACGAGGAGAGTTTTTTTTTTAAGGCAGCGGTGGATATGGCACTTGACAGTAAGCGTCCTGGAGAATTTTATCTGGAAGAACTAGGGAAGAGGGTTGAGGCAAGAAATCAATAGATTACAACTTTGGAACTACAATGGGATATAGTTAGAATGTCACTGGAGGAAAATAAAGAAAGCCTTGGAAATTTGCTTCATTCAAGGAAATGCAAAGATCAGGATAGGATTGAAGAATTACTGGCAGTGCAACGAGAAATTAAATGGGCGACTGGTAAAAATCCATGAAAGAGAGGAGGAGGAGGTTGCACTATCCCTTAAACTTGAAAATTCTCCCAAAGTGGCCACAAGAAACACTTACATTCAACGCATAATAGAGCTCATAAAGAATATTAAAAAGAAAGATGCGGACATAACTCACATTATTCATGACACACAACTTCAAAGAGAAAGCAATGCCACCCAAGATCGTCTTCACTAGACTTATGCTATTGTCTATGAGATTGTTTTCAGGGATGCAAAAAATGATCTTGTATGTTGACAAGTATACAGGCTTCTAACCAGCATACATCAGAATTTCCGTGGGCGCTCCTTCAACAGGTTTCCATCCAATTCCACTATGTCTTACAACCTAGAAATTTTACACAAATATTATAAGACAAGGCCACATGGGGACTTCGGATTTTGATTACTGGAAAATCTAATTTCAAGATTGAATCCCAATTCACAAATTATTTTTTTTGAAAAAATGATCACCATCGCTCATCACACCATAATACAATACACATGCATCACTTGTCTCTGCCAATCAAATTTGCTCTGATTCAACATACACTGTGCTAAATTCAGTCCTATGCAAGTTTACAAAAAACATAAAAGAAGTTTACGTGTTGTTCATTGCATACTTAGGGTTCCCATCTGTGCTATGCAAATCCTCCCCATTTGTTTGATATTTTTGTGTAATGGCACTCAAATCGATCCATTCTCTCCACACGCTCTTTCACATACACCAAAAATCTTTTCCAAGCTCTGATACCACATGTATAAAATCAATTAACTCATAAAACACATAAAATTAACAGAGATAGAACTAGCGGAAAAGGCCTGAGAGCCTTATGGCATCCCTTACATATTCTTCATTATTAAAAGAATGTAATAATACAAATAAATAGATGAGGAAGTTGTCTCAAGATAGTGCGTCTATCTTGAACAACTTGGTTGAGAAAATATCTCAACCACACACACTAATCTAGGAGCTAAGTTAGATATGCCTAAACAATTATTATTATTATTATTTTTGGCAGAAAAAGCTTGAGAGCCTTAAAACATTCCTACAATATTCTTCATTATTAAAAGAATGTAATAATACAAATAAATATATGAGGAAGTTGTCTCAAGATAGTGTATATATCTTAGACAACTTGGTTGAGCAAATAGCTCAACCACACACTAATCTAGGAGGTAAGTTAGGTAGGCCTAAACAAAATCCTAATCAAGAGGAACTATCATAATCTAGAAAATTAGGCATAAAATCCTAATTTTCAATATTTAATTAATTTAATTAACTTTGGATTTATAGTTGTTTATGAGAAAGAAGCTAAAAAGGGACCCACCTCCCCGTAGCGATTTGACTCTATTAAAAGTCAAATTTAAGAAACTAGAACATATGGATAAAATTAAAAAATCAAAATAAAAAGAATGAAATAAAATAAAAAACTTATTCAAACAACTAAAATATTAAAAATAATAAAATATAGAAAATAATAAATAAACAAAAATTAAATCTAATGAAATAAAATAAATAATAAATACATAATTTTTCCATAAAAAAATAAAAATAAATGTGAATATGGAATAGTGCTAGGTTAAACTAGAAAGATGAAATATATATATATATATATAACAATTAGAAATCCATTAAACTAAAATAAAATAAAAACATTACTAAGTAAAAACTTATATAATAAAAGTTCAATGTTAAGACTTTATATATATATAATCCATTAATTAAATAATAATAATAATAATAATAATTATTATTATTATTAATCAATTAATATTATTATTAGAAATACACAATAATAATAAAGAAAAATGTGAACATATAGATCACAAGACTATTATTAAATTATGGATAAATATAAATAAATAATAATAATTATTATTAATCAATTAATATTATTATTAGAAATATACAATAATAATAAAGAAAAATGTGAACATATAGATCACAAGGATATTTAATATTATTAAATTATGGATAAATATAAGTAAATTGACAAAAAATATATTAATAATATCTAACTCTTAGAAATTGATTAAGCTAAACTAAAATAAAAATATTACATATTCGAAACTTATATAAAAAAAAATCAAAATTATATATATATATATATATATATATATATATATATATATATAGAGAGAGAGAGAGAGAGAGCTTGAGCATGTGTTTCCTCCTAAGAGGTCATAGGTTCAAAACGAGAGAGGATAGAGTATGTATGTCTTCGTAGACTTAACAGTCAATTCGTTGCACGGAAGCAGGTCCCTTGTCCCACAAACAAGGGGGTCTCATACATCAATTTGGTGTCTGGCTTGGCCGTGACCCTAAAATTGGATTATCATTATTATTATTATTATTATATGGCGTAGTCTGAAACAGTATTTTTCACCGGAATAGACTAAACTACAAAAATATAATTTTAAGATTTTTTGTTGTTTAAAATCGAGTTGTCTTTAGTGAGGCTTGTTGGAGTTGTCTTTAGTGAGACTTTTTGGAAGCTTTTCCTATGGATTTTTTAGGTCTAACTTCTCTAAAATCCGGCATGATTTTATTGAAATCATAAGCTTGATGGGTAACCCCTACACAATAGAAGTGCCCTAGGGTTTTCCAACGTGTTGAATCCATATATACAATCAAAAACATTAACAAAATACAATATTTCACCTCAATTTTTTCCGCTGAATCCATATATAAAGTAAAAAACCATTTTAAATAAAAAAATACAAGATTTCACCTCCCGCTCGATTGAGGTATAGGAAAGTCCAAAAAGTCCAAAAAGTCACACTAAAGACAACTCTGTTTAAAATACATTTTTGAATGCATAGATGGATTTAACACCCTGAAAAACCGAGAGGCACTCAAATTATGCATGTTAAACAATTTAAACTCAAGTTTTTAAAAACCTCTATAAAATTTTGATAAAAATTAACCTAAAAAATGTCGTACAAAAATCCATTGACTACCTCTCTCTCTCTATATAAAATCAATTAGTTAATAATATTTATTATTAATCAATTAATATTATTAGAAATACATTATAATAATAAAGAAAAACTAGAACATATGGATCAAAGGAGTATTATTCAATTATGAATAAATAAAAATAAAGATCTAAAAAGGAAATGTAGAAATATAACCAGAAATATCAAAATAATAATAAAAAAACATGTATATAAAAAAGAGGAAATTAGAATAATCTCTAAAGAAATCATAACAACTTAACTAATTAAATAATAAGGGAGAGAAATAAAACAGAATCCATAAACTTAAATAATAAAATAATGAGGGTGAGAAAGAAATTATAAAGTGGAATAATTAAAAAAAAAAACACTTAGGAAGAAAGTGCGGGGATCCAATAACTACTAATTTTCCAGCCATCATCTCTATTGAGATTATAATGCCTTTTTGTTAGAAATTAATTAACTCAACAATGAAATACACTAAATATTGCGGAAACACAAATACAGAAACACATAGAACAAGAGAGACACATATATGTGGTTCTCCCAATGTGGGTACATCCACGAAGAAACAATGAGTCCTTCCTTTTATATTATCTAGCAAAATGAAAAGATACAACATACAACAGATATGTTGTAATTTCATCTTCTCTCTCACACAACCTTCTCTCTCTCTCTCTCGCTCAAAATAATAATCCACAACCAAAATACAATTTTAGATCTAAGACTTTTGTGATCCATATTGTAAATTAATGTCTTTCGGATTAATCACATCATTAGGATTTGGTCGACTTTTCAAACCAACTAATGTGGTTGATTTCCCTCATAAACCGATGATTTCCTTCTAGGCCAGAACCCTAAATTAACATAACTTCTACCTTCATATCATCCACCTAATGAACGACCGAGATTGACTCCAAAATTACAAAATTTTATAAGGCAATTTTTCATCTATTTTTAACTTCTGGGGTGCTTCCCACCCAACCCCCACAAGGGGGGGGGGGGGGGGGGGAGGGTGTGTGACTCATAAAAGTCATCATTACCCCCCCTCGAACCCCCTTGACAATGATTAAATGAGCAGCGTTGTCGCCCCGTTAGGAATAGGGATCTAACATGGTTAAAAAAAAAAACCTTTTAACAATCAAGAAGATAATCAAGCTCTGCATCTAACACTTTTCAATTTTTATAGCCTCCCTAAAATTTCGATGGTGGAAATGACCAATCCTTGCAATGAACCTAGTCTCTTCAATGTGCATGTAGTGTTTTTTTTTCTCTACATTTTCCTCTAAATCCGATGAGCGAGTCCTACAATTCTTGATGTTGATTGCATGCTCCTGAATCCCTTGATTTATTGAGTGCCTAGTTTCACCAATGTAGGGAGTCCCACAAGAACATGAGATTACATAAACATCTTTCATATTCTTCGGGTCCAACATGTATTTTACTGATCTTAGGGAGCTTCGAATGGGGTTAAGGGGCCTAAAGGTTGAAGTAATATTATGCTTCCTCAGGGTCCTAGCAATTTTTTCTATGATCCCTTGGATAAAGGGAAGATTAACCCCATAAATCTGATCTCTAGGTTTTTTTTACCACTAAGGCCTTTAAATGCCTTAAGGAAAGTTTTGAGACCCTAGAGCCTACTGTAGCCATTATTCTCGAATGCCTTAAGGAGACGAGTATTCTCATCAACAAGGTGAATATCATTAGAAACTATTAAAGAACGAGTATTTATGTGTTAAGAACTCCCAATTTTTGAGCAAAACTATGATGTAAATCAACATGAAGGTATTGCTCAGTGTGAGTTTTCTTACGAAAGACTTGGTGTGAGAAAGAACCATTATCCATTTTAGAAATAATAACATCATGGAAAAGTAAGCTACTATTCGATTCACATTCTATAGTAAACTTAATGAAGATCCACTGATTGTTTAGATGTTGAAGAAAAAGATCTAACTTCTCTCACCCATGAGGGAAGATGACACAAGTGTCATACACAAACCTTTTCCAAATTTTTGGCTCGAATTGAGTTGAGTTGTTCTTCTAATAGTTTCATACCTAGTGTTGGTAAATAATGCTACAACAATTCTAGTATTGTTCAATCATACCATATAGTTTGTATTTTAACTCAAGTTAAAATTAAGTTATGAACCTTTTGGCCTAGGTAAAAAGCCAAATAAAACTTCCAAATGTTTAATTAGTTAATAAAACAATTTCAACCTTTTAATTTATTAAAGTGAATTATAACATACATCACAAGATTTTGGTTAAACTATTTTTAATACTTGCAAAAGACTCATATTTCAAAACATATCAAATACAATAATAAAAAATAAAAAAATCATAAACAATGAAAAATAAAAAAAATATAATAAAAAAATTCATTTTGTAAAAATTATAGCTATGTATGATATGAATAGAATAAATCACAACGAAGAAGATATATTATTCGTTAACATTAAAAATTCATAGATAACCCCAACTCAATTTTTGTATAATTTTTTTTTTTTTTTTTTTACCCATATAGAAATGGACTTGTGGAATCACTAAAAGCTTATCAATGAATAAGAGTAAAACAAATACATGCAAAAAGTAAAGCATATACAACACAAACAGGAATTTATGTAATTACTAAGATCTCACGCATGGAACCAGACAGGTATAATTCGATATGGATTGCATTCAAGCTAATTCAATTCGATGTACTTCAAATCCCATTCCTCTTTGGCCAGCAGGGAATGCCTTCTCTATTGGTATTTAAATTAGAACTACTTATTTTAGTGAAGAGTTGAAAAATGGTAAAATGAGTAAATATTATTTTTGAGTGTAATGTTCTTAGAAGATTTTAGGTGTTGAATTAACTTCATTTTCGGGGTATAAAATTGATAATTAAAATAAATATGTAAAAATATTATTTTTAAATGATTTTTTTCTAATTATAGAAACATGTGTGTTTATTTTAGAATAAGATTTTTATATTTTATATTTAATTATTAATAGTTATTGATAGATGACAAAAATTTAATTTTTATTAAATATTTTAAAATATTATAAGGCATATACAAATCAAAGGTTGAGATTTATCTCTAAATTAGTTAAATTATTTTTGCACTTTTAATTTAATTAATTAATTAAAAAAATGGCATATGAACAAATATGTTGTATTGATAAGTCATGGCATTGGCCCATAATATTGTAACCAAGTCTATTTACAATTTAAGAATCTCCATGATAAAATAAGATAAACCTCCATGATTAAAAATTGTGTTCAATGTTTTTTAAATATACATATTTTTAACTTATATATTGATTTTTAATAATAATAATGATTATTATTATTTAAAATAAAATTATAATTTACTTTATTTTTATGATTTTTAATTTTAATAATGTGAAACCGTACAAAGTAAGTATTTTAATGCTTTTTATATATTAATATCTATCATCATTTAGCCATTTAATTACATAGAATTAACGTCAATTGAGAAACACCTTAATATAAATCACATGATCATATTTTTTTTTATAACACTTTCTAGGTGTTAAAACATGATATATATATATATAGCTCATGGAACCAAGACATAAAATCCTAAAATTTAGTGCCTTGCATATTGACTACTATCAAGAAAACCTGGTGACCATAGCTAGAGTGACCATAGCAATTTCAATATTGTTTATTGTCACAACTGGTACGAACAACCAAAGTATTTGCCAAAGAATTACATGGCCATATTGCATACCATTATGTCTATATAAGCCTCAGCCCATTATCCGTAATTTGGTAGTCTGAGAAAATGCTTCATTACAAGGTAGCTTATTCTGAATTTTATTACTTCTGGTTGATGCCATCATAATTTTTGAGAGATTGTGTCTTTCTTTTAAGTTATATCAAGACCATGCACAAACAATTAATTTCCAATAGACGGTAATAGTACCTGGTTCATCAAATTTAGTTAACACGGATGGTTTTCTATAATGAAGTACACTACAATGCACATCACACTGGATTGCTTGAATGCTTTACAGACATGTCTGACTATAAGGCAATTGGTTTATATACAAAATGATGCATAAAGTAGTTCCGGCTCATATATTACTATATCTAACGCTCGCACTCAACTCAAAACAACGGAATGCCCTTGTTCTCCAAAAGGAAACAGCATTAAAAAAAGAACACTAGTGCTAATAACAACATATAGCATCATCAACACAGAAAGGATTTGATGAATCCAAAAGTACACATCTGAATTATTTGTGCCTCCAACAAAGAAAACAAATATAGATCTGATCAACTCTGTCCTTTTGTCATGGAGGAGGGCTGCCTCCCTGATAGCAACACCAATACAGGATGGATAGACTGCATCAAATAACAATTATCTGTCAAATGTAAGCATATGCATACTTCAACTCAAAAAAATCCACCCGAAACAGCTAAACTGCATCAAATAACTATTAACTGTCAGTTGTAAGCCTAAGTCATTTTGCAGGACTAGTGGGGTAGAGTATTAAATCATTAAATGCTATAAAAATTGGAATATTTTGTTGCAAATATTATCAAGTCATTCAGTATGTTTGAGTTTATGCAGATTACATATTCAGACATCTAAAAAAACATAAAGCAAAGTCAAACAATTAACTTTATTACATACCCACAAAATCTAGATATCTGCAGTGCCCATTAAAGATGACTATATTTAAATGTAAATATTATCAAGTTATTCAGTATGTATGTTTGAGTTTATGTGGATTACATATTCCAACATCAAAAAACATAAAGCAAAGTCAAAGAATTAACTTTATTACATGCCCACAAAATCTAAATATCTGCAATGCACATTAATCATGACTATTTTCTCATAAATATTTAATTTGTGGTTAGTATGAATAGTTTAAGCACTCAGTGCATAAGGTCCTATAAATAAATTAAATGATCAGAATTAAAACACATTTCTCCTTAGTAAGAATAGTTCTCTAAACACTCAAGTGCATTAAGTGATGCCTATATATAAAGATAAGAAGTAAATAAGTGGAATTAAAACAAATGAGATGAGTTTCAGAGCTTCAACCTCAATCCTTTTCAAAAATTCCTAATTATTAAAAGTATAAGTTCCGGATAACTGTTAATTCTCTTAAATAAAGTATAAGTTCCGGATAACTGTTAATTCTTTTAAATAATTTCCATTCCCACTTCTTGCCCAGTATAAACATCCTTAATGACTTCACAAAGGTAATGAGAATTTGATCGGTATAATTAATGCTGATGTTCATGGGACATGAGTCATGATGAGAGAATTGATACCCTATTTAGTGTGTATCTGTTTGTAATAATGAAGTACTTATCTAAAAATATATATCTTCATGACTTTTTCTGTAGAACTTTCTTGTTTCTATATACTTAAACAACAACTATAAGTAAAGTCACCTTCATACCTTGACTATCGAACAACTATAAGTAAAGTCACCTTCATACCTTGACTATCGAGGAGGGCCGAACGGTGGACAGCAACAAGAAGAAAACCATCGAAGAAAGCCACAGCCACACAGAAACCAGCAACTGCAACACCCAAGATTACCCATGTTAAATCAAATTCAGAAGCCCAAATAACTCATGAACACAACAAATCTTAAAAAAAACATATTCACAAGATTCATATTCACAAGGTTCAGAAGATGGAGATTAGACTAAAGGACTCAATCAATGTAATAGGGTTTATACATACCATTGCTCAACGCAGCCACAAGGTCCTCCAAAACCAGGGCCTCCAGGTCCTCCTCCACCAGGACCCCAACCACCTCCACCTCCACCAGGACCCCAACCACCTCCACCACCACCAGGACCCCCTCCACCTCCACCAGGACCCCAACCACCTCCACCTCCACCAGGACCCCCTCCACCACCACCAGGACCCCAACCACCACCACCTCCACCAGGACCCCCTCCACCACCACCAGGACCCCAACCACCACCACCTCCACCAGGACCCCCTCCACCTCCACCAGGACCTCCCGGACCCATAACTCTCAGACTCTAACTTCAATAACTCTGCAACTACACAATGCTCTCAGACTGTAACTCAGAATACTTTTGCAACTATGCAATACTCTCAGGCTGTACAGTACTTCCTCTGTTTCTGCAATTGCAAGAACTGCTTTCTAGTTCTTTGCTCAAGCCAATCAAATGATTTTAATGCTTGGAACTTCCACCCAAGTTATACAGATATATATAAAAATATCTCCCTGCTTCCATGTCGGCGTTCTTGAAATGGAGAAACGCTGTTGCTTCCAGGCGAAGTAAAAGGAATTTCAGCAATGCCGGTGCAAGTGACAACACGCAAGGGACTACAATGGCGATCTGCCAGTCAAACAGACCGTCAATTGTCTTTCACCTGCTGTTCCTGTGTTTTGACCCAACTGCAAAAATGATAAACTTCTCAACGGGTGTAGAAAAACGTTTGGTGGATTTAAGGAAAAAAAAGTGACGTGAGACGAAATGATTTTCAAGTCTCGACGAGGGAAGAGTTTTTTTTTTTTCTAACCGGAGGTAAGTTAGTTGTCAACCGTGGTGATAGAGTAATTTAGGTGTAAAAACAAAAGTGATGATAGTTATTAGTGGCGGTTATTCATTAAAGTTCGCTTAATATTGTTATTTAAGGAAAATTATATCCTTTGGAATTATTTATTAGTGGTTTTTAAGAGAGCAGGTTTTAATTTTTGCTAAATATTTTTATGTCTTGAACTATTATTTAAAAAAAAAAATTAAAATCTCTGTAATTTATTTGTTATAAGTTTTGGAATTTTTTTGAATATTTTTTAATTTAATTTATACAAAAATTATTAAGAATTAATTGGAATAACACACAGAGTTCGATATAAATTTGTTAAAATAAATTGAGTGTTCCAAATTTTTTCAGTTAATTATATAAAAGAAAACCCATTTTAAATAATAAAAATCAAAATTTAAAAACATTCAAAAATTTTATAAGAGTAAGACAATGTTAAAATGCATAAATTAAACACACAAACTATTAAAGATGAGGAAGTTCTTGTAGTTTTAGAAACATAACTAAAAATTGCCAAGTTCAGAAATTCAAAAATCTTATAATAGTGAGACAACGTTGAAATGAATAAATTAGACACAGACTATTAAAGATGAGGAAGTTCTTATAGTTTTAGAGACAACTAAATATTGCCAATTTTAGAAGGCTGTTTTTGGTTTGTTGTTGGAACCTACAGCTTGTAAGACTCTCTCTTTTTTTATTAAATAAAAAAAAATACATTTGTAAATACATTTACACAACTAAATATTGCCAAGTTTAGAAGGCTGTTTTTGGTTTGTTGTTGGAACTTAAAGCTCTGTTTCTGGTTTGTTGTTGGAACTTACAGCTTGTAAGACTCTCTCTTTTTTGATTAAATAAAAAAGAATACATTTGTAAATACATTTACACAGAAGTTCCCTCACCTAACACGGAATCTTGAGGTGGCTTGATTATGTGATTTTAATATATTGAATTAATAATCATTATCAGTAATTTCAGTGAAGTTAAGCATACGTTTGGTTGCTGTGATTTTCATATATTGAATTCTGGATCACTATCAATATTTCCTAGGAACTTTAAACATAAGCTGGGTGGCTACAACAATGGAGTGGAAGATTAAAATTGATGTTTTTTTTATTGATAATATATGGGTTAAGTGTCATATAAATGTTTCATGTTTTAGCTATTTTATTTATATATTTTTATTAATTTTATTTTAAAAAAATTAAAAATATTTTATTTTATTTTATTTATTTACATATAATTATTATTTTTATTTTTAATTTAAAATAAATTATATATATATATATATATATATATATATATATATATATATATATATAATTTTGAAATAATTTAATTCAATTTTAATTTGTTTATATTTTTTTTCAATTGAAAAATTGTGTTTGGAATAGCTTGATTTTGTTTAGAATTAGATCACAAGATTCGTGGGACCAAACTTTTCAACTAATTTTTCAACCTAACCATTAGACCCCATGCATACATTACATATACATATATATTTTATTAATTTAGTTTAGTTTAAGTGATTAGGTGGAATTATTATGATTCTTCCCACTCATGTTCTAGGTTCTAGGTTCATATAGTTTGATATGTTGTAGCTTTAAAATAAAATACCAATATTATACTTTTTAAGTAAATATATACTATAAATAGTTATGATATGTTTTATTAATGTTTATATATATATATATATATATATATATATATATATATATATATATATATATATTAAAAACTGTTTATAATTAATCTGGTTTTAATTGTTTAAAGTTTAATTAATTTAGAAGTTGAATTAATTTTAATTTTCCAAAGTTTAAAAAAAAATGACAATATAGGTAAATTTTTTATATCTAATTTTTGTATATATATAATGAAATATTAAAACACCTACCCATATATATATATGAGCTAATCATATATAATATTAGGGTTTTTTTTTTTAATTGTTTATGATCAATTTCATGAGAGGGCTTTGCCCCCTCTAGTCATATTGTTTTGGGAGTTTGTAAAGATTTTGGATATAGTGGTATCCCTTTCAATCACTTAACTTTCGACATCCTTGTCATATAGTAGCTAGATGAAGCGGGGTTTCAGGTTTCTTAGAGAAACTTTCGTTGGGTGCATCTTGGCAAGTTAGAAATCTAGGGCGTTTCTTGCCAAAAGCGATGAAAGGTCCAAAATATGAGGTTAAATATGACAATATTGGAGAGTATATCCAATATGTTCCGGATCATGATTTGATTTGCAAGTTCATCATATTAAGGCCTATGAAAAGTCTAGGATTGGGTGAATCCAAAATAAATGTAACCTCCAGGGTCAAATAGAATTGGAGCTAGGGGCCAAAGGATTATTCATACTCATTTTCTCCAACTTTGAAGACAGATAAAGGGTTTTTGAAGGAGGTCCATATTTTTGTAATAATGCAGGGCTCTTAATGTGATTTTGGAAGGAGCAATATAAATTCAGAGAAGGAAGACTTCCTTGCTGCCTTGGTGCGGGTTCAATTTTTTTCTCTTCCATAGGAATATCGGGAGGAGGAAATCCTTGAAGGCATAGGCAATGCCATTGGAAAATTTTTCAAGGTCTTGGAGGCAACTAAGAGAGGGAGGTACACAACATATGCTCGTATATGTGTTTATATGAATATCTTGTAGACTTTTCTAGCTTTAGTATATATTTATTGTTAGGATAATATTTGGAAGCATCGTCTAGACTATGAACATGTCCCCTATAGATGCAGATGTTTTCATGAATGTAGGAATCTTATTACAGATTGTTCGATGAATGAAAAGAAATCACTTGAATAACACCCCTCTCAAAATGAGCAAGATGATTTGGAAAATTCCCCTAAAGAAGAAGAAATTTGAGTCCTCAAGGTGCCTCAAATCCTAACTAAATACTATTGAAGTTTGCAACAAGAAACAGTGAAGGAGGCATCCTGAAACATCATCCTTGATCCTAGTTGGAAAATAATCACCTAAACTAGGTGGGGCCAACACAGGCTATTTTTAGGTGTATGTCTATTTTTAGACATGGTGATTATATTTCAGAAGTTGCAGGATGCTATTTGTGGATGGTTGGTCAAGTTGAAAAAATAGATGAAATTCTATTTTTAGAATATTGGGCGAAGTCTATTTATAGATCGTCGATCTAAAAATAGATGCATGTCGATTATTATTATCTTTTAATAATAATCAGACTCTAAACAACAAATTATTATTTTGGAGCACTTAATTTCAGTATACAAATTTGTCAAATCAGTGGGCTGAAGGAATTACGCAATTTATAAGGGTTTACTGGAGTTGATGCATGGAGGACTCAATTAGAACTGAAATGGAAAATTTATAATAGAGTTGGAAGAGTAGTTCATGGAGTTGTATTCAGTTTAACTCAGTTAGACTTAGTTGAGCTAGTTGTATCTAATCTAACTGAATGATACACTAGTGAGAGTGGAGTGAATTAATTAGTTAATTAATTCACAAATAATAACTCATTAATCAACTGAACAATACAGCAGTTAACTATAGTGCATGTCAGATCCAATGGAGACCCAGTGCAGAGATAGGTGAAAGGGTGAGATAGACTATTTGTTGTGGCCATAGTGATGCATGGACTACATCTACATATACATTGGAGTTTCCAATGATAATAACGCAGTCAAGGAGAGTGGGATTGCATCAAATTAGTCTTTGTAATCAGCTTGGATTGGCAGTGGAGGTAGGCTAGCAGGAGGGTTGAGATTGGTGCATGGATTTGAAAATTTCTTCTATGTTAGTGTGTGACGATTGATTGTACTGAGAGCTTGATGTACTAAGCTTTGTATGATATTGTTACATGATTTCCATGATACATAATATATTATAGTTGCGGTTTTTAGCTTCAGGCTTTCCCGTTAAACAACTATGTTATGTGTGTTTTTATTGCTTCATGTGTTTTGCAATTGTTGATTAAATTTCCACAAGAATTATAGTGGAAGGATTATGTATTTAGAAAGAAGATAAATATTGTTAGATCAGGAGAGTTCAGATATATACATGCATATGTTATATAATTTCTACATGGTATCGGAGACGTGTTATAGATTTTCTACATGGAATGAGAGCAGGAATTTTTGGGCACGCGAGTTTGTAGAGAATATATGAAATTTTTGGTGAAATATTTTCAGAAAAAATAGCATATTTGGATTCCTTGTGAAAAATATCCAAATTGAAAAAAAACATCGGTCGAATCGGAGCTCGGATGAGGGAGATATCGTCGATTTAAAATCAGCTCTTTTGTTAGAAAATTTTGCGACAGCAGGACAATTACAATATGCGTGAGCCAAGAATCTACATGCACTAAGGTACAAGATGCATGCAAAGCTTTGAGCAAAGCAAAGGTTAGTGACTTGGTGGTTGAGAGGGAGCCTCTCAACATGCAGCCTGAGAAGCAGTCTCAAAAGGTTGTGGAGTAGCCACAACTAGAGATGCACAAGAATCTTTATAGATTTGATGTAGATGGGATTTCCATGGAGCTTCCTACTATTGGGAAGTGTGAGAAAGCCATGCAATTGAAGCTTGAGAGGGAGCAGGATTTGCATGCAGGTAAGAGTGAACCTCGGGATGTGGAGCAGCCATAAGATGAGGATCATGGAGTGGGAGCGACCACTCATGCAGAGAAATTTCATGCCAGATGGACAGAGGGAGTGCATGCGGCTATACCACTAGGTGAGAGGTGGGGTGACATGCATGGGTAATCCCAAGAGGATATTTCTGGGCAGGATTCATTGAGATGGCGTGGATCTCATGAATTGAACCTGTCTATGAGGTGCGCACAGAGTAGCAGCAGCATGTTCAGTTGGATTGATGTAGGTAGATCAAAGTGACAGTGTCAGATACTGGAGTGCAGTTCAGAGTTGATAGCAAGTGTAGAGTGTATGGGTGCAGATTTCAATAGTGTAGTGGTTCCTGAAGACATGTGCAATAGCTATGTAGAATTCAAAGACTTTGATGATAGATGCATTAGACTGATTGAGTTGTTTTGAGGCTTTCAGTTTTGGAAGTGTTGCAGCAAGAGATGCAGAGTAGATGCATGGAGTTGCAGGGGGCTTGCAAAGGTTGCAGGGCGAATGCATGGAGTTGCATGTCGCATGCAAAGCCATTCCTTTCTTGTTTAGAGGGAGTGTTGAAGTTTACAACAAGAAACAGTGAAGGAGGCATCCTGAAACATCATCCTTTATCCTAGTTGGAAAATAATCACCTAAACTAGGTGGGGCCCACACAGGCTATTTTTAGGTGTATGTCTATTTTTAGACATGGTGATCATATTTCAGAAGTTGCAGGACGCTATTTTTGGATGGTTGGTCAAGCTGGAAAAATAGATGAAATTCTATTTTTAGAATATTGGGCGAAGTCTATTTATAGATCGCTGATCTAAAAATAGATGCATGTCAATTATTGTTAGCTCTTAATAATAATCTGACTCTAAACAACAAGTTATTCTCTTGGAGCACTTAATTTTAGTATATAGATTTGTCAAATAAGTGGGCTGAAGGAATTACGCAATTCCTAAGGGTTTACTGGAGTTCATGCATGGAGGACTCAGTTAGAACTGAAGTGGCAAAGTTATGATAGAGTTGGAAGAGTAGTTCATGGAGTTGTATTCAGTTTAACTCAGTTAGACTCAGTTGAGCTATTTGTATATAATATAATTGAATGATACACTGGTGAGAGTGGAGTGACTTAATTAGTTAATTAATTCACAAATAATTACTCATTAATCAACTGAACAATACAACAGTCAACTATAGTGCATGTCAGATCCAATGGAGACCCAGTGCAGAGATAGGTGAAAGGGTGAGATAGACTATCTGTTGTGACCATAGTGATGCATGGATTGCATCTACATATACATTGGAGTTTCCAGTGATAATAATGCAGTCAAGGAGAGTGGGATTGCATCGAATTGGTCTTTATAATTAGCTTGGATTGTGTAGTGGAGGTAGGCTAGTAGGAGGGCTGAGATTGGTGCATGGATTTTCATATTTCTTCTATGTTAGTGTGTGACGATTGATTGTACTGAGAGCTTGATGTACTAAGCTTTGTATGAGATTGTTACATGATTTCCATGATACATAATATATTATAGTTGGGGTTTTTAGCTTCAGTATTTCCCATTAAACAATTGTGTTATGTGTGTTTTTATTGCTTCATGTGTTTTGCAAATGTTGATTAAATTTCCGCAAGAATTATAGTGGAAGGATTCTGTATTAAGAAAGAAGATAAATATTGTTAGATCAGGAGAGTCCAGATATATACATCCATATTGTATATAATTTCTACAAATACCTAGTTTTGCAAATAGGTTTGAGTATCCCTCCTCTCTAAAAGAGTCTCTCGAGAAAGATAATATTCAATCAAGCCTACAATGAGAAAAATGAAAACCCATAAGCCCTTATTGAATCCTCTAGAGCCCGTGCGAAATTTTCTAGAAGAGTACCAACAAAATCCATTACTATAGTAAATGATTCACTCCTTATTAGAAGAAGCTAAAAAAAAAGATGAAGTGTAAGCTATACTAGAAGATATGGATATGGATGATCAGCAACTGACTTCCATTACAGAATAATGGCATGGGAAAGACATGAAGCACATATGAGTCATGGAAAATTTCAGGGGCTAATACTTGCAAGTGGGATAATTTTCTATGCCTTTACCAAAAAAAGATTCGTCAATTCCCATGTTTTCTAAAATTGATTTTCTAAAATTTTATTTTACCTTAAAAATCGCCCAAATTTTAGAGAGACTATATAAAATCATTATAAAATTGAATAAGCTTACAAAAATATGGTCAAATATTTAATAGTTTGCATATTAGGAATAATAAGATTCACCAAGGTTTCTAAGCATCAAGATAAGTTTCCATTCCTAAATTTTTTCTTGATTCCATTTCATTATGCTATGATTCTTTACAAGGCCTAATAATATCCAGTGCAAGGGAGAAGAACACTGGGGCTCGAGTTCTTCAAAGTCTTGTCTTGTGGTTCACATGAAGTATTTCAAGGTGGCCTATAGGAAAGCCAATGAAGCAAAAAAATAGGCCACAAGAGCAAAAAAATATTGATCCAAGTAGACAGTGAAAAATTATTCAACTTAGGGAAAATCATGCCAATGTCATAGGAATTTCCTCCCTTGAATTCTTGAATCTTCAAATATTTTTCAAAATAGTAATGATTTTCATAGTTATTTTCTGGTTGTTTGTTATTGGTACGTAGCTTGCTAGTCTCAACCAAACTTGATACTAAATTTTGATCCTCTTTTGAAAATCCCAGCTATATATAACTTTTTCCTAATTAATGAAAAGATCACAATGACTTAAAAAAACAACTTATCATATAATACTATCTAAACATAAAATTACAAGTTTAATTTTTATTAATGCTTACACTAATATTATGGTTTTTCAAATGTAAAACTTAAATGATTTTGTATTTAATTTTAATTGCTCAGATTAATTAAGAATAAAATTTAAATGATAAAATAACTTTCCATATTTCAAACATGAGATCCAATAATTTACTTATCTTATTTATCAAATCGCTTGGTTGATTATTGATTATTACTTTTCACCACAAAATATTAATGAAAATTGGTTTAGTTATCATGAAGTACCATTAAGTGCATAATCTAAATTAAATGATAAATGAACCAAGGGTGAATGACTGAGTATTACTTTAAAGCAAAAAATATAAATAAAAATTAATCTAATTGTAAAATGCAATTTTAAATATATGATTGAATAGTGACAATATCCATATAATAGTTAATTAGGTAATTTTTGTTTTTTATTAATCAATTAAGGCTTGAATTATTATGAAATTGCTTGATATACAAATTTAGTTGTTACTATTGGTCTGTCACAAGGGAACCATGTATACATTTATTTTCCTTATAACATAAATATTATCTTGAACTTGCTGCTTGTAAATATCATCATAAAAATAAAGAGAGAGCTCATTTATTTGGAAAAAAAGTCCATTTGAATGGTTTTTGGAGGGTTCTCCTCATTTGCTGAAGTGGAGAATTCCAAATCAACAATCCTTTTGGCCATGGAGGAGAGTCTTATTGTAAGCCTATTGGTATGCCTTTGGAGATTGTCAATACAAAGTAAAATTTCATGATGAGTCTTCAAGTGCTCCACCAAGGCTCCTGTACCATGATTCTTTTAATTTGCTAGTATATATTTATGGTTTGCATGTATTTGGTGTTTTGGGTTGCAGTACTGCTTATATTTAGAATTCATCCACCCAACTTAGCCTCCGCATAAACATCCATAATAAATCTACATCCCATTTTGGTTTCTCACTCAACTTCCTAAATCTTAGCCCTGATTGTAGGAGGAACTGGTTGAACACATATGGAAACCAACCTCTATGTTGTATGTTGAGCCTTTGAGGTTGAGGGGACTGTATTTTTTCTCCTCCCCTATGGTTTACATGGTAACCTAGTCAAATCACTTTGGAGGGTGATAGAGTGATAAAAAGAGAGCTAATCTCAAGGGGAGTCATAGAAAATAGGGTGAGGGACTAATTAAGAGAAAGGGAGAGGATAGGAGAACTGAGTCTCAAGAGAGGGTAGGTGACTCAATGAAACTAGGGAGGGTCGAAATTATGAATGTGGGCCACCTAGAGAGAGGGGGTAAATGAGAAATGAATGTAGAGAAACCTTAAGAAAAGAAAATCTTAGACTAATTTACTAGATATTCATGGGAGGAAAGTCGACTAAGGATAGAAGACCATGGAGGGAAATTCCTTGCCTCAACCAAACAAATGGAAGTAGCAGAAATAATAAAAACTTGAAGAACCTAAAAAAATAGTTGGAAAATTTAAGTGTCGACTAAAAACTAGATAAATAAACCATAGGAAGAGGGTAAAAGTAAGTATTATGGACCTTCATGTTAGTGTGGCCACATGAACCCTATCCAATGTCGCTTTCCAAGCCATCTGAACTATCTACATGCCAAAACGAATGACAAGCCCACATATATTGAAACCACTTAGTAAAGTTTCCCACACAAAGTGCAATCCTAAGTTTTTTATTGACATAAAATTCCATAAAAAATAACTCAGTCTCAAAATTCATTTCTAGGGGGAGCACAGACACAAAGAGGAAATTTTTGAAATGGAGCTCCAGAAAATGAATCATGCTTTTTAAATTGACCCCTTCACCAAAATAATTTTGCACACATTTGATCATCCATAATCCACTTGATATGCACACATTTCTCTATCCTCTAGTGCAACCATGACCGCTACCCTGTCCATGAAAATCTATGAGAGAGATGCAACAACTACCCCATATTTTCTTCATTACCACCCACAACCACCACCTTTCATTAACTTGAGCTTGTTTATCGACCCACCCTCATCCTTTCATAACACCAACTAAGTGTCATGTGTAGGTTGCATCATAAGGCATGCCCTCCGATGTGTTCCTTGTCATTTGATGTCTTTTAACCACCTTCATGAGCACCCACCATAGGGGAAATTGGGGTATAAAGGATTATTTAATTACATGATTCATGTTAAATATTTAGTGAATAAGATATCAATTATTAAGTATTACATGAGGCATGCTCTCTATTTAGTAGGAAAATTAGTTGGTAACTTATTGTAAGTATTATTGCCTAATATCTTTAATGTAATATGTTTTTTTTTTCAAAAAAAAAATCTTGTATATTCATAAAGAGAATATATACAAATACTAGTTTGAAGGTTTTAACCCTGTACAAAAATTACCTACAAAATAATTCTTAAAACAAAAAAATAAACAATGTCGACAACATAAAAAAAATATACATAAAGATATTACCCTGGATCCCAAAACTGGAACTACTAGATTGATTTTTTCATTATATTCCTTCCAATGTTACAATACATATATATACATGCTGAAGCATTCATAAATCCCAATCCATTAACCCTAGATCAAAACATAACTGTAGTTCCCTTGAATGGATCTACAAAATACCATGGGAAGAAAACCATCATGCCCAAAACCATAGTTAGGTACACCCACCATCTTTGTGTCCACCCCCATCCTTGGGTCCACATGTATATAAGAAAAAAAATTCCCAGGGTGCTGCCCTGAACTCCGTGTAGGGGAGCTACCTCCCCCCTGTAAACCCCTTGATAGGGAGGGATGCCTCCCCCCCCCAGTGACCCCCCTGCTAATCTCGACACAATGAAAAGGGGGAGATTTCACCCCCCCTTCTAACCGCTCGTACGTTCGACTAGTCGTGGAAAGAATATAACACACACCCAACATTCTCCCACTTGTTTTTTTATTTTCCAGATAAGGGATCAAGGGAAAAATTAGTCATTGGTCATGCCCTACAACGACCATTGTTTCTCTACACCAATAAAACTTCTTAGGACTCACAAAATTCGTCAATGCATTTGTAATATTTTTCCAAGTGTCCACCTTTACCAACAACACCTTTTTTTCCTCAACTATATCCCTCACAAAGTGATACTAAACATTAATGTGCTTTGTCTTTGAATGATAAGCAAGGTTATTTTCCAAGAAAATTTCTCTTTGGTTGTCACAATCTATCCTTATAGCTCACTGTACCAAACACATACTTGAACACAATCTCTACAACCAAATTTATTTCTTTCTTGCATGAGTGGCTGCCATGTATTTAGCCTCTGTAGTTGAAATAACCACTACATACTATCTTTTTCTCATACAACTGAATACTCATTCAAATAGGTTAAACACATACCCACTTGTAGATCTTCTTTGATTTAGGTCTCCAACAAAGTCTGCATCAACAAATCCATGAATCTCCAAAAATATGTTCAATCTTGGTCTTCCTTGGTAGCACAGACCATAATCACAAGTGCCATGCAAATACCTGAAAACACGCTTCACTGCTATCCAATTCTCTTTCCCTAGTTTTGACATAGACCTGCTCAATACTCCCACTGCATGTGTAATGTCTAATATAGTACATACCATTTCATAGATCATGCTACCAAATGCACTTGCATATGGAACACAGGACACATCCTCTTCCTATTCTTGTGTCTTTGAACACTATTCAACAATAACTTTACACCTACAAGAATAGGAACCTTCACCGATTTACTATCCTACATATTAAACATATGCATTATTGTCTCGACATACTTCCTTTGGTTTAACCAAAGCTTCCTCTTTTCCCGATCTCATTTATTTTCCATGCCCAAAATATAGCTTGAAACACCAAGACCCTTCATGTCAAATTTGGAGGACAATTGGGTTTTCAAATCCTGGATAATTTCTTTTTCATTTCCAATCAACAACATATCATCCACATACAAGAAAAAATAAATAACTTTGTCACTAATTAACTTAAAATACACACAATCATCCGCTTTGCTTCTAGTGAAGCCAAGTCCTTGTATATATGTATCAAATTTCTGATACCAAATCCTTGGTGAATGTTTTAACCCATACAGAAATTTTTTTTAACCCGAATAACGGTTCTTTCTTACCCTTCACCGCACAGCCTTCAAGTTTCTTCATGTAGATCTCTTCTTCCAGATACCTGTGAAGAATTGTTGTCTTCACATCCATCTGTTCTACCTAAAAATAAAAAGCAAAAATAACAAACAAAAGTAGTCTAATAGAATCTAACTTGGAAACAAGAGAAAAAATATCACCAAAATCAATTCACGGCACCTGGGAATAACTTTTTGCTACCAACTAAGATGCGTGACTAGTCGTGAAAATAATATAACACAAACCCAACATAGTTTTCATTAGACAGGTCATTTGAGTATCAGATACATCAAAAAATTGACACTCTGAGGCACAAGTGAAGTCCTTCCTTATTTCCCACAAAAGAAAAAAAATCCTATGACTTCTAGATAGTAAAAAATTTAGAACCAAGCCTCAAATAATGGTCTCCATAGACTCAAACTCAATGCCATCATTGAATTCATAATCACCAACAGAACGAGTAGGTAAAGAAACAACTTCCTTCGAGATAGCATCGATTTCCTTACTAATTTGTTAGAGAATATTTTAGGAAATACACTCATAGGTATAAGAGAATTGTTGGATGTCACACATAATAGGCTCTATTCTGCCATTGCTAATGGAAACTATGTGATTTTCTGAATCGATGACAAATTTTTAATTTCCTATATCTTGGAGTTTTTTAAGCTCCTTTTTGTGAGCAAGTTCCAATGGGAACCATGTGGCACCCACCTTTTTTTTTGGATAAATTTTGTAATTAAAAACTTATAATGTTGGGGTTCCAACATTGATTTTACGAGTTTAAACTTTATTATGAGATGTAATGTTTTATTTTCTTAATAAAATATGTTAGCACTGAAGGAAGGGGGGTGGTGGTGGGGAGGGGGGAGAACAAACAAATTATGACACCTTCAAAGGAAAATACTTACCTTGAATTAATAATTCCCTTAATATAATGGTAAATAAGATGAAGGGTCAAGGTGATGAGAAAAGCCATTAAGGAGATTTTTCCTTTTTCCTTTTTGTTTTGAGCTTTACTCCATTGTTCTTCTCATGCACTTATTTATTTCCCTCTCTCACTCATAAATTTTAATTGGCATGAGAATTGGTGACAACTTGTGTTATAGGAATTGAATGTGTTGTAGTGATTTTTCCTTGGACTAAATGTCTCTAAGGATTGGGAGTTGTATTGTTTGTGTGTTGCATAAAGAGCATTAAATAGGTAGGCCTGAGTGACTACAAAGATTAAAGGACTCCCTTTTTTAGTTCAAACTTGCATGTCTATGGGCTTGGTTAATTAATGGGAAGGATAAGCACTGAGATTCTTTCCTCTATGTGGAGGAGAGTGGCCTTCACTTTTTGTGTTAAATCTAGTTGATGTGTCCCATCAATAAGTATATTTTGAAGTTCATTGTGCTATCCTATAACCCTTAAAACTTTAATTTTATCATATTAATTCACATTTTTATCCATAATATGCTCAGTAGGAAGACTAAATGGTGTTTCTCATATTATATGACCTAATTTGATTAATTTGCAAGAAAATAAGCATTTTTTGAGGCATTTACTATGCAAGGGCTTGATGGAGACAACCAAAAGAGTTTATAGGGGGCTTGTACACCTCATTAACTCTATAACTTGGCTTGATATCATAGAGTCCTCACTCATATATTGAATTCACTAGTAGCCAAGGGACTCCAAGTTCATGTGAAGATCAAGGAGGACTAGATCCACAAACCTCGAGATCTTGGAGGGAGTCACTCCTCTTTTCAAGGGAGCTTCCATAAAATACATTTTTGTATAAATAAACTAGCCAAAAGGCTCATTAGGATAAATTTTTTTGTTTAAGCTAGGAATAGCTAATATGAGGTTAGTGCTTGACATTGTTATTCTTCTTTTTCATGATGTATGTGATTGTCATTTCCTGTCAATGAGAAGTTTACCATTGGCTTACATTTGAGTTAGTTTGGAGGGCTGAAACCCTTGGGTTTGGGCCCAACCCATAGGGTTTAGTCCCTCTCTTTTATTTATTTCTTTTTTTTTATTCAAATAATTCCAATTCTTTCTTTGTTTTAGTAGATTTTATATCATAAAAACTTGTGATTGCAGGCTTGCCTATCACCTCTCTTATGGGAAGAGAGATTGGAAAGATCCACAATAACAACCCAAAAATATATTTTTATGATTTATTGGAAATTGCTAAGTATTAGATTGCAATATTTCTACATGTTTAATCTTTGCAACTTAGGACTTAACAATTGGAGTTGAGTTGTAGGTTAGAGTAGACTTCAATAAAATTAAACTCATATTTTCCATTGTTATTTATGGTCTTGTAATAATGATCATTTAATGGATGTATTTGGCTAGCTTCAGGAACTGTGCTGGTTTGTATGGGTGGGCACACTTTTCCACACCCACCTGGATCTTTCCATATTCCTCCTAGGCACCTCACCTTGCTTCCAAATTCTGCCTCTGAATTCATTTTTTCAGGGTAAGTGGAGGGCATAGTGGGCATCAAATTTGGTGCAAGATAGACCTACGAGGGGTACTAGTCTTGTATAAGAGGCTCCCACACCCTTCGTTCACCTCCTTCTACCTTCATCCACCTTCCTATGCCTTCAAGACACCATTTAGTTCCTCAAAAATATATTGGACCCTCCTCTTGTAGCAAAACAAGGCCTCCTACAACATTATAGGACCTCCTCTAGCACCTTTTGTAGCAGACTTGTAGATTTGTTTCCTTCAACCGATTTTTCTCTATACATTGAATTTGGTATAGTTAAATTGAATAATTCCCCCCACATTGTGATTTGATGATTAGGGAAGTCTCTAGGACCACTCCAACCTCATCCTTTCCTCACTGCAATCATCAGATAGCAAAATAGATTTAGAATTAGTATTTTTCTACATAGGTATGTTAAAGATTGGATTCCTCCTTTTTAAGCAAGTGTGAGTAGATAAATGATACATTCAAGTAGGTTACTAATTTGAATAAATGTGCAAGTAAATTAGCATTATTTATTTTTGTAACTAGATCAACCTTTTTCTTTAATGAAAATTCAAGTAGCATTTACATGTAATGAATGGGATTTTAACCTTTGTAGCTAGAATCATGTTCATTTATCCTTTCATAAGATTTTTTCACTATAATTAGTTGGAGGAGTGGTCTCTGAACACCTTGATATAATTTCGTGAGTGAGGGTGACATGAGTATAATCTTACCTCTTGTGTATATAACAATGTAACCTCTAAGTTTTTATGAACTTCGTTTGATAATCTAAGTTAAGAATCCCTTCGGAGTTGCAACATCATTTTTGAAATACTAGAGCTAATAACTTTTTGGTGCCGTTGCCGGGGAGGTGTCTAAGTAGGTTTTGTTTCTACTTAAGTTTATTTATTTATTTATTTTTTTACAGCAGTCTTCGATCTTTGAAAAAAGTGAAAATTTCAAAAATAAACTTGTTATTTCATGCCTCGTAGGAATAGGGATAACCAAGGGAAATTATTACCAAAAACCCCCACCCCCTCAAGTAGTCAACCTTCATTCTTCTTCGGTGAACGATGAACTTCCTTCTTTTACTACAGGGGACTTAGAAGACCCTCTAGGTGAACAACTTGAAATTTTTGAAGAACCTATAGGAGAATAAGAACCTATCTCACCTACCCAAAATATGGCTGAAAATAAGAAAACAATATTTTCCCTATCAGAGAAAGCAATGGAGATGCCATAATGAAAAGCATAAGCCATGTTTCCCTTCCATATTTCCATGGCCTAACCTCTGAGGATATTGATACCTTCATGTTTGAGTTTGTTGTTTTCTGTAGGACCTATGAATATGCCTCTGATGAGTGTAAGCTGAAGATGTTTCCTTCTATCGTCAAATATGCAACCTTGCACTAGTTTATGAGTCTACCTGGAGGCAGCATCACCACCTGGGCCCAAATGCAACAAACCTTCAATGAAAAATACCAGGATTATTGTAGGTCGAAGGAAAAAAAGGAGGAAATATTTAGGATGACTATTGGAATTGATGAATCTTTAAAGGACTATGAGGAAATATTTCAATTCAATTATAGGATGGCCAATCGTACCCTTGATCCTGAGTCACTTAAGCTAGTTCTTCTCTGAGGGATCAGGGAGGATGTAATGGAAACCCTCAAAATGATATCTGGTGGAGATATCTACCAATTTCCTTATGATGACATCAAAATTGTATTCAAGAATCACTCTAGGGATGCTAGGAAGAAGGGAAAGTATAGCCAAAGCTTGGTCAGTTCCTCTGTCTCCACAAAAACCATCAAGCATGAGACAGGAAGTATGTTGGAATATTTTAAGAGTGAAATTATGCATACCTTTTCCTTGCAAATGGATACTATGAAAATCAAAAGGAGGCAAGAGGAAGAATAAAGGGAACTAAATATGTTTTTCCCTAGGTGTACTGAAAGACATCCTAGGAATGACTGTTGACTGAATGTCATAGAAGTATGCTTAGTGTGTGAAGATAATCATGTAACATATAAATTTCCCTCTCTGGTAGGCCTAAAGGTTGTATACCAAGGAGGGGTAGAAGGAGGGTCAAAGCAATTGTGCTTCCTTAACTAAAGTATTCCCCTATGCCCTCCTCCATATCAAAAAGGCATGCAAGGTGCACATTATCATCACTAAAATCCAAGTCAGAATGCACCTTTCCAGCCTTGGTACCCTTCCACTAATCCATCATGGTCCACACCTCCTCCTTGGTATTATGCTCCTCAATATCCTCCTTAGCCTATCAACCCTCCTTTTTAGCTACATCCACCACAGCCTTCCCAATGGGGCAACCCATCACCAGGGTGGAGGCCTCAAAAAACCCAACTTCCTACTTTACTACCTCCACCTCAACATAAACCATAATCTCCTCACCAAAATCCACCTAAGCAACCTCAACTACTTGCTCAACCAAATCCAAACCCAAACAATAAGAAGGCACAACATGTTTACAACAGGGAGGCATTATATACTTCTTATGCTGTGGAAATCCAAGAGATCAAACTTCAGTTTGGGAAGGTGCTACTAGATAATAATCAACCTCCTCCACTTGAATAACTTGAAGAAGAGATGGAAGAGAGTGTCCCTCAAATCCATGTCCCTCCTTCTCCTGAAAGGTTGGTACAACCTAAAAAACACACCCCATAAGAGGTTGAACTTACAAAGGAGGAAATATTTAGGATGACAATTAGACTTGATTAATATTTAGAGGACTATGGGGAAAAATTTCAAATCAATTATAGGAGGGCCAACTATACCCTTGTTCTTGAGTCACTCAAGCTAGTTCTTCTCTGAGGGATCAGGGAGGATGTAATGGAAACACTCAACATGCTATCTGGAGGAGATATCTACCAATTGCCTTATGATGACATCAAAATGTATTCAAGAATCACTCTAGGGATGCTATGAATAAGGTTAGGTCTAGCCAAAGCTTGGTTAGTTCCTTTGTCTCCACAACAACTATCAATCATGAGATAGGAATTATGTTGGAAGATTTTAAGAGTGAAATGTTTCATACCTTTGTCTTGCAAATGAAAACTATGAAAATCAAAAGGAGGCAAGAGGAAGCATAAAGGAATTAGCTATGTTTTCCCTAGGCGTACTAAAATACATCCTAGGAATGAATTCCAACTGAATGTTATAGAAGTATGAGTAGTCTTTGAAGAGAATCATGAAACAAATAAATATACCTCTCTGCTAGGCATAAAGGTCGTATATCAAAGAGGGGTAGAAGGCGGGTCAGATAAGTTGTGCTTCATTAACTAAAGGAGATCCCCAAGCCCTCTGCCATATCAATAAGGCATGCAATATGCACATTATCCTCACTAAAATCCAAGTCATAATGCACCTTTCTAGCCTTGGTACCATTATCCTCACTACAATCCAATATAGAATGCACCTTTCCAACCTTAGTACCCTTCCACTCATCCATCATGGTCCACACCTCCTCATTCGTATTATGCTCCTCAATATCATCCTTAGCCTGTGACCCCTCCTTTTCAGCCATGTTCACTACAACATTCCCAATGGCTAATGAGCCTTAGTATTGCAACAAGAATGCTGCAACTCCTGAGGCTACCAACTTTAATCATCAACCCAGGGTTTGTACAAACTTAAGAGGTATTGGCACTATGTGTGCAGTATAAAATGTGTAATTATTTGGTTTATCTAATGTAATGGAGTGAATGTTATGAAATAAAAGCCTAAATTGATTTCAGAAATGGAAATGTTCCTCTAAAAAGGGATTAATCCTAGGAAAGAACAACAATTTGTAATTGAAATCCTAAGAGCATGAATTCAAATAAAAAGACCTAATATAATCTGCAAAAATGAATGCCCTAAGTGTTTTTTATTATTCCTCAATCATGTATTTATATCCGAGGGGTCATATTTCAAGCCTAAGAGATAAAAACCAATCTTTGGGAACAAATCTTGCCGAGTTTACATGTGCTACAAGAGTGCCACATGCAACTCTGTTTTTGCTACAAGCAAGTCTGTTTTGGAAATAAATCACTGAATGAATAATTAAATCAAATGAAAATGGGTTGGGACAATTATTTTTATTAAGTATTATGTCTTAGGTCTCCATTCCAATAAGAATCACTCCAAAATACCCTTGTTCACATGTGCTAAAAAAATAACAGAAAATTACTACTCTAAAATATGGAAATTCAAGAAATAGTGATCTAGTTAATCTATCAAATGCCTAACCAAATAAAGTGAAAATGAAATGGTGTAAATTCTGTTATTGAATTTATCATTACTATTACCTAATACAAGTGGAATCAATTCAAATGGATCTCATTAACCCTTTCTAAAAAATAGCATAAATTTACTACTATTTCGCTACAAGGCATTTCCAGAAATCTCATATTTGTGAACTAGTAACCAAATCCAAGTAGCCTAATGATTAAGATGACCTTCCAATGTTATTCCAAGGATGAATAATGCTTTTTAACCTATGAAAAAACTACAAAATAACTCACTTCAATCATTGAATTCATTCCTACAACAAGAAAAGAAATATGCAAAACAAAAATAAGATATGCATGTGCATAAGAAGTGAAAAGAACATAAATAAATTGTGCAAGAGGGTTCTGAGGTTCCTGGAATGGTCAAGCCCGAGGAGGAATAAGAGTCCTATGGAATAAACCAAGCCTTAGAAGCTAAAAGTGACACCAATATTCATTATTGAATTAATCCAAATACATCCCTGCAAGAAAAGAAAGCGGAGCTTCCAAAAAATAAGTTTTCTCCACAATAAGACTAAACAATACATGCTCTTAGAGGCCAGTTTGAATTGGTACTTATAAAAAATGATGAGGAATCATTCTCCTTGAGAGGAGGAAGCTTTCCCCTCCAAAATCCCTCAAATAGTGGTTCTGGTTCCCAACACTAGGAGTTTGTTGTAAATGACAGGGAACACATTCCTAGATTTTCTCAATCATCAGAGTTCCAGAATCTCTCCAGGATTTCCCAATAATTTCATGATATTTTGTTAATTTATTATCCAATCTTGATCCTCCAGTAGTATGGAGAAAACACATAAATTATCTCCTCCAAATATCCATAATCTGCCCAATATTTTCACAATATCCTTAAAAAAAATAATATTAGGCACAAATATGAAATTATCTCTAAACCTTCCCAATAACATATTAAAGCTTAGAAAACATTATTAAGTGTAGAAGGAGAGATTTAATATATCTTTTATGTGCTTACGAAAGGTTAGATGAGACTTAATTTATGTCTAATTTAGAGGCCCATCATACCCCCCTACTGAAACTATTGATCATCCTCTGAGAAACCTATTCATTCCCCTTGAGTCTGCTAGTGGTCCTTTGAAGCCATCTTCAGCAACTTATCCTCATATTTTGACCTTGTTGTGCCATATACAAAATTTCTATAGGAAACTTTTCAACTTCCTATAGCAGTCTTCTCTCTTCTTCTTGGGGCTCCAGATTGCTTAGAGATGAAGGGAAATGGTTTATGGAGGTTAGGTATGGAGTGATGGAATAATTGGAGTGGTGGAGAGGTAAGGGGATAGGTCCCATGTCATGGTATAGGTGATCTAGCTGCTAGTGATGAAACATAGGGTTTAGAGAGTGAATCCTTGTGCATGGAGTGAAGTGAGGGTTAGGAGTGGTACTTATAGGAAAAAATAAATTATCATACTCTTTTTGAAGTTTATAAACCTTTGAGAGAGCTAATTTCCTTGCAAATAAGTTTCCTGTAGCATTTACAAGGTTTCATGTAGTGCTACAAGAATCTTGTAGCTGCTAGGACTTTCCAATAGAAATTAGAGTCAGGAGTAAAAGTGGAGTTTCATTCCAACTTGAAAGGTGACATGAGTCAATGGGTGCATGCCGGAGTTGTCCATGGAGTGTGTAAGAAGAGGAGAGAGAGAAGAGAGGAAGAAAACTTCTACTCTGGGTCTAAAACCACCTTTTATTGACAAAAATTGTCTTGGTTAAATTCCTGTAGCAATTATGTGCTTGTAGCAGCCCTATTTTTCCTGTAGCAACTCTATTTCACATGCCAAGAGGTGGCGGATCCACCTTTTATTTTTTATTTTTTCTAATTTGTTTCTTTTTTTTCAAATTTTTATCTCTTTTTTTTCAATTTTCTTTTTTAATTGCAACATGCAAAATAAACTGAAAGTTATTTTTTTTGTTAACTGAGTTCGGCCTTAGTTACCCCTTGGCACTCCTTGTCTTCCATCACAACTAAATTCTTACTATCCACTTTCTCAAGTACTCTTTATTTTTGTCTTGTTCCTCTTCCACATGTGTGTGTGTCTTGGTGGAAAAAGTGAAGCTAATTGCTAGATAAGGCTGAGGCTGCTCTGCTACTAATTTTAGCTAAAAAATACTTCTTTGCTCATGCTTTTAATGTTTTCTTAAGCTAGAATATATTCAAAGAAAAGTTTATATGATTGCATACCTTAGCCTTACCCTTGATGTGTTTTTTTAGGTGATATTTTGGTTGTTGATATGACTGTTGAAGCTACCTTTGGTGGTTTTGAAGCTGCTACTAAAGCTGCATGTGATAATTTGTTGGAGGTCCTATTGCTGATAGCCTTAAATATAGAGGTATTATAGGGTTTATTTTGTTATTTTTTCTGTTGCTTCACATACTTTACTTAAATGTTGTTGTTGCTGCATCACATCCATGACTTAAATGTTGTTGCTGAGATGCTCATGATGTGAGTGTTGAAGTTGATGATTGGCTTGATTTTTGCATGCTTTACTGAGAGATTTGTTGTATGTTTGTAGGTGCCTATATTATGTTTAAACTGTTGTTTTTGGTGAGATGCCTCCTTGGAGTGCCATAGGCTCTTCGTATTCACCTCACAAATTTTCATGTCTTCTTGGATGATTGGAAAAACCACTTATAATTCTTTCGGGTTATTACGCATGTTTTCTAGAGGAGCATGTTTCCTTCTTGTAAAAGGCCTTCTTTATATTTGTTTCACTTCAAATATAAACGGGATGATGAGGGAGAGTGTGGTAAGGCTAAGAAGGATTAGTTTGGTCTTGGAAGAATGATGAGAAGGAAATCTATGTTTTTGTAGCTTTTTTTTTTTTTTGGTTACAGAAGTGACAAAGTGTATGGTTTGAGTGAAAAATCATTGTGCTTGAGATGTAGGAGTGATGATAAGGTGGCAGGAAATGATGGGAAGAATATCCTAATTTATTTTTTATACATCAAGACCCTTTGTGACTATTTTTTTTCCTCGATCTACCTGCATGTAGCTTGCTGTAACTTCCTTTAGCAATTACAGAGTTTCCTGTAGCAGTTCAGGACAACCCCTTGTAGCAGAATTATTTTAGCCATATATTTCAAAAGGTAGACTGGATTGACCTAAAATGTTTTGAGCATGTTAGCATCATCCTTATACACTTCCACATAAAAAATATTGGCCATTGGATGTACAAATATCGAGAAAACTTAAAAATGGCTCTAGGTGATGGAGGTCGATTTCTCACAAACCATGCACCAAAATATGCTGAAATTTATTGAGCATGTTACCATAATATATATTCATATCCCCATGAAACAACTCTGAAAATGGATGCACAATTTTTGAGATATAATAAAAATAAATTTCTGCTAAAAACTAGGAATTTCCTGTAGCATTTTAGGACATCGAGGAAAATGAATGAGAAAATCTTGGAAATGATTGGTGGATTCTGGAAATGGATGATGGTGATGGATTGGCATGACCTAGGTCCTTTTGGAGCATCTGAACAAAGGAGGAGGAAGTCCAAGTTTGATTTCCTTTGACTAGGGTTTTGACCAACTTTTTCTTTTGGTGCCAATTTGTTTTTTTTTCCTGCTTGAAAAGGTTTGAGAGTACATGCATTCATTAGAGAGATATAAATGGAGAAAATAAATTTGTTTTATTTTCATTTTTTCACTTTTTTTTTTTTTCCTTTAGGCCTACTAGCTACCTCAATGAGGTTTTCAAGTAGTAGGTCTACCTAGGAGCCTCAAAGGAGGTTTTCACCTAGGATCTTTTATTTTTATCTTATTTTATATTTTTTCCAAACCATTATTTGCCTCATGGAGTTTTTCAATCAGTGAGCCAATATTAGGCGCCTGAAAGGAGGTTTTCACCTGAGATTTTATTCTTTTCCCTTTTTCTCTTTTTTCATTTTTTTTTATTTTTTCCTATCCTACTCTACTTGAAAAAGAAAATCTCTTTCAAGTATAGGAATACTTCCAATGGAGCCATGTGCACATCAAGATCACAGATAGAATCATGTGTACACTTGAAATACATGCTTTGACATGTACCTAAATATGAGGGACCAACTTATTTGGTTGATATGATAAAAAGTATTGTTGAAGAAGAGTGTGTTGCTGCAACTTAATGATTGTATGGAACCACATTTCAATGTAGGTTTGATGCCTTTGATTTTCTTGCTGTTTGGGAACATTCTTCATGTCTTCTTCTACCATGAAATTAAAATCTTCCTCTTTTTGTTGATTATTCTCCTGAACACATGGAGGAAATGATGGTAAACATGAGGAAAATTTCTGAATATTTGATTCTAATGTCTGCTCTTTGTCAAGTGCGGCCCATGATTCTTTTTTCTTCTCATTTGAATCTTCTTTTTCTGAATATTGTCCTTCAATGATATCAAGAGAATCATTTTTTTTCAATACTCTTCCTAAGCTAAGATGGGTACCATTTAGATCAAGTGGAGATGTTTGGAAGTGTTGTACCTTAGCATTGTAAGTGGGTTGAGTTACTTCTTTGTATGGGTTTGGAAATGGTGGTAGAAGTAGTTGAGTGGGAGTGGATCTATGAGATGGATGTGGTTGAGGTTGTGGTTGTAGTGGAGGTGGAAGGTAGGGATAACATGGAGTTAGGTATGGAGGATATTGAGGATATTGTGTACTTTTCCCATAAGGTCCTTGCCAACCTTGTTTCCAAGATTGGTTTTGGGGTTGAGATGGCCAAGGTTTCCAAGGAGGGAGTGTGTTCCAATTAGTTTGAGATGGATGTTGTTATCACTGGAAAATCATACAAGCAAAGGTGAAATTATCTAATGTTAGGCAGAAGGATTTACAGGGCTGAGAGACATTAGAGAATCTAGAAAGTATTTAAAAATATCTAAGGTCTGAGGAAAAATCAAATTGCGTACAAGGAAGACTAGTCAAATGTGCCTTTGTGCAAAAAAGTCTTCGATAATCGTGCCTTTGCGCACTTTTTGCTACAAAATTCGCGCAATCCTGGGAGTGGTGCAAGTCACTTTCTAGGACCACAAGGCACACTCTAGGACATTGATTCCACACTTGAAGCCGCCTAAGGACAACCGCCCAAGCCTCCTTAGGACATCAAGGGAGCACACAATGGAATAAATGTGGCACATAATGGAATCACCCTCCTCTCTTGGGTCACTATCGAAAATGTACCAAGAGAGGGAAGGAGCATTTGAATTCTCCTATAAAAGGCCACCAAGAGATGAAGATATGGAGAGCACATTGTTATGTTGGCTAGAATTTCCCCAAGAAATACCAACATTGTGTGATGTAGAGCAGAAATAGAGGGGACTCAGTTGTTGGCCATCGAAAAAATCCTGTCCACCATAGTAGAGAGTGGGAGAATTTGTGCCAAGGCAGCTCAGAAGTAAAAACATCCTTGCATCAGGACTTAGAACCCCAAGTTCTAAGGCCCCTTTGGCAAGTGGGTTAAAGTTTCATCCTTATTCCTACCAACACTCAATAAGAGGGGAAGTAAGTGCCACCGTTTGGATTATTGAAGTTGTTTGACTCTATTTAGAGCTTTTGTGTTATTTCTTTTTAGTTTTAGTTTAATTTTTATGTTTGAATATGCATGCTATTTCTCTATTTAGTATGTTTATGTTCTATCATGTTCTACTATCTTTCTTGACTCCATATATTTCTTCCTGTGACCAATAAATTAAGAGGGAATACCACACCTCTTAAGTTGGTGTGATTTCATACATACATGCACCAAACACACTAACACAGGATTGGCGACTCCACTAACATTTATTTCCAAGTTTATGTGGTAGTGCATGTTTGCAGAGACCTCTGTCTTTGCTGTGGAGTTGGGCTGGAATTTACCCCTTTCTCTCCTTCAGTCCCTAGTTCATCCCAAGTGATAGATTAAAGCAGAAAAACTCCAAAAATTAAATTTGTAGGAATTTGCGCACATTTCTCATAGACAAGCGCGTGTTCAGATTTGACCTGCGTGTAGAAGTCACGCCCGTTTCAGCCTTTTGCGCGCAAAACACAGAATGAGAAATTTCTCCAATATTTCCATCTTTTACTGCTTGTAAAAGTGTCTGTCAACCCATATTACATCTGCCAGCACTGGTTGAGATGCCCCGTAGCTTGCTAAAGCTCACCCTCAGCTGCTATTGCTAGGCTTGGTGTTAGTTTTATTTCAAGTTGATTCTTGCAAAGTTAACACATAGTTTAGTATGGGGAAAATTAACTTTCTTTCTGAAATAATTTATGTTTTGCAAATTTAGGTACTAAAACACCTAGATAATTATCCAAAGCAAGTGGCCCAAGTCCATGCATACTTAGCTAGTTCTCTTTTTCTAGTGTAAAAGTCATTAGGTTAGTTCAGCTTTTGCACTAGGATTTCGGGACCAGGATCGAACTGTCAATAGAAGAGAAAGTAATATATGTTTCCTTTGCACCCTTGGCTGATCCTAGGAAATAATATAAACACTATCTATTCACAAATCACCATCTCCCTTTAGTTGATCACATAAATTAACTAGGAAAAATAGAAAGCGGTCCATATCCACGCATGTTTTTCCTTTGAGCAAGGAACAATAGAACATAGTTTAATAGGGGATTTTGAAAAGGATCATTGCAGATCCACAAATTCAAACTATGTTCTTGTTCAATTTTTTCTGACACACATCCACACACTAAGCAAAGAAAAGACACCTAAAACTAACTTAACAAAACTCACTAAATTCTCCCCACAGGGACCACAAAATAATTTATAGTTTAAGTTAGGATCAAGTGGGTAGGAATCCAATAAGCTGCCTTGATCATTATTCATCTTAAAACATAAAAGTTGACTATTTAGGGAGCTTTCAAATCCAAATATCATCCCACGGAAAAGAAAACTCGAGCGCTATAGTGACCGGATTCAGAGGGGGTTAGGGTTAGGCATAGTGCAAGCATGTATCAGTTGGGGTTACTTGACCTAGCTGATACTCGGTACTATTAGCTAAATTACCAAGAGGCCCAAGACAATCGTCTCGAACTACCCTCAATCGGCCCGCTTCGACTAGTCAGCAGCCTCTGCGCCCTCCGCGGCCTGCTCCTAGCCCCTTGACTAAGCCTTCTGGAACTCCTCCTCCTGGCCCTTCACCTTCAGCTGGTACTCATGAGCCTCTTTATCCTCTTGGTATGGTTCCTCCAGGCCTTAACCATCTTGGAGCCATCCCGCCTGGTCATTACCCCTTCAGTCAGATACCATTCCTAGCCCCCCCTCCCGGAGTCTACACGGTACCTGTTATGGCCACCCTCTCTATGCCTAACCTGACCCTAAAGATTCCCGTCTAGTACCTTGATCCCCCAACCGCTACCCCACCTGGTCACGCCAAAACATATCTTTCTTTGACCCCGGTTCAACCGATCCCTATGACTTCTCTCGCGGCTACAGTGCCTTAGCCACCTCAACAGTAACCTTCTCATATTGCAACAGCTTCAGGTAACGGGGGAAAAGCCAACAACACAACCAAAGAAAATACTAACCCGAAAAACCTTGCCCCTCCTTGGTTGCCAAGGCACATTATCCAATGCACTTTGTGTGATGTTGTCTGGCATGCCACTCATACTTGTCCAGAGTTGCCTCACCTTAAGCCCATGGTTAATGAGATGTTTTCGGAATTTGACATCCCTGAGGTCTATGTCACTATACCCGATTCAGTCCCGAAACTCAAATCATTGCACACAAATCACCCTTGTGCTTTGTGTGATTTCCAGGGCCACTACACTCATCTCTGTCCTCGCCTCGAAGAGTATCATTCCTCTTTGAAAGCTTTCTAGCATTTCGAGGCCAAGCGTAACAAGTGCACCCCCTCCTTGTTCACAAGTTCTACCTCAGCAGAACTAGAGGATCTGCCTACTCCCATTGGCATCCCTCCTCCTGATGTCGACATGACGGAGCCTTTGGCCACCATTTTCTACCTATCATCATCCATGAGACCCTCGGTGGAAGCCCCCATGGAGACTTCCCCTGATGATGTTCTTGACCTCCCTTCAGCAATCACCCTAGGCTCAACATCGGTAGATCCTTTATCTGCTTACTCTTCGGTCATCCCCCATGATGTTACGCATTTGAGCCTTTCTTCACATGATGATGAGTCACGTAGCTCTACCGCGTCAGGTGATCTCCCTTCCTCCAGTCACCCCATCTTTCACTCCGATGAAGAAATTATGGAAGAAATGACTGATACTGACTTTCCATGGGATGATATGCATCATCGTGCGTACTTCCTCCCGCAGCAGTCCCACGACCAATATGCTGTGGAAACTAAAGACTTCATTCCTAATGAAGTCGATTAGTTTAGAAATCCCATTCCTTCACCTGATGCTTTTGAAGAAGGAAATATGGCCAATATCTCTCCTACCATTAAAATTGACATTTTTGAAAAATCAAGGATAGAATAAAATATCACCTTGGGTGCCCATTGCACCCCGGAAGAGGTTGAGGCTTACACCAAGCCATTCAAAGAATTCCGTGATATTTTCGCCTGGTCCTATTCAGAAATGCCCGGACTTGATCTTGCCATTGTTGAACACCATATCAATACATGGCCTGATGCCAATCCTGTCTGTCAAAAGTTGAGACTCATTAACCCTTCTAGACGAGAAGCTGTCAAAGCCGAAATCGATAAGCTTAAGTAGGCTGGTTTTATCTATCCCATTGAATACACCACTTGGGTGTCCAATCTGGTCCCTGTTCTTAAGAAAAAAGGCACCATCTGTGTCTGAACTGACTTTCACGATTTGAACAAAGCTTGTCCCAAAGACAACTTCCCCACACCATTCATTGACAAAATCATTGATGAGTGTGCGGGGCACGAGATCCTATCCTTTATGGATGGTTTCTTTGGGTACAACCAAATGGTTATTCGTCGTGCTGATCAAATTAAAACCGCGTTCATTATTCCATGGGGAACCTTTGCCTATTGAGTCATGCCATTCGACCTTAAAAACGCAAGAGCCACTTTTCAGCGGGCTATGTATTACTATTTCCATGACCTGGCTCATATTATCCTTGCTTATTTAGATGACCTAACTGTACATTCCAAACATCGGGCACAACATCTCCACGATCTACGTACCGTCTTTCTTCGATGTCACAAGTATAATATCTGCCTCAACCCACTGAAGTGTGTCTTTTGTGTACCTACCATCCATCTTCTAGGCTTCATTGTGTCTAAAGATGGTATCATGCTTGACCAATTGAAAGTTAAAGCCATCCTTGAGCTTCCTATCCCTCGTACTTTACACCAATTACAAAGCCTCCAAGGCAAAGCTAATTTCCTCCGTCGGTTCGTACTTGACTATGCCACCACCGCGCATGGGTTCTGTTAGCCAGCTATAAAAATTTTTATACCAAATGCTGGCTAAAAATTCTTTGAGCCTTCAAGGAACAAATTTTATGACTAAAAGGTGTTGGCTCTTGAAGACTCTTGAAGGCCTCCTGCCTCTGTCCCAATATTCACTACTGTGACTATTTCCCTATTCATAAATCATGTTGTTTCCTAAGAAAGAATATTGTTGCAAGCACCATTCCGTTTCTCCCCTCTTCCAAAACTAACCTCAGTTTTTATGCCTCCATTTCCCATGAAAATCCCTCATTTTCATGTTTTTCCCATTTCCCCTTCTTCAAAATCCCTTGATAAGGTTTTAAGACTCCCTCTTAGCCTTATCGAAACTCTCAAATTCCTTTGAAAACTATTGAAAAACCATTAAAAATCATATTTTTATATATTATGAGCTTAAACCCCTTTGGGATAAGCCTTTAAACCCTTTCCATCCATGCGTTTTGTTGCTAAGACCGAGCGCTAGTCTTCTAAGCGCTTATCGCATTGCCCAATTGCGATTAAGCCCCTCCTCTTTTAAACCCCGGTCATATGTTTTCCCATATAACCTGTGGCCCCGCAGATGGGCACCTATTCGCTTCAAATAAAATATTTTTCGACCAAAGTCTAAAACCTTTGGTTATATATAAAAAACCGTTGGCCTTATATTATTTTATGATTTTTCCGCCGGTCCAATTTTCAGTCATTTCACACTGTCGATCTGATTTGATGATCGAACGGTGCAGAGTCCGTCTCCCCGGTGGTCCCCGCATTCCACTCACCATTCCGAAAACCATGCAGTATTCATCGCACCGCCTTTGGGCGACGACGGTTTTTGCCCGATCGGCAGTGATTCCATACGCTGGCTGACATGTGTCCTGGGCACTGTTCATAAAACCATCGTCCATCGCACGTTAACGTTCGGACATGGACCCGGCGCGATATTGATGCATGCCATCCGATCTAAGGCTGCCCATCCGATGGCTATCGCTCACCGAAGATGCCCGATGGTTAACCAGGATACGGCGCGGTAATTAGAGCATCTCCGTCGTCGATTTGATCTACAGATCGATAACCCACATTTCATTGCCATGATTCGATCACCGAGTCAACGTCTTCCGCTTTGAATTTCCATTTTCGCTCCCGACCGTCGATCTCTGCGTGATTGACGACTCTGATTTAAACATTTCTTCCACCTCTCTATGATTTCTCCCGACCAATCCCGACCATTGGATGATGCCATCCAATGGACATGCTTCCCCCACACGTCCTCCGCAGCAATAAACCTATAAATGCATGGATTTTCTAATAGTTTTTGTATTGTGCAGGGTTTTTATGGTTTTTTTCACCACAACTCAGGAAATTTCAAAGGCAGAGGGTGACGATCCTCCCACCCCCAATTCAACAAAGAAAATCCTTCGCAGGGTCTAAATTCATGTTTCATCAGTGTTTCCTCAAGCATTGATGCCATATCGTCCTTGCGCGAGCCCTACACACCAGCAAAAACCATGGATCGGGCACAGTCAAAGAGTATCAATGACGAAGACCAAAATTTATCAGAACAGAGGATTAAAGACAGATTTTGTGGGGATCACGGCTAAGAATGTTTATCAAAAGCCTAATCCCCGATTAAAACATAGTTGGAAGAGAATTTTAAGTGTTTTATCAAATAGGAAAGCCTCCACCGCCACATTAAGACGGATTTATTCCTCCCATCTGCCGAAATGCCACCTGTGCCTCAAAGTATTAAATCAGAAGCCGAATTTATTGATTAGGATCAGATATTTGTCTCAAAACGCAGCCAAAGAGTAAATTCTGCCAGGGAACTTAATGACAAAACATCTGCAGAGTTACTTCGACACCACACAGAGCCTGAAAGGTCAAAAAAAGCTCCCACCGAGCTTAAATATTTATGTAAAACATTTAATACAGAGTAAACCCATGTAAGTTTCTTCATTGAGCCCCCCAAAGGCCAAGAAGCCATTAAGTCTGTATTAATTGTAATTGGAGATCTTTTATCAGATCTCACCTCCTCATTATTCTATATATACTTCTGTAGAAGATGAGTGAGTTTTTGGTTGCTGTTTGATCACTAGTTTTAATACTGAAACTCTCTGAAATAAATACATAGTCCGTTGAAGTTGAAGAAGAAACTGAAGTCTTGGAAACCTTGATGATGTTGTTGCATGCTTGTTCCTAAGAAGGCTCTATCATTAGATCCATGAGCTTGGCTGTTGGTGAAGTATTTTGAACTTTTTTATGTTTTCCTCTATTTTCATTATGTTTCATAATTTCTTACTACAGTAGGTTGAAAGTTTTAGGCTAAGAAATGACTCTTGGAAGCACCTTAGACCTGTTCATCCTTCACTATTTCATGTTTTCTTCTGCTGAAGTATTTTAGAGTCTTAAATCTCTCTCTTTAATCTTCATGCTTGTTTATTTCCTTAATATTTCGAACAGTTGGTTTTAACATGATTTATGGTTCTCCCTGCTTGTCTGCTACCACTTAAAAAATGTTATTGAAGTCTCCCTTTGAAGTTCTTTGCTTACAATGAATTAAAGAGGTATGTTTTGATCTTGCCCTTTGTCCTCACTTAAACAGTTGGCTTAAAGGTCGTTATAATTATGATCATATATGTTTTTAGGTGTTCCCTCTTCTATGACTGTAATTATCAATAAATATTTTATGTTTCTAAGTCCTTTAAAATAAATCTTTGAGGAAATAGGTTGTTCCCCGAATCTTAGATTTCATTTTAAAATTTGTTTTGAAATCATTATTTGCTTAAAGGTGTGATCTGTAGAATTTATGGTTAGCCCTGTCTATCAAAGAGCTCTTTATTGTTCAAATTATGCTTTCGAATTCCCTTTGTTGAGAATTAAACCTCTCTTTCCAAATCATTAATGTTCATCTCATTCCAAAAACAAAAGGATCTTGTGGCCAAGTTAGATTTTCCCTTTGATATCCCATATCCATTGATGAGTTTGTTATGAACTTTTCTTGACTCCATTGCCCAATGAACCAGATATTTCTCTGTCCTATATATCTTTCCTAGGCCTTTCATGTTCTGTTGTATCATTCCAACCAAACAAACAAAAAAATAAACACCAGCACTTAATAACTATTCTAAAACCAATACTAAAAGCACACAAGATAAACCTTTTCAAACAAACTTTTGAGAGATCCCTCTCTGAGAACAAGAGGACTAGATCCTGTAACTCTAAAGATTGGTTCTGATGTTGCCTTGTCTTTTGATTTGCCAAACTATCAAAACACGGGACACCAACAGGTTCCTTAGACTCCTCCGCTCTAATATCCATTTCGTCTGGGATGCCTATGCTTAAGAGTTTTTTGATGCTCAGAAGCATGCTCTCACGTTCGCTCCCTTGATTTGTCCACCTAACTTTGATAGGGATTTCATCCTGTATATCTCCGCTTCCACCTACTCGGTCGCTGGAGTCCTCATTCAGGAAGATGACAATGGAATTGAGCATGTTATCTATTATGTTAGTAAGAACCTGGTAGGACCTCCTGTATCCTACTCACTTGAAGAGAAATTAGCACCGGCTATCGTGTTCTTGGTCTAGAAACTTCTTCATTACATTCTCATGTGTTCCACCAAGGTCGTGACTAATTCCAAACCTATGGCCTTCTTATTGAGTTATTAAATCATAAATGAGAAGTACGCCCGTTGGATCATGATCCTCCAGGAATTTGACCCTGAATTTGTCACACCAAAAAGTAAGAAAGGTTTAGCCCTCGCTGAAATCATTTCCGAACTACCTACAGGTACGCAGGATCCTCCAGTTAATGATAATTTCCCCGATGAAAATTTATTTGCTTTTACCACCGATGACCCTTGGTATGGGGACATCCTCACTTATTTGCGAACCCAAAAGTTCGCCCTCCATCTTGACGATGTATCTGACACCAAGCCCCCCTCTACCTTCTTATCGGTGATGACCTTTATCGTCGAGGTGTAGATTTTGTCCTTCATCGTTGTCTCACACACACTGAAGAAAATAAAGTCCTCAATGCCTGTCATAGCGGCACTTGTGGTGGCCACCTCTCTGGTTTGGCCACTGCTCAGAAAATCATGCATGCTGGGTACTTTTGGCCTTCTCTCTTTGGTGATTGCATTGAGGCAGTCAAACACTGCCCCAATTGCCAACATTTTTCCCCTAAGGCACGAGCTCCTCTGGCTCCCCTCCATCCTGTCATCTCAGTTGGTCCCTTATGTAAGTGGGCCATAGACTTTATGGAGTGTAGAACCTCATCGGCTGGTAACCATAAGTATATCATCATGGCGGTTGAATATTTCACCAAATGGGCTGAGGCCATGCCAATATTTAACAACGCGACAGCTACTGTAGCCCTCTTTTTCTTTAACCATGTGATCTCTCGATTCAGAGTTCTGAAAAAATTGGTCTCCGACCATGGCCGACATTTTGAAGATGAGATATGGTGTGAGCTATCCTCACTGTTGGGCTTTGAGCACCAATATTCATCCTCTTATTAACCCCAAGGTAATGGCCAAGTTGAAGTAGTCAATAAAATCCTTAAAACCATGCTTCAACGGATGATGGATAAGCACAAAACCAACTGGCACCTTATGCTCTTCCCTGATTTGTAGGCCTATAGAACTTATGTTAACACTATCACAAGGTTTACTTCTTTCCACCTTGTTTTTGGAGAGGAGGCAATCTTACTGATCGAGTGTGAAATCCCTGCCCTTCATGTAGCTGTCGAAATTCTCCTTGACACCCAACCTTTAGAACAATGACTTATCATGCTTGAGCATGCTTCCCGAAGACCGTTGTGTTGCATTGCAAACTATTGAGGCAACTAAGAAACACACCAATGCTCAATATGACCAAAAATTCCACCCTTGCACTTTTCACGAAGGTCATCTTGTTCTGGTGTATGACCAGGCCCATGATGTCCTTGGTCATGGGAAGTTTGACTCATTATGGCTAGGAACTTACATCATCAGTAAGGATTTAGGTAAGGGGGCATATCTATTAGAGGAATTCGAAGGCCATCCCCTTCTGAATCCTCGCAATGCACTCTATCTCAAGAGATATTACCCTTAGCATTTCCTTTTGGAATTGCATGTTTTATTTTCTTTAGGTAGCCAGCTTATGCTTTTTATGATTTGATACTTCACCAAGACACATTTTTTTCATGAAGAGTCACTTCACTACTCCCCAAAATCGAATTTCTTCACTTGCAACACTTGTACTTGGGGGAAGCACTTTGCCTCCATACTTGTCCATTCTTGTATCGATTTTCGTCATGAGTAACCACTATGTAATCATGTTTTTATGGTCTCCATTGGACCTTTTCTATGTGGCAGCACCATCAAGTCACCCTTGTTTAGAGCATCCGAGTTGAGTCATCATTGCATTCATGGAGTCTATCCCGAGTCCCTTTGTCTTCCACTATATTCCTCCATCCTTCATTGCTTGGTCCCTCTCTCGTGTCGCACATTATGGCCTCCAGTCCCACTGTCCCCTATCCCTCATGATATTGCATCAATCGCTGCCAGGTCATCCACGCCCTTTATGCTCTAACAAGGAAAGTCGTTCTTCTGCTACTCAGTACCCCCCATTTCATCATCATCATTGGTGTCAGTCTGTCAGTCGTTCTACTATTTTCTCTCGTGCCTTAGTTGAGGATCCATTATTGCCTCACCTATGGCAGACCTCCTTTTGTCGACATCAGCTCATTCATTCCAGAAGATAGGTCTAGAGGGTGGTGTACCTTGCTTCTAGCTTCCACTCTTGTTCGGTGCCTCGGATTAGGAAAAGGGACTCCTTATTGCCCTTTTACTTAATTGTTTCTTAGCTTCAACTCCTTTCAGCATGATCGAGATCCGTATACTTGATGGTTCAGTGATGCGGCAACTGATATCAGTGATTCCTGGGTGTGTGTGAGATGTCTCAGCCCTCATGAGGGGGTGGCCCTACAGGTAGCCCCCCACATACCCGAATGACCTCTTCATTACATCCTTTGATGCAGCTCCAGTCATACGATTAGCTCCTAACGCTCACACGCTGGGGGGAAATCTGTTACACCATTTTTTGGTCATCTAAACTATTGTTATTAGATGGACCCAAGTACACCACGTAAGACCAATTTTACCCTAAGTGAAATTGCATTCACTATGAAAAATAAATTAGTAAACCACCTTTATTAAGTTGTTTATGGTCTAAACAGGAAACCACATGAGGAAATATTAAATAAATCTACATTTATCTGATTTTCCTCAAGGAATAATTAGTTAAACAACATTTTAATTAATATTCCTGGTTATATTTAACCCAAAACATGGAAATTAATTAGATAAATCATTATTTATCTTATTATTTCCTAAGAATAATTATTTAAACCTTATTTAAATAAGATTATTTTTTGAATAAGACTAAATCACCCTTAAATAATTAGATAAATCATTATTTATTTGATTATTACTCAACCACATCCTTAAAATGATAAATAAATCATTTATTTACTTATTATTTACAAATAAAGGGATTTGACCCCAGTCAAATTCTTTTTCCCTCCAACAAATATAATAAAATATTCCATAAAAGTTGGATCTTGATTTGGTTAATAATATTTTAACTATGCACCAATATATCGACTAACTCAATATTTTGTTATAAATAGAAGGGTTTTCCCATTCATTTACCACCTTTTTTTACCTAAAGATCACTCTAGATCTATAATTTTCATCTGACTTTGATCCACCATCATATTCATATTTTGCTACCATTTTTGTCTGGGTTTTCTACACCATCAAGAGAGAGGAATTTTAGATTTGAAGTGCTGAGGACTTACAAGAACCAATACCATTGAGGAGAACTGGTAACACCCTTCTGTGTTTTCCTCCCAGGTGCCATTAATACAAAATTCATTCAACATATTCTTGTCTTGTCTATTGGATGCATGGAGTAAATCTTGTTTGTTCTACTGCTTAATGTCTTCTAATGCATATATCTAGATTTTTGCAGCATTTATCTTGATCACCTAACTGCAGATCTGAGGATAATGGTAGCCATATTTGTTGTTAGGACTGTTTGTTATGCACAACTAAAGTGGTCTTTTTTTGTATGCTTGGAATTAAGATTCATACTAACACATATCTCAGACCATCTCCACGAATGGCGGTGGCATCATAGTTTGTGTAAAGCCGAACTCGACGATCGAGTACTATTAGAACTATTCCTAAAAACTCTCACTGCAGAGATTTCAAAGGATGTGGCACAACAAAGGCTCATATCCGAAGGGGACACCATAAGTAAGGCACAACAGCTCAAGCTGATCTATACACATTCATGATATATTTACAATATCTTGCCGAATGCCCCGCGGCTGCAAACTTACAAAGAATCACCAGACACGTCGAATTCTACAGATAGTTTAATTGGGTCATTGACCCAAAGTTACCTAGGCAACTGTTTCGGGGAAAATCACCCTAGAGGTTCGTTGGGTTACAACCTCCACAGAGCAGGGGCATGCTACTTAAGAAGGACTCACACAACCATGCATGTTCAGGAAAAACTAAATAGAGTAGATCGAGGAAGTTACCCGTAGGTCCTACGGTTGAAGTAGATCTCGCAGGGTCCAAACCCCCAGCAACTGTCCTTCCTTCTTAACCTGAAAGACAAGAAGCAACAAGCACGAACAACTGGTTGTATAGCATATATCTACTCTAAATGTTAGTGAAATCCATATAAAACATCAGATAAACCATAATGAATGCTTAAATAACAATTTTCTCATATATGTAAGCAGACACTAACACGTATATTTCGGGAACAAGATGGTACTTCTGTATTATAAATAGCATGTATAGAAATAACGAGTGGAGAGATCACCTGAATCCTTCCACGATATTCAAGAAGACCGTTGTCTAGATCCGTCCCTCCCTTGCCTCGTTAAGACTCCTTCCGAACTGGTGCATACGAGATGACATATAGGGAGATGAGCATCTCAAGGAAACAAGGGTTTCCTGTAATGAACTGGGAAAGTGCAGGAGGCACGGGGAATCAGACTTGGATAGGGAATACCAACAGAGTATAATATCAATAAATTCTCTCTCCCCCTTAGGCCATGCACATGAGGGGTTTTTATACTCCCTCCAAGTAGTTTCAACAGTTGGAAACAGTTGGCCACGTGCTGGGGTGGTTGAACTACCTGAGTAACCATCAACCTAGCCCGAAAATAGGGAATTTTTATATATTTTTTCATAATTTTAATGGCATACGCGGAAAAGTGCATGTGAACTCACGTATACACGCGGAAAAAGCTGGGCATAACCGTGTATGGGGATTTTTACACTGTTTTTAAGTGAATTTGTCCAAGTTTGTAGGAATGGGTGCCCAAAGCCATAAAAGCAATCATGAATCATATGAAGGTGAGAAATGATGCTATAACAGCAACAACGTTCAAAACCCCAGTTACAAGTATGATTCTACCGAGAACGTACCAAAACTGGCTACCAAAGTCATCACATGCCTCCGCAAAATTTGGCCAATAGGACATCATCGTATTACCATCAGCACGGAGGACCATATCATCTGGCTCAAAGGACGCAACATGAAAATAGAAATGCTGACGGAAGATCTCCCCCTCAATATCCATTCACAAACTAGGGACTGTATCATATGCTCAGTCCCCAACACAAGACCCGCCTATGCAGAATAATGCACAGGTGAAATTTGTTCAGCCTTCCCAAAACCAACCGTGTAACCCATATAACCAAGAGAAATATCCTCCTAATGCGGTTAAGAAAAAAGGAAAAAAAAAGCCTAAAGGAAATCTTGGTCAGGGGGGCAACAACCAGTATTTCCGTACATGATCGCAGGCTAGAGGCAACTCCAACCAAAATCAAAACCAAGAGACAAACAAATCCCAAAGGCAGAACAAAAGGCCACCTCTTCGAATAAACCCCTCTTGTTTGATCTATGGTGAGTACGACCATTACACTCACCACTATCCTGACCTCCCTAAGCTAAAAAATCTGTAGAGTAACCATGGACAAGGTGGGTCAGCCCAACAGCCAACAGTCATGTAGGAGCCATTCCCCCATCAAGGGATAGTTAGCACGTAGCACCAAACTCCCGATGAATCTGGAAAGAACAACCACGAAATCTAAAGGACTGGTGAGGAATTATTTTTTCAAACACGGGATCAAAACTATGACACCCCACCAGACACCAACGTGTTAGGGGCTAGTACCATTGCATCAACTGCACATTTGACCATATCAAAGATGCCTATCGAACCTTTGCCGAAGATGCCTAAGGGACCAACTAGGCGAGCAGGAAACTATTCCAAAGTAGCCCATAATTATAACATTTTGGATGATCTAGCTCAAACTCCCATTGTTATGTCAGCTTTGGAAGTATTACAGTCATGCCCAAAGCAAAAAAAAGCCTTGCTTTCTGCATTATGCACTGTCGACCCTGCTGATACATGCCTAATGGCTTTTGATTTAGACAAATCCACCGCTAGGCTTCCTTCGATGGTCGTCTTTCAAATACCAATATCGGTCCAAAATATCACCATTCACTGATGTGTCATCGACGAGGGTGCATCCACATGCATCATGTCAAAGAACATTTGGAAAAATTTAAGGTCTCCTGAGCTAAAGCTATCAGACATCATGCTTAGAGCATATGATGGTTGCCCTTCAAGCCTCGTCGGTCTCTACCAAAACATCTCGGTTTTCTTAGCCAAAAATATGGTCCTTATAGACATTGAAGTCTTGGACACCCACTTGGACTATAATATACTCCTTGGTCAGAGTTATATGTACGCCATGTCAGCTCTAGCCTCCTCTGTCTTCTGAACTATGATGTCCCCCCATGAGGACCACATCATTACCATCGCCCAATTAAAACATAGCGAAAAGTGGCCCCTAAAAAATACTAATGTCATTATACCCTATGTAAATACATCCGCAAACATGCTTTCATGTTACCAAGAATATGGCCCCGACCAATTCAAACCGTCGTCCATCCTAGGATCATTCTTAGGAGATCCCCCTATTTTACCTAAGTCATCACCTGATGTCACAGGGGTTCTGGTGTGCATGATGTACACATCAAGCGTCGAAGCTAGTCAAGACATAGATACAAGTAGTAATGACACCAAATCCTTGGCCAGGGAATCCTCTCTAGCCTATGCCACTTCCCAAACCCCTTTCCTCTACCCCTAGCTGGTTGTGTATCCCAACAGGTTTTGGAAATAGTGGTGTTACAAAAAATATTGTTTGCAATATCGGTTTGGTACCTCATTCCCCCTACTAGCACAGGATCCACACACATCACTACCACAAGGTTAAATCCCCTCAGTCCTGAGGAGGCCCCACCCATTCAGGGAAACGGTTTAAAACATCCCTGTAAAGGAAATTCCCATTGAAAAACCGATTATTACAGCTAAGAAAACCGAGAGAAGAGGAAAGAAGATGTAAACTCCCGCCATAGAACGAGAATCACTAGTTTGCACCATATGCAATGTAACAGGACACCCTACCATATCTGCCCAGAGCTGGATGAATTAAAACCACTCCTCGGCTCTGAAGCAGACATCGCGACACCATGTTCCCGTGAAAAGGAACCTGCCACCAAAGGTAAAGGCAAAGAATTGTGTACCAATCATGCATGTGCTATCTGCAGAAATTATGGGCACTATACCCACCATTTCCTAGAAATCCTGTGATATAGGGATGCCATACACATCATCAAACGATCCTATCAAGAGTATCTATCCACCCAGTCATCTGAAGATAAACTTCGCACCATCCTGTACCTGCAGGAGGAACGACAGTCACCAGAAAGACTACCAGCTAGACCGCCTCCTGCCATCGAGCATTGTGTACTCTACGATGAGCTTGACCATCTCATCATCGATTTCCCAGCTTTGGAAATATTCTAGTGATGGTACCCAGTTCATATAGTATACCGTAGTAACATGGTCATCCATTATTCATGTTAGATATCTGGTGACAACCACCTAGTGCACCGTTGTCACTACATACCTAGATTCCGTGCAGCACTAGCCTGTATGCGATCAACCATAGTCTGCCTCTCCCAATAAGATGGCACAGACTCAGAATAAATGAACAACTCAACAACCCAAGAAGATGTGACGAGCAGATCAATCCTATTCTTATCAGCTGAAAAGAAACCAATCAGGGAACACCTAGTTACCCCCAACTGCCCTCTGCAGAGAAGACCAACATGTGCATTATGTAAAACTCCCAATCACGTGGTCAACACTTACCCTGATTTAGCAACGTTACGATGCTGGTACCCTACCAGACCAAAAACTAAGCATGACGGGACCCCCATATCTAGGCTATTTTTCCTAGTATGTCAGGGAAATCACTGTGGATAGCACTGTACCTATATCTCGTGAGTTCTTCCCCTCATTGATATGATTCATACAATAGAGAAGAAAAGGGACGATCTCCTCAAATGATATACAAAGTACATCACCCACAGACCAACAATCCCACACCCACAGGGGCATAATGGGCAAACTGGGATGGCGCATCAACCAAGCATGACCCAAGCCAAACCTATAATAACATGCAGACTATCTGACCTGAATGACCACCGGGTCAATCAGTGCAAAAAACTGAAGCCCCTCGCAAGCAGTTTTTGTACAATCTCTTCTCGCCCATAGAGACTTCTCTCGAACCAAGAGAAGATCATGCGTACCTATTTCCGGATTTGTTCACACTTTCACCATACAATTAAATGTGAGCATCTCCCCAAGCTCAGAGCAGAAAGAGAAGCATTATGTCTACACTCCCCCAAAGAGCTAGACAGACCTAATACAATGACATGGAAATGGAAGCAGAATACCCCCTCTTCTAAAACAGATCCTCTCCAAGCATCCACATCTAGGACGAAGAGTAGTGTTGGTTCCCACAAAATCTACTCTGTTGGCACAGTGGTACCATGCACCATATGCACTGGCCAGAACCACGAACCAGAGGCATTCCCGCTAATGGAAAATTTTAGGCACCTCTGCACTAGAAAAAATCTCCACCAACATGAGATTGACCATCCTAAGAAAGGACCCAGCCTTGCGCTCACGCAAGCTCCCATCATGGAGATTCACCTGAATCCACCATACACCAACTAGGGAGAGGGGAACCTGGTTGCCTCATCCTCTTGAGTTGTCAAGCGCATCAATTACTGCAGACGACTTGATTGGGTCTTTGAACCAAGATCTCCTTGGCAGTAGTAACAACCATGATTCTCAGGGAGTTACCAAGTAGGACAATAATGCAGATGGTTTGATAGAGTCTTTGGCCCAATATCACCTAGGAAGCAGTAGTAACATGCGCATCGATTCTGCAGATGTTTTGATCTAGTATATTTTCCCAAGATCACCTAGACAGCAGTAGTACCATGCACGTCGATACTAAAGATGGTTTGATTGGGTCTTTGTCCCAAGGAAACTTAGGCAATAATAATCAGTACCCTGGATACTCATACGATTCTACTCAGAATGTATCATAGCCTGGCTATCATGAAAGTCACCCTAGCACTAATATACCAACCAGGGATAAGGGAACCGATATCCCCCATTCCCCACATAGAATGGACCACTAGCACAACGTAATGCATCAGTAAATCTAGTGAAACTCTTCCTAGGCTCATCAGAAACCATACAACTAGGAGAATTATGAAAATCCTCCAAATTCTGCAAAAAGAAGCCGAGGAACAAACAAAAGGGAGATCCTGGATAGGGGGTAGTAACTAGCAATGCCCCCCATGATTTTAGTCTGGGGGAAACCCCAACCAACATCAAAACTAGGAACCAAGTAAAAACTCCCAAGGGAAAACTAAAGCTTTGAGTATCTGATCATGAAACCAAAAGCAACACCATGATCAACACTCCATAACATTCAAGGGCGGTGCCACACATTCAAACCCCCAAAAAAATAAATTTTCAGCTCCGGCAAGTATTCCCTCTCTCATCTTCTTTTTAAATCACGTGTCTTTCAAATAAATATTTGGATAAAGAAGATTCTTTTTCTTTGGGTAGTTATTTTTTCAGGTAGTATGCAAACCATCCACAACTCCATCCACTGAAATTTAGAGAGAAAGTATAATTCTACCCTCAAGATGATAGAGTCCCAGAAAAAATCTACATATCCTGAAGTCATTTCTCCATCAGAAATAGTCCATAGGTTCCACACATTCGACCATGTTTATCATCACCTCACCTTGCATATGATAAACATCCTCGTTGGTCGGTAGAGCCTCCCCTTCCCATGTCACTCATCACCCACAATAGACCATATATCACAATAAAAATGACGCCATGGCCATACCACTTTATTATAGGAATGACCTCATGCCCATTCATTCATCATGCATAAGATCAAGTTTTACCATATGAAATAAAACTCCTTTCCTGGGCGACCAAATTGTACAAGCAGATCGAAAAGCTCACTACCACGCCTCGCATTTGGCCCACCATACCTCCATCAGCATAACCCATCTGTGATACATTTTCATTAGCTTCATCAACCTCACACATGAGACCATCCAATGGGCCCCCCACCCTCAGCAAAACACCTTCCTCACATCATCAGTGAGCGAACACTTTCACATTTTGGGGCACCCATCTGTGGTTTTTGTACAAACCAAACCCCATTATTTTATTCTTTTGGTAAGTATACAAAGACTGCAAATGGTGCACTATGTCCCCCACCCACCCATTCATTTTTTCTCCCATGGTAGTAGTCCTTCATCACCCTTGGTTAGAGTATACCACCCTTATGAAAAAGCCACTATGATGTTCATAACCAGTTTATACCAACCCTGGAGGTCCTACTGACTCCAGGGCTTTCCCCATCAAAAATAGTTATAATTGCCGCAAAGCTGATTTTTATACTCCGACTCTAGGCCACTGAATCCCCATCATCAGTTGCCAGTCACCCCTCGCCGTCATGCCTATGTTAAACCCTTCAAATCTAGGATCTTGACCCTCCATATCACTGACCCCCTTTTTTGGTTGAGGTTTCATCTTTGTCGACATCAACACCTCTTTTCCAAAAATGAAGCGGTACCTTGGATCACCCCTCTCCATAAAAGGGACATCCTCGGGTGGCACTGTGGGAGACATCATTTCTGACATATGTCATAGATCCTCCCAAAATTTGACTACAACATAAGCTTTCATGTCAGGATGGTATCGTACCTTACAACCATTTCACTTTGATCAAATTCGTCGAAGACCCATGCCTCTATAAGCTTCTATTTCAATAGTGCTTGCATGGGATATACCCAACCAACACCTATGCATACAATGTGCATTTATATGCCATGCCAAGTCTATGCATATGGGTACTGCTTTCCACCTATTTTCAAAGAATAAACGCCCCTAAGGATGTCAACAGTCGTCATCATCAACCAACATATCACTACCATATTAGTGACACAAACATAATCTGTATCTGTCAAATAGATTTGTTTAACTAGACAAAGCATTACAATTATGGGACATGCCCGCCTCATAGAAAATTTGTATATGTTGTATTATTTCATTGCTTACAGGGGTCCCGCAGGACATGGTCAATCTTCGACCCAGTGCAGGGTGTCTCCAATTCCAAGCTACATGCGGGTCTCTCTCTCTCTACACTATTAGGTCCCTATATTACTAGTATAGTCCTTTTGTTGTTAGTGTAACCCCCTTATTGTTATTATTGTACCTTTTTAACCCCCATATTGTTATTAATGTGCCCTTAAATTATTATTGTTAGGTCGGCTAGGATTACATTGTGGCCCCATGAACTCCTATATATAGAAAGGAGGTTTTGTAATTTGAATCATCAAAGAATTGTTCATTCGTGTAATCTATTGGAAGTTTCCCCCTCAAAGTGGCTTATTTCTAAGGCTTTGATATCTCTTTTCTTCTCTTTTTGGAGTTGTTTTCACAACATTTGGTATTAGAGCTTTGAGATTTTAGGGTTTCGCTGCTCCAAACAGGTCAGTGTGGAATTTTTGCTATAAATTCATTTCTACGAAGGTTCAGAATCTAAAATTTTTATAGTGCGAAGCCAAAATCCTGGCGAACATAGTCAAACAATTTCAAAGCTTGGTTCACAATATTTTCGGAGATATGATCTATGCAAGTTAGGTCATTTTGTAGACTCCTAAATTTAACCTAAACAGGTCATCGTGGTATTTTCGTAATAAATTTTTTTCTACGAAGGTTCAAAAGCTGAAATTTTTAGAGTGTGAGGAACATCGTCAAAAAATTTCAGATATTGGTTCACAATATTTTCGGAGACATGATCTATGGAATTTAGGGCTTTTTGAGGCTTCTAAATTTCATCTCAAAGAGGTGATCATGGGAAATTCATAGCTCTCTCTCTGAGCATCGGATTGGAATGCTGTAAAAAGTGGCCGCAAGTTCACATAATTTTGTTTTTGGTCTATCAATTTAGAGCCAAAGGAGGAAACAGTGACACGTGGCAAGTCGTACAAGTTCGCTCTACTGAACTAGTCCAAAATTAGGTCATTGTGGGAGATTGGACATAAATTTTCCTTGAAGAATCCAAATCAGATCAGACCTGTGGAATTTGAAAGAAGCTTCAGAGGGCTATTATAGGGCTTAATTTCAGATATTGAGGATCTAAAATTAAAGAGATACTTCAGTTTCAATATGAAGCTCCTAAAAAGCAAGTAAAAGGTGTGTATTTCTTTTTTCCGAATTGCATAAGTCTTGTTTGAAGAATCAAGTTGAATTGATTCCAAGGGCATACTGTAGAATATATATCAGTATTGGATTCTAAAATGGCCCCTAAAAATAATTCAACACCCATTAAGCCTTTAGAAAGCTCTACTATGACTCATGAAGACGAAGAATGGCAACATGACATATCAAAATTACAAGAGCAAGTGCAACAAATTTCTCTTTCGCAAAGAGCAACAAAAAATGACATGAAAGTTTTGAAGAAAGACGTGGAAACTAAGATGGATGGTTTGAAGAAAGGCAGGGAATCTCAGATGGATGGCATGGAATCTAAGATAGATGGCAAGGAATCTAAGATAGATGGCATGGAAGCTGGCATGGAATCTAAAATGGAAAACATGAAGAATGATCTAAAAGCAGACATGGAAGGTTTGACAAAGTTGATACAAGAAATGTTTCCTAATGGTGAAAAGATAGTAGAGGAAACTCATGATGAGAACAAAATAAATATTAATCATGATTTCATAAAATCTAATGTTGGCGTGAAGAACCACCATATTCCAAAAATGGATATGAGGAAGTTTTATGGAAAGGATCCTGTAACATGGATACTACAGATGGAGCAATATTTTGATCTCCATAATGTGCAAAACACACAAAAGGTACGCATTGCAACTTTACATTTAGAACAAAATACATTTGTATGGTATCGATGGCTTTGCTCCCGTAAAAAATTGTCACTTGGTCAATTTTTACGGAGGAAATGATAGCACATTATGAGGATACAAAGAGCAACACCTTCTTTACCCAATTGATAAATCTCAAACAAAAGGGTTTAGTGGGGCAGCACATTGAGGACTTCCAAAAATTGAATATATGGGTAACTGATCTTACAGAGGAACACAGGATTGATCTCTTCCTAGGCACTTTAAAGGATAACATCCAACATGAAGTTCGCGTTTTGGAACCTGATTCATTGGAGAAGGCAATCAGGTTGGCAAGAAAAGTTGAATGTAAAATTATGGCGACAAGGAAGCCTACCACTCAATTCTATAAAGAAGGAAGTGTTGCTACGCCTAGATTTCCACAACCTACAAGGTTGACACCACAACAATTGGAAGAAAAAGAGAAAAAGGGCTTTGCTACAGTTGTGATAGAAAATACACTAAAGGTCATAAGTGTGCTGAGAAGAAATTATTTTACATAGATTGTGAAGAGGAAGAAGAAAATGAACAAGATGAGGATATACACCAGGAACCAGCCCTAGAAGAGGAAGAAATGAATTTGACCATATCGTGTAATGCATTGGCAGGAATTACCACTCCTCAAACTCTCAAGATAGAAGGACATATCAATAAGAAAAAGGTAATAGTGTTGATTGATTCAGGTAGTACCCATAATTTTATTCATTGTAAGGTAGCCAAGGAATTGAATTGTTTCCTATACCCAACACTAGAATGTCAAGTGATGGTTGCAAATGGAGGAACTATAAATTGCTCTGGAAAATGCCATAATATAAAGCTAACCATGGGGGAATATGTATTGAATAGTCCAATTCTTGCCATTCCTATGGGAGGTGCTGATGTTGTACTAGGAGTACAATGGTTACAATCTTTGGGGATGGTAGATTTTAATTTTCAAGAAATTTTCTTGAAATTTTTTTCAGAAGGAAAGGAAGTCGAATTATGCGGTATTGAAGGGAAGTCAAGAAAGCTAATAAGCTATGATGTCATGAAAAAGCTTCTAAATAAAGAATAATGAGGCATAATTGCACAATTATGCTCACTAGAAGTTGCAACATCAAAATCATCTATTTATGCAGATCTCCAAAAAGGCTTGGACAATAATTCCAAGGCTTTTGAAACTCCAAAAGGACTCCCACCTATTTGTGATCATGATCATGCTATTCATTTGATTCCAGGAAGTGTTCCTCCAAACATCAGGCCTTATAGATATCCTTATGTCCAAAAGAGCGAAATTGAACGTATGATTGTAGAAATGTTAGAGGCGGGTATAATTCAACCTAGTCAAAGTTCTTTCTCTACTCCTATAGTATTGGTACACAAGAAGGATGGATCATGGCCCATGTGTCCGGATTATAGGGATCTCAATAAGCTCACCATTAAAGATAAATTTCCCATTCCTATGATTGATGAATTATTGGATGAATTACATGGAGCAATTTATTTTACCAAGTTGGATCTTCGTTCAGGATATCATCAAATTAGAATGAAGACTGAAGATATTCCAAAAATAGCATTTCGAACTCATGAGTGTCATTATGAATTTTTGGTCATGCCTTTTGGCCTTACCAATGCACCTTCTACATTTCAAGGGTTGATGAATTCCATTTTCAAACCCTTCCTTAGAAAATTTGTGCTAGTATTTTTTTGATGATATACTAATCTACAGCAGGTCTTGGAAGGATCATGTTGAACATGTTGACAGGGTGCTCAAACTATTGCAGGAGAAACAATTATATGCAAAAAATTCCAAATGTTTCTTTGGAGTACAAGAGGTGGAATATCTGGGTCATATTGTATCTCACGAGGGTGTTAAAGTGGACCCTAACAAAATTAAAGCCATTAAGGAATGGAAATTTCCCACAACCATAAAGCAGTTGCGAGGATTTCTCGGGTTAACAGGGTATTATCGAAAGTTTGTTAAGAATTGTGGGAGAATAGCAGAACCTCTAACAACATTATTGAAGAAAGATGAATTTCCATGGAATCCTGAAGCAACTAAGGCCTTTGAACATCTTAAAGAGGAAATTTGCCTAGCACCATTCTTAGCTACTCTAGACTTCACAAAAACCTTTATTGTGGAATGTGATGCCTCAGGAAATGGAATTGGTGTTGTTTTAATGCAAGAAGGAAGACCCATTTCTTTTGAAAGTCGTCCAATCAAAGGAAAGTATTTAGAAAAACCTATTTATGAGAAGGAAATGTTAGCAATACTGCATGCACTAAAGAAATGGAGAACTCACCTAATGGGAAGACACTTCAAGGTAAAAAATGATCATGATAGTCTTAAATTTTTTTTGGAACAAAGACTATCTTCAGAAGAGCAGCAAAAATGGGTGACAAACATGTTGGGTTATGACTTTGAAATAATATACAAAAAAGGGAAGCTAAATTTTGTTGCAGATGCACTCTCAAGAAAGAATGAAGAGGTGGAAGCATTGCTTTGTTCCATTTCTATTATCCAACCAAATTAGATAACCGAAGCAAGAGATGAATGGAAGAAGGGCGAAGAAGTGTGGACACTCATTCAAAAGTTGCAGCAAGATCCTAGTCCATATGATACATTTAGCTGGAAAAATTATTCCTTATGGCACAAATATCGCTTATATCTTTGTAATAATTCCCAACTAAAACAAAATATTGTTTTGGAATTACACACTTCTCCTTTAGGAGGACACACAGGATTTTTAAAAACTTACCACAGGGTGAACAAAGAATTTTTTTGGGATGGCCTTAAATATGATATTCAAAAGTTTGTGGCGGAATGTTTGGTTTGCTAGCAGAATAAAGTTGAGACAATTAAGACCCCAGGTCTTCTACAACCTTTATCCATTCCAAGTCAACATTGGGAGGAGATTTCAATGGATTTTATCACTGGTTTACCTAAGTCCAAAGGAAATAGTGTCATAATGGTGGTAGTTGATAGAATTACCAAGTATGCACACTTTTCTGCATTATCTCATCCATTTAAAGCAAGTACAGTTGCTACTACATTTATGGACACAATTCAAAAGCTACATGGAAACGTAAGGGTTATTGTGAGTGACAGAGATCCCATTTTTACTGGAAATTTTTGGATGGAGTTATTTTCTTGTTTGGGTACTCAATTAGCTCATAGCTCATCTTATCATCCTCAATCCGATGGTCAAACTTAGATAGTAAATAAATGATTGGAAGTATATCTTCATTGTTTCGTATCTAATAAACAAACATAATGGGTCAAGTGGTTACTTCTAGCTGAATGGTGGTATAACACGTCCTTCCATATTGCAGCAAAAATGACCCCATTTATGGCACTTTATGGATATCATCCACCATCCATCACATCATCTTTAAGAGAAAATTCAAAGGTTCAAGTAGTGGAAGATCACATCGAGCATCAAGAAGAAGTTCTCCAACTCTTAAAGGACAACCTGAAATTGGCACAAAATCGAATGAAACAACAGGCAGATCAACATTGCAGCGAGAGATTTTTTGATGTAGGAGACTGGGTATTTTTATAGCTACATCCATACAAATAAATGTCCCTCAATCAAGCTAAGAAGGATAATAAATTATCGCCAAAGTACTATGGTCCTTACAAGGTGTTGCAAAAGATTGGTACTATGGTATACAAAATGGAGCTTCCTGCTTCTTCACGAGTGCATCCAATTTTCCATTTTTCATGCTTAAAGAAGGTTATAGGTGAAAATATTCCAATTCAAACAATATTGCCAGAACTTGATGAGGAAAGAAAAATCATATTGGAACCTGAAGCGATCACAGAAACAAGAACTCGACAGCTATGAAATTGATCAATTTTAGAGTATCTCATCAAGTGGAAGAACTTATCCACTGAAGATTCTACATGGGAGGATGAGAATTTTATACAGAATCACCCAAAGGTACTCAAGCATTGAGGACAACATTGTTCTGAAGGAGAGGGGCATGTTAGGTCCCTATATTACTAGTATAGTCCCTCATTGTTGTTAGTGTAACCCCCTTATTGTTATTATTGTACCATTGTAACCCCCATATTGTTATTATTATGCCCTTAAATTATTATTGTTAGGTCGGTTAGGATTACATCGTGGCCCCACTAGGATTACATTGTGGCCCCATGAACTCCTATATATAGAAAGGAGGTTTTTTAATTTGAATCATCAAAGAATTGTTCATTCATGTAATGTATTGGAGGTTGCCCCCTCGAAGTGGCTTATTTCTAAGGCGTTGATATCTCTTTTCTTCTCTTTTTGGAGCTGGTTTCACAATATACACACTGTATACAAAAAAGAGACTATAATGTATTTCGGCTATACAGTTCTTCCTTGACCTCACACATTAGGGGGAAACTATTATCACTGGAAAATCGTACAAGTGAAGGTGACATTATCTAATGTTAGACAGAAGGATTTACAGGGCTAAGGGACATTAGAGAATCTAGAAAGTATTTAAAAATATCTAAGGTTTGAGGAAATATCAAATTTCATACAAGGAAGAATAGTCAAATGTGCCCTTGCGCGCAAAAGTCTTCAATAACTGTGCCTTTGTGCACTTTTTTCTCCAAAATGTGCACAATCCTGGGAGTGGTGGAAGTCACTTTCCGGGATGACAAGGAACACTCTAGGACATTGATTCCACACTTGAAGCCACCTAAGGATAGTTGCCGAAGCCTCCTTAGGACATCAAGGGAGCACACAATGGAATAAATGTGGCACACAATGGAATCACCCTCCTCTCTTGGGTCACTATCCACAATGTACCAAGAGAGGGAAGGAGGATTTTAATTCTCCTATAAAAGGCCACCAAGAGATGAAAAAAGGGAGATCACATTTTTATGCTGGCCAGAATTTCCCCAAGCAATACCAAAAATGTGTGATCCAGAGCAGAGATAGAGGGGACTCAATTGTTGGCCCTCCAACAACTCTAGTCCACAATATTAGAGAGAGGGAGAATTTGCACCAAGGCAACTCGGAAGTAAAAACATCCTTGCATCAGAACTTAGAACCCCAAGTTCTAAGGGCCCCTTTGGCAAGTGGGTTAAACTTTCATCCTTATTACTAGCAGCACACAATAAGAGGGGACTTAAGTGCCACCGTTTGGATTATTGAAGTTGTTTGACTCTATTTAGAGATTTTGTGTTATTTGTTTTAGTTTTAGTTTAATTTTTATGTTTTAATATGCATGCTATTTCTCTATCTAGTATGTTTATGTTCTAGCATGTTCCACTAACTTGCTTGAGTCCATATATTTTCTTCCTATGACCAATAACTTAAGAGGGAATACCACACCCCTTAAGTTGGTGTGATTTCGTATATGCATGCACCAAAAAATCTAACATAGATGTGAATAAGCTTGAAATTTTGAAGTAGGTCCTTGCATCATATCAAGTTGACTAGGCTACCATGGTCTTCTTGGAGCTTCATAACATAGCTTTTGTGGTGATTGACTTGTTCTATTGTCTTCTTCGTAAACTTCCTTTTTTTTTATGAGCAAGTATAGGCCTCTTTCTATTAACTATTTAAATGTTTGCATAAATTGATGTGATTACACTCCAGGAACCAAACCATATGTCCAAAATTACAAAATCTTCTCTGCTATATCAAGAAACCAGAGGAAATTATAGTCTAATGGCCCCTATCAAAGGTAGTAGAGCCAGAACTCCTATTTGTAACAAACTAAACCTACTAAGACTGCAAACTATAGATATTACAGGGCTGAAATCATATAGATAACAGATCATAACAAAAAATGGGTCACGACACATGATCAATCCTGATCCTAGTCCTCCCCTCCCGACCTTTCCAACTCTTTCTTGGTCTCGTCTTCCTCTTCTCCTCCATCCTCGACAGCTTCTAGTGGGAGCACATTGTCGGGCCACATAATTTCGAGATATGCAACTATGATCTGGGTGTATTATAGTTTGCCAAGGCTTTTATCCAAAGCTTTCCTAATGCTGTTGAAGTTTTCCTTGAGTGCTTGCCCAATTCTCCTTCTCTCATGAATTAGGCGACCCAAGAGGATCCTTGAAACCTAGACTTGGTGCACCTAAACTCCCCTCCCATACTCTCAACGTAGATACTTAACCATGTCTGCCTCCATTTTTGAAATGGCGCATGCATCCTCTTCACCGTTCTTAACGAAGAACAGAGCCTCCCAATCTATTCTGCCTTCCCATTTCTCCGGCTGAGAATAATGCATAGTTGTTCCAACCCTGGAATCCTCTCCTTTACCACTCCTTGTTCCACAACCCACGCAGCGATGAACTTGAAATGGACAGCCTGACATCCTTTCTTCCAGATGTGAACATCAACGGACCACAACCACAGCCTCTAGCACAGCTCCACCACATTTCTGTCTGACCACCCCACTACACCAGACTTCAACAATGCCGCCCTTGCCCCTTCGCATCCATATAAACCCATCTCGACCTCCACAATCACCTGTGTTTCCTACCCTCCACCTTCCGAAAATAATATCTTCACACACGCATAGACTGGGACAGAGGTGGTACCTCACCACCTCGGGATCCTACATCCCCATCACCTCCTCCTCCATTTTTTCATCCTACCTCTTGCTAATGTCTATCACTATCATTCCCCCACTTAAACTGTCACCCCAAGGCATGCCTGCAGCCATGTTGCCGTATGCATGCATCCATCGCGTGCTCATTCCCATGGTGAGCACATGCCACCCCTCCTACCATCCATGGGATATGGTCACCCACATCTGGGGCATCCTTGATCCTTCCACAAGATCTTCTTGCATCTTTCCTTGAGGTCTCATTCAGCCAAATCTCCCCACTTCCTTGATAGAATTTCTTCTCTCATCTGGACTACATAGTTGGCTAGCAAGTCTGTAAGATCATTAAATTTTCGCCTCACATGGTTGAGCTTGACCTATGAGCATGTCCAAAGGAAGGAACTTAGGCTTTCCAAGATGTTTGCCATCTTCCAGTTCTAGGTAACCTTACTCACCTAGGACCCATTTAGCAGTCTAAGATCTATATCAATAATGATTCTTGAGTCTCCCTTGATGATCAGAGGAAACCACTAATGTTGGATTGCCAATTCCAGCCCAACCAGTAGCCCCTCAAGCTATGTGAAATTGTTATAGGCCTCCCCCAAGTAACCCCAAGAGATACCTTGGATCTCCGCTTTACTGTCCTGTATTACTCCGCCATGCCCAACTTCCCTTGGGTTGCCTTTCGAAGCCCAATCAAAATTCAACTTGAATATTTGATCTGTTAGACTCCTGTATTTCATAGTATCACAAGGTGACTGATCTCTAATTATATTTTTATATGCTGAAAATAATATTCTATGACTATCAATTATTTTCAGAGAAGAAAGGGAGACCCTGAGTATTAAAGAGCATCAAATGAATCAATTTTCCTTATAGTTCAGTGGAAAGGAGAAAAATTGTGGCTAGTAAGGTGTGATGGGGGTCAAAATTCATTTCTTCCCTCATTCAATTTCACTTCATTCACCCTCTTTTCCCCCCTCATTTCCCCCCTATTCTGAAATGCCCTAAATCCCATTCAAACCCCCCCCCCCCCAAAACCCACATATATGACCTTTAGGGGTTTATTATTGTATAAAACCAACTCATTATCTAAGTCCGAAGTTTTATACAATAGCTTCGATCGCCCACCAAATAGCCGTTGGTATGCAAAATAAACCTTACCTTTGCCCGCACTTCGCAACTCGCAAATTTTAACTTCACATCTTAAAGACTTATGCTGAATCTTGTTTTTCTGCCAATGCGATGAAGTGGGACCCGCCATACCTTTACCTCATTTTCGAAACCGCATACAAACCTTCAGTATTTCTCATTTTCCTTACCTTTCATCTGTTCGTACCCTTCAGTGCTTAGCGCATCGCATTTCGCACTTCGCGCATTTCGAAACTTACCCCTTTATAGCACCCGCAAGTTAAAGGTTTTAACTTGCGATATGCGGACCGACGGGACCCATATCACCCTGGCATACCCCTCGAATGCTTTGAAACCCTTAATATTATGGCTTGGGTGGCTTTTTACCATTTCTTAAACTAAATGTCATTCGTTTTCTTGGAGAAGCTTCTAGTGGGGTCCATCTCCAACCCACAATCCCAAATCACAAAAGATAAAAGATAGGCATGGAGGCAAAGGGAAAATTCCACGAAGTGCAATGTGCAATTCCGGTTGGGACCCGATCGCGATGCACACATCACAAATGTTAAAGGAAAAGTGCTAAGGAAAATGGTAAGTGTTAGGTCTCTGTATTTTCAAATATTAGCAAGAACAAACACTATAGAGCCTACATCAAAACCACTTTGGAATCCTATGATCTAGCCCTCCTAGATTCAGAGAGGGATCTCTCTATATAAGTGTTTTCAAAGATATTTATTTATGGATTATGATATGATATTAGGCTAGTTATGAAGTACAAGGGTTTGTTTGATTTTGGTTGGGTGTGATATCATCAAAATGAAGGAAGTCTTTGGAAGGGTGAAGGTATGAGTAGGTTGAGAGAATGGTTCAGCTGATAGGATAAGTAAGAGACAATATTAATCCATTGGGCTATGGAGTCACAAAGGATTTAATTGCACAACAAGTTCCAAGTATGGTCTATGGTGCAAGTCATCTATATCAAAGGATCTTTTTAGATTGAGTTATGGTATGAAACATCAAGGAGTGTGATTAAAGAAGCAAACATATAAGAAAAACAAAAGGCAGCTTAAGATCAGGTAAGAACTTTGAATCTAGCCTACTTTCAGCATAATTTCAAGGGAAAACAAAGAATAGCCTAAGATTAATTAAAGACTTTTAACTTAGCTTGATTTCAGCATATTATCAAGGAAAAAGACAGTTAAAACAAAGAATAGCTTAAGATCAAATAAGGACTTTTAACCTAGTCTGCTTTTAGCATATTCAAAGGAAAACATTCAAGATGAACATATAAAGTAGCCTAAGATCAGGTAAGAAATTTGAATCTAGCCTGCTTTTGGCATAATCTTAGGGAAAATTTCAAAGACAATATCTCAAGTTATACTCAGGAAACATGGGCTCACTAACAAGTCACTGGTTATACTCTATTGAATTATCCTTAAAACACAATTAGAAGAAAACATTGAGATAAAGCTTATCAGTGAGATTTTGGGTACTTTACAGTAAATCCTAATCTATATTTGCTGCTCTTTATCATAGAATAGTGGACAATGTGAAAACCTAAGTAAAATAATAGTTATAATAAGAAACACATCACCATTGACCTAGACCAGGATCCCATAAATCAACTTGTATTATGATCAAACCAGTTACAATATTCAAGTCCAGTAGGTCTTTACAGCTTCAAACTTTTCATCTCATCCTATCTTTCTTCAATTACAAATAGAGCTTCAACAGCCTCAGTAACTATTTACACTTGACAAGTATTCAACAACCAACCCTTTACAATGTGCTCCTCCTGGAGTTTTTATAGAAGAATGAGGAGGTGGAGTGTAAGAAGAGTTCATTTGTTCAATTAATGAAGAGTAAGTTCTTCTCTACCTTTGGGAGGCCTAGTGGAGAAGAAATGATACGTATTAACTCTTATTAATTGATTTTATATGATATTATCTACTTATGCTGCTTTTGTTGACTTTAAGGGTCTTTGGTAGGCTAGAAATTACTTTCTGAGTTGTCTTTAGAAATATCTCTGACTGTGCAATTAATATGTATTCTTTTTAGGTGAAATCAATTGGCAGGTGGCATTTCTATCTTCTTGAGGTTTTATTGCCTCGCCGATGTGGCATTTGGAGGCTTCCTTTACTGGTCTATCTGTCTTAATACTTTAAAACACTGATTTAACTCTGATTTTTTGTTTTAAGGTTGATCATGCCTTCTTTATCATCTTTCGGGATTTTTGTACTTTATCCTTTAACCTGTGGGATTAAGTCTTCAAATCTCCAGGTTTTATGCATAATTCCTTTTTCCTTAATCCTCTGATATGCTTTATCCTCTTTTGTTGATGTTCTCGGCTTATGTTGTATAGGTGGCACCTTGGAGGGTTTACTGTGTAACCGATGTCCATAAAACACTGATTAAACTTTGAAATTCAACCCTTTTTTCCCTTTTCTTCGCTTTTGGGCCTTTTTGGATCGTCATCTAAGGCTATATCACTGGAATTTTGACTGTGGGATAGTTTTTTATAACTGCCGCCATGAAACCTGCAACAAACCACAAAACTATTATAAAAAACTGCAAGTGTTGGATGAACTACTTTGGAGGCTCGGTGGAGGGTGAAAAGAGCAGTGAAGCAGTAGGAAAGATGCATGGAGGGAGGCAGAAATACAAAAGAAATGGGTTGAAAATCGAATTATGGCGCGAAATGGAAAAGTGGTTTTGTGAAAACTGTTGGTGGTTTTCATTCGGCACTCAAGAGGTAAGTGGTTTTAATGCGATCGAACACGATTCAATCAGAAGATGACATGTGGCTTTTGCAAAACTAGCGGTTTCACGTTCAAGTTGCACATTGGAGAGGTTTGGTGATCAGAATGCGTCAGCTGTCCGATCTGCAGTGATGCAGATCGACGGCTGTGGATGAGCGCAATAGATTGAAGTTGCTCGGGTGAAGGTGGTAGTGGGGGACAGGTGGCAAACACAGATTGGAAGATGCTTTGCGTAGTGGGTGGTAGGCCCTGGCTGAAGTAAGCAGTTTTGTTTGGTAGCGGGATAGTTGATCGACAGGGTTAATCTATAGATTTAACGAGGACCGTCGGATGAGGGGAATTGACGGTAGAGATGTGTTTATGGGGATAAATGAAAAGGGACGGTCGGGCGATCGAAGGATGAAAGGGGAGATGATGACCATCAGATCAATAAGATCTACAGTCGGGATTTCTCCGTGGAATGGTAAGTAGGAAAAGGGAAAAACAAAGGGAAGGGGGCTCAAAGAATAAGGAAGGGAAGGGTCTGATGGAGGAGTATGGGACTAGAAGCGGGGTATGAAGGGCTAGGGAAAAAGGGCTAAGAGGAGGGATGAGGGAGGTGGTTTAGCATCGTTTGATCGGAAAAATCTACGGCTAGGATTATTGCGGGGTTTTGACAAAGGTAGTGGGGAAAATAAAAGGTAAGGGAAGGCCTTAAGGGAAGGCACTGGGAAGTGATCCCGTGGGGAGATAAAGTGACCAGGAGTGGAGGGGAAGGGGCTAGTGGCAAGGTGCTTGATCACAGCACCTTGGTTTTATGGCGGATAAGGAAAGAAGGCCAAGCCCAAAGGGGCTAAAAAAACTGTTTTTTAATATAAAGGAGCAGTACAAGGTTTAAGTGGGTTTTTTTAGTGTTTTGAGGTTTTGATAGGAAGAAAAGAGGGTTTTTGACCCAAAAAAAAAGGAATTTGATAGGTTAAAAGGATTTTTAGGTGAAATGAGGGGTAAAAAATGGGTTTTTTCAAAGGGAATGGAGGAAAAATGAGAGGAAAGGAGGTATTTTTCAGAGGAAAATGAAGGATATGTGAGGGAAAAATCAGTGAAACGAGCTTAGGAAATGATGGAAAATGGCCTAAAAAACAGTCTCTTTTGATATCAACAAAGTTACTTAGTGGATTTTTTGAGTGAAACAGTAGTGAAGATTACTCTTTGAGTATAGAAAGCATCAAAAGGCTTCAAGAATGAGTAATTTTCTATGAAAATAATCTCTTGAAGGCTTAAGACCTATTTTAGCCATGATTTGCTTATGACAAAAATTTACTGATGGCTAACAGTGGCTCCACTTGGGGATGGCAGCTCCTTGGTGGTGTCAAGAACTTCAAAAATTGATCTCTGGGATGTAGATCTATGCCTTATCCATTGACAACCTTTCTTCTTTGATCATGTTTCTTAGAAAGATGATCAATACTTTATATCAGCAAACAAATTTCTCCCAAACATTCTACCTACACAACCTACTTTTCCTAACATTTTTTCTTCATAAGGTGCACTTGGACTTGTAACCTTTGACATCAACATTTTATTATTTTATTGAAAGAAAAAACTAATCTAAATCTACCCTTATTTTCTCCATGAGTTCATTTTAAACAGTTGAACTCATTAATTCTCTACCTAAGCTACTATCTACCAGGATTAAACTGTCTGACAGATTTTATTCTCTACATTCTAAAACATAAAATTTAAAACATAGCCAAACCAGGATTAAGCTGTTTGATTTGCTGTTATGACTATGGTTGTATGTACAAGTTGCACATAGAATTTATTTGTAGAATTTCAAAACAAAATTGTGAGGTTTAAGATCTGAAAATTTAAAACATCCTTCATTCTTTCCTATGACTTAGATTTTGATCTGTTTAGAGTCATCCTTTTTTTTTATTCTTTGGTTCAAGTTTTCAGTGTATTAGAACCATTCTTTTTATTTTTCTTTGGCTCATATTTTGGTCTGATTAGAGCCATTTCTTTCTATCCTAATCTAATCTACTGATAATCCAAGATTAAACATTTTGGTAAATCTTCTTCACTAACCTATTAGTAGTAAATTGAAATCTATCTAGTCATGATTAGGCTGTATGACTAAATAGCAGTGCTCTTCTCAAGTAGTGGCATTTAATCTTGCACACTTTTAGATTCTCCTTTTCTTTTTAGCATGGGGTTGTACCTTTATTATTTTATATCTGCCCTCTTTTTCTCTTTTTTTTGTTGTTTTATTTTTTATTTTTTCTATTGTTTTTGTATTTTTCTCTTTTGTTTTTCAAAAGAAAAAACAAAAAAAACTAGCTAAATGCTCACAGGCTAAGCTTTATTGACATTCTTATATAACCTAATCTAACTCTAAAATATTTACATGTTTTATATGATACAAAAGTGCTAGCGTAGCCAGTTAAGTAGTGAGAAAAAGGAATAGAAAATCTGGCTGCTTGTCATAGGTAACCATGGTATTATTTGAATATTATTCTTCAAAACCAAGGCTATCACAGAAGGTGACAAATTTTCATGTATTTGGCTCTTGCAAAAGATCCATGCTTGAGAATTTGAGCCAATTAAGATCTCCACACATTCTTCCATAGGATCAACAAAGAAAATATGAGAACTCTCTTCTTTTTGGCCCTCCATGATTAGTAGATTATCTTCTTCTAAGACATCAGCTTTGAGGACTACATCCTCAGTATTTTCCTTGGAAGCATCATCATCCTTCACCTACAAATCAACAAGTAGTGAAATTTATTCTTTCTCTAACTCTATGCTTGTTTCTGATGTAAATTCAGGTTCTTTGAATGACAGATTGCTATTAGCAATGGGATAAGGTTCTTCTTGAAAAGATGATATATCCTTAGTAGGAAAGTCTTCTATTTGTTTTTCGCCCCCAAAGACTTGCCGGTACTTTTGATTGTTTGGGATAGCTAGTCTGAATTTTTCTTGAATTGTATATTGTTTTCTCTCACAAGGTCTCAGACAAGTACTAGCAACAAGGGCTAATCCACTGGCGAAATTTTTTTGTTTTTTAGGAACAAGGGTAAGTTGGAACTCATCAAATGATTTTAACAAGTCCATGGCATCATTATTATAGGCTCTAATTCTGGGATTTTTAATCATACATTCCTCATTCACTTGCCTAATTACCAATTCTGCATTCCCATGAACTGTTATCCTTTGGGATCCTAATTTTTTCAATAAGTGCAGCCCTAAAGGGAGTGCCTCATACTCCACTATGTTACTTGTGCATTGAAAATTCAATTTATATGAATGGCCTTCATAATGATTGTTTTCTGTATTGTAAAGCCATATTCCTGCACCTGCACTAGTTTTACTACATGACCCATCAAAACTCATACTCCATAGAGGACTAGTTTCAGATTTATCATTGATTTCCATACTATTCTCTCTGTCTTGAGTGCCATTGTGTTGTTATGTGGGATAGGAACTATATTGATGATTATTTTATTCAAATTAAGGTTCAGAGGCTAGTTTCTTGTTTAGTATTTGATCAATTTCTCCTTCTATCAAAGGAGAGATTTCTCTTTCAACATAAACAGAAATACAACAATCCTCTTTCTCTTGTGTTAAATGGTTTTGAGGCTGGATGTCTTCTTGAGCCTCTTCTAAGGGATCTTTACTTGTGCTTGCAGAGAAACCTTGAGGATTTTCTACTGTTTCTCAATCTACTTCTATTTCAAACAACTCATGATTGTTATGATGCTCAATTAGAATACAGGGTTCATGAGTTGTTTCTTCTATATTATCAGGATGCCACTCTTCTTGTGTAATTTGAAATGAGTTGTAATATAGAGGGAGAGTCCCTATATGTGCTAGTTCTCTTTCCACATCATATTTTGCGTTTTCTAAGTGGCTACTTGTTTCCTCAAAGAACTGCTCACTATTATTATTTTCATTTTGTTCGTAAATATCTCTCAACAGTAAAACACAAGTTATAGGTAGGCAATCAGGAATATCTTGACAACCCTCCTTATCATCTTCTATAAAGTATTGATCATCATACATGTCTTGCTAATTGTCTAGGTCTTGTAGTGGTTGTAGAAATTATATGCACTAAGCATGCATATGTCCTTGATTCACCTGATCTCACACTCTTTAAATTTATGCAAAATACTGAATCAATTCCACTTGTTAATCTTTTGCGGAAAATTTAATTGCACACACATGTGAAGCATAAAAAAAATAATCAATTGCACATAACACAATTTTTAACCGGGAAAGCCTGAAGCTAAAAACCCCCAACTATATATTATGTATCATGGAGTAATATGAAAATCCTCATACAAAGCTTATCAAGCTCTTAGTATAGTACAATCGTCATACATTAATCAGGAACAATCTTGCAAATCCATGCACTGATATTTGCCTCCTACTAGCCTGCCTCCATTGCACAATCCCTACTGAAGAATAGCTCTGAATGAATTCGAATTACTCTTGCCTTGAATGTGCAATCCTCATTGGCAACTCCAATGTGTGTGTGATGCAATCAATGCATCACTATAGTCACAACAGATAGTCTATCTTGCCCTTTCACCTATCTCTCCACTGGGTCTCCACTGAAACTGCCATGCACTGTAGTTAACTGTTGTATTGTTTAGTTGATTAATGAGTTATTATTTATGAATTAATTAAATAATTAATTCACTCCACTCTCACTAGTGTATCATTCAGTTAGACTAAATACAACTAGCTCAACTGATTCTAACTAAGTTAAACTAAATACAACTCCATAACTACTTCTTCCAACTGTGTCATAACTCTGCCACTTGAGTTCTAACTAAGTCCTGCATGCATTAGCTCCAGTAAACCCTTGGGAATTGCGTAATTCCCTCAGTCCACTGATGTTCCACAGCTGTGCACTGAAACAATGTGCTCCAATAGAATAAGTTGTTGTTTAGTGTCTGATTATTATTAAGAGCTAATAATAATCAACATGCATCTATTTTTAGATCAGTGATCTATAAATAGACTTCACCCAATATTCTGAAAATAGAATTTCATCTATTTTTCCAACTTGACCAACCATCCACAAATAGCATCCTGCAACTTCTGAAATATGATCATGATGTCTAAAAATAGACATAGTCTAAAAATAGACTTGCGCCAGAAATAGCCTGCGGGCCCACTTAGTGAAGGAAACTCTTTTCACTAAGCTCATCATCTTGTTGAATCTCAACAGTGGTTGAGTATGTTCTTGATCTGAAAAAGGCATAGGATGTTCTAGATCATCAATATTTAAATTAGCCTCACCTAGAAGGGATGATGAATCATTATTTATGTTGGTAAGAATATCTTGAGGAATGTCCTTTATTCCTTGACTAATTTCTTCCTCAATTGATTCATCTAGGTTCTTGAGATAGTTGTTTTGGGTATGAAACTCATGAATGGCTACTAAAAGATCCTTAGGATGCATATTAACAAAATCCTCATCAATGTGTAACAGGTATTGTATGAGGTTTTGAGATTGATCACAACAGTTTGCAGTCCATGATAAAGATGAAGGGTTTTCTTTATATTCTTCATAAAATACTTGGTGCATGTCTCTTAAAGAAAACAAGCTCTTAGGTTCTGACCATTGATACCAATCCCTTGCCTTTCCTTCTAGTTGTTAGCCACCTATAAATTTTTTACAGAGCAAACAGGTGGCTAAATTTGTTTTTGAGGCTTCAAGAGATACATTTTCTTTGAAGACATATCACTCTTGAATCCTCCTTGTGTCTATTTCCTTTGAAAGATCTTCACTGATATTTCCATCAAGAAAGCCTCACTGTTTATGGAAAAATTTGCTCAGAAAAAACCTACATCTGCTCCTTTGTATCCCTGCAAATTCCCCATTTTAACCCCTTTTTCCCCTTCTTAAAATTTCCCCTTTGGTCCTCTAAATCCCTTCCTAAGTCTTCTAAACCATCAAATTACCCTTTTTAAACCATGTGAATCCCTTCATTTGGTAAAAAAATCCCTTATTCCCTCTACCGAAAGCTCCATTCAGACTTAAAAACTATGTTTTTTGGCCTAAAAACCCACTTTTACCATATATCAGGCATAAGCCCCTTTCAGCTAAGCCCCTAACCACTTCCCCACCATGTAACCCGCGCCCAGGACCAGGCGCTAAAGCCCCGGGTGCTTATCACAATCGAAGCGTTCCATACAAGCGCATTCCTTTGTTATTTGAAACTTTCTGATGCGATTGTGTATTGTTCTATAGACCTCCGCTGTAATCTCAGTCGTTGATCTATATCGATCTGACGGCTAGTGTTGATCTATCACCACACCCCTCACACCTTTTGTTACCCCACCAATTGCATACAAACCATCGATTTCCCTTTAAATCCGACGGCCATCGTAAAATTACTAATCACAAAATCTAAATATGCCACCCTCTGTCCCCTCTGATTGCGATCCTTTGATGCAATCCTGGCCGTTGAATCCATAAGAACCAACGGCCAGGATTGAATCGTGCTCTGCCCATCTTCCCTCCATCGGCTCTTCTCTGAACAATCTCCACTGTTGATCTTCCAATGATCCAACGATCCATATGTAATCACAAGTTAAAACCATCAGAGTTTCGACCCCTGCCTTACTCCGATGTGATTAGATCTCAACCATTCATCCGATGAGATCCAATGGTCCTCCTTTCTCCTGCCCATTCATCTAACCCTTTGCCTTCTCACCCCCTCTTTTAATCCTGACCGTCTATTCCATGGATCTGACGGTCAGGATCTAATCCGCTTTGACTTTCCCTCCACCTAACTGAGTGTGCACTTTCCTATATCGTGCTCCACCCTTCACCATCGGATCTCATCGCTCCTCATCCAACAGTCGGCACGCATATCGCGTAAATCTTATGTCTGAGCTTTAACATTTCAAAGTTACGCAATGAAAGCGGTTTTTGAAGGGACACATGTCTGGCAGCGACGCATATCGTGTTATTTTGGAGAAATTTCAAAACTACTCTAAAGCAGCATGAAAACAATGGTTTTCTTCTAAAAACTGTCCCTCCCTTATGTCATCCCATGCTCAATCTCGACCATTGATTGGATCCAGATCTACGGCTCTCGTCTCTTCGCATTTTATTCCATATTATTTCCATCAGACTCCCAAAGGACTTCTTCAGGCAATCTCCACCGTTGATCTCCTCCTGAGATCCAATGGCCCATAGTTAATCACCCTCGACCCATGCCAGTCCCACCATTCAAAGCCCCATTTCATTTGATTTTCATGGTTTTCCTCTGTAATGCGCCCAAAGGTTTAACTTTATGTTTTTACATTAAAGTTATAGTTTCTCCATCCGACCTTCTAAAGCCACTCCCTCAGTGAATCTCCACCGTCGATCATCACTACCTGATCTAATCAAATGGTCCAAAATCATTTCTACACCAGACCTTCATCAGATCATTCCTCCACCATTATACAACAATTTTCACCGTTTCTCTACTACAGCCACTATTTCCACTGCTTCGCTACCATCCCCTCAGGCCCCCACATCACCCAACCTCCACTCCCGTGGATTTTCTTAATGAGTTTAGTGGTTTTGCAGGTGTTAAAGGATTACAGGTGCACTCTGTCTCATTGGTCACAAAAAGAGTTGTACAGTGGCACAGAGTACCATTTTCAGAGCCAGAGATTGCAGAGAGAATGCCTGGGATGGTTTTTGAAAGAAATATTTCATTAAAGACTAATGTTTAACTCTGTGAAACCCCCAGCGCCATTAAAACTGTACTTCCAAAGACAAAGATAGTCAAAGAAGCGACAAAGAGTATTAGTGAAGAATTAAGAGATTTAAAGCTAGTTATTGAAGATTTTAAGCTTTAATTCAGTAATTAAAGGGTGAATGTACAAGATTGAAGAAATTATGAACGACACAGAGGGCCTAGTGAGGCCTAAAGCACAGAAACAATCCTTATTAGTATTTCACATCAGCAGAAGGTTCTTTCCCAAGAAAGGATGAGTTCCCATAATATTTTTATTCTCCATTAACGTTCCTGAGAAAATCACTACCCTGACAGTAATCCTAAGACTGCCAGTGTATTTTTTATATAGTATGGCAGGCCTAAAAGTCATTTATCTGCCTTTCTTGTCCTAGATTACTACAAATTACAAGCAGCTGAAAAGTACATCAAAGAAATACTTGGAGTTATGATTAGCCTGTCGAAGACCACTCTTTTATCCAAAGAGTACCGAGAGTCAATGCAGTGATATTAAAACCGAATGGACCTTGAGCACTCTTCTTTCTCTATTTTAAATGTTTCATTAAAGGTTCATCTACCTCCTCTGCCTCCCTTTCAGCTATAAAACTCTTGAAAAATATATTGTAAAGGTTTTTGTTCGGATAACGGTGGATTGTAAGCTATTTTTCTTGAGAGATAGCTCTATGTGCATAATTGTAAAATAGGTCAAGGAGATGATTTCAGACTGAATATCAAGCTGTTGGACAATGTTTTATATGAATGGTCTTGCTCTTTAATATGAAAAGAAAATTTCTTTTGGATCCTGATTTAAAGCAACGGTGATGTGTCCTACCTTTGTCTCTGTTTTCCTTCTGTAATTCATCATATTTCGTTTCTCTAATAAGAATCAGTAAATTGGTTTATGATATGCCCTTGTATGGTACCCTAATGCTTCCTGCTCTTCTTATCTTTGATTTTTTCTACTAATTGTGCAATCTAAGAACTAATTTTAGGCAATTTAACCAGTATAGTAGTTGGTTATCACTGCTTGCTGATGTATGAATTCCAGAGTCAGATCTTCGATGTTCTTCTCTGGTTTTAATTGAAGGAACTGGGACACTGGGAAATTAGAGTTGATTCTGTCTCACTAGGGTCATTTTCTAACTGTTAAACCTTCTAAGTTCCCTTAAGTTGAATGTCAAAGCATTGAAAGTTCAAAGCCTTTCTTTGATCTTCAGGCTTCACCTTTGTGTTAAATCTTTAATGTTTTCCCTTGTCTGAAGAGTTATCCTCTTTAGGAATTTGGTCATAGACGGTTAGGGCATGTATTGTCCCTAGATCGGTTCCTAGGTAGCCACCTCGGAAGGTTTCCTTGTTATTCACCTACATTCCTTATCATTTCATCCCACTATAATCTTTAAAAAGATCCTTTGTTTTAGATGACTAGCCCTTTTGAAAGCCTTAGGTATTGAATTACAAGTAAACCCTTTGATGACTCCATTTCCCAATAGTCTCGAGTGTTCTCTGAATTATCTCCCCATTGCCATAACCCTTTCTGCCCATTTCTTTTTCTTACAGTGAACCCTTCCTTCATGTTTCCCAACAACCAAAAAAATCAAACAAAACAACAACCCTAGTGTCTATAACTAGCCTAATACCTCAAAAATGAACCTCAAAGACATATCTATCTTTGCTTTTATAGAGAGATCCCTCTCTGGACCCAGGAGGGCTAGATCCTGAGGTCCCAAGTGGTTTTGATGTTGTCTTATCTTTTGGTATTGCCAAACTTGACAAAACATAGGAACTACAACATAATGGAGACTCCACTGGGGACTAAGACCATTTTAACCTAATTTTGGTAGTTAAACATTGTGGTGGACAGTAAACATCCTTGAAACATTCCAAACCTTCCACCTGGCGACTCCGCAGTTCCTTAATGATTAAAAGACTCCACTGGTGATCAGTAGGCCTGCTAATTATCTTGGTTTTCATAAGACTCCACTGGGAGACCAAATTTCATCACAACATCAACCATATCAGAAGAAACACATAGGATTAAGCTTATTTGTTTGAAGACAAACATACTGGCTTCAAGAACCATTCATACAAGAGCTTATCCTAACTGAAACCCGCCTGAAATAGTTGACAATCTAGAGAGCATTCTTAGGAAATCTCCCACCCCTAGAAAATCAACTATTTCCAGACACATTCATAGAGAAAATTCAGCCCTTGAAAACTTTTCAACTCTTTTAGACACTCAGTTTGACTTTGATTCATCAAGCCAGTTACCAAGAACACAGTCATTCAGTGCCATAGACCAGACTGACTTAGAGCCCCCAAGTTCACCATCACATAGTGGTCAACACATTAGGGACAGAGAAACCCCACCATCTACACCCCTCGATATTCATTTTATCCAAAACTTGGGTCTCTCTCACCTTAGATCTGCTCAACAGTTTGTTGCTGGTCCTAGCATTTATGTCATCCATATACCTGCGGCTCAAGTCAATCCTTTACCTCCTCAGAACATCATCATGGTAGCCTGGTATGCACCCTTAGTGTTTCCACAGCCTTTGGCTCCACTACCAAATGATTATCAAACAAAAATCCCTCATTTCACTGCAAAAGAGTCAACCACAGCTCAAAATCATGTGGACATGATGGAATATGCCTTTGACTACATGGAAATTGAAGATTAAACCATTAAGATGAGGATCTTTGCCCATAGTTTGGGAGGAGAGGTGAAGAAGTGGTTTGAAGGCTTAACTCCCAGTAGTATCCAGGATCTCCCTTCATTACATCAAACCTTTATAAAAAAATGGGAAGTTAAGACCAACCCTCTCCAAATACTAGTATAATATAAGAATCTAAAAAGAAATATAGGAGAGAGTGTCCATGACTATTCTACAAGGTTTAACAGTGTTTACAACGCCCTTCCACCATATATGAAGCCTCCCCAAGGAATGGCCTTGGTGAAATACCCTGAAGAATTTGATTCTGACATGGAATACTAGCTTAGAGAGAGGGATTACAACACATTGGAAGATATGCAAAAAGGGGCAGTGAGCATAGAGGCAAACCTGATTGAAAAAAGAGATAGAATGAGGACTGAGAAGAAGGTGACATATAGGGATGACACATCAACTTCCACATCTGATCCCAAATATGACAGTCTAGCCAAAAACATGGAAAGGCTAGAGAAAATGATGGAAAAAATGGTTGTCATAGTTAGTAATCAGAACAGAAACAAAAATCAAAACCAGAACCAGAAATATAGGAGAAACAATCCCCCAAACAGACAAAGAGAATCTGATCAACGAGTCATACCCCCATTTCAAGAGAAATTCCTGGATGAAGATGAGGGGATAATAGAAGAGTCCAAAGGAACCACAATAAATATGGTGGAAATAGATAACCAAGTTCACACCTTTTCCACAGAAAATAATCAGACCTCATACTCACATTGGGATGAGGAAGGGATAGAATCTGAGGACTATAGGTTGGGATTTGAAAATGCCATCATGTAGGTAAGAGAAAAATATGAACTCAGGAGAAAAAAGAGCTTAGTTACTTCCAAGCCAAAGGCCTATGAGATTTCCATCAAGAAAAGACCTGAGAAAACTCCTAAAGTGACTGTTGAAGGTAACAAATCAACAACTGAGAGTTCTGGGAAAAACAAGGAAAAGTACAGCCAAAATACTGATAAACACAGTCAAGAAACTAGCAGCACTAGCATTGCAGCTAATGCTCCTGATAAAACAACTTCAAACATTGTACATACTGAGAATCAGCAAGCCGATTCTGCCAATAAAATGGTGGCCAATAGAACAGAATTAAGCCTTTCAAAGAATCAATCTCTTTTCAATTTGGAAAGTGAGATAGCCAAAATCAAAATTTCTATTCCTCTCACTAAGTTGGCTACTCAGGATGTATATAAAGGTCAAATTTTGAAAGATTTGAATCTAGGAGAAAATAGTGACACTGTCAATTTAAGTGATGATCAACCAACCCTTCTATTTGGTCCAAAGATAGAAGGGAAGTTTCAGGAAGGGGTAGTACCTCCTTTTTATATCAGCCTCAATATCCACGAAAAAATCCTTCATAATGCTATGCATGACTCTGGGGCTTCACACAACCTAATGCCTAAGATAATTATGGAGAAATTAGGCCTAGAGATAACCTGACCCTATAAGGATTTATATTCATTTGACTCTAGCAGAGTGAAATGCCTTGGCTTAATCAAAGATCTCTGTGTGAACCTAACCTAGATCCCAGTAAAGTGTATGGCTATGGATGTTGTGGTGGCAGATGTGCCACCTAAGTATGGCATGTTGTTGTCAAGGTCATGGGGTGCCAAGCTACAAGGTACAATGCAGATGGATGGGTCATATGCCACAATCTCTGTCTTTAGCCAGCTTAGGAGACTATATAGAGAGGCACAAATGAATTTTATGGTTAGCAGCCCTGAAAAACCTGAAAATTCACCTCTGTACTCTGTCCATATAGATCTAGACTCTGTCCATACAGATCTGGACTCTTTTATCCTTTGCAACAACAAATTTACAGATGAGCCAGAGTTAGAAGACAGAGATGCAAAAAATAGAGTAGAGCCCACAGATTTTGATATAATGGCCACTCTAGATATAGAGGAAAATGAGAGAGAAACCTTAGAACAGTGTGCTGAAACAGAAACCCAGAGTGAACAAAACCAAGACTACAAACTGCAGATTACTCAACACTCTCAACCCCACGCACATCACGAAGACCAAAACACTCCACACCATGGTGCAGACCCCATAATACAACTTAATGATGAACCCAACATTAGGGATGAAAACGATGATAAACCTGAAAGAAATCCCTTATGGAGGATAAACTTTGATGGGTCTTATACTAGAAAGAATGTGGGAGCGGGAGTGTGATTACATAACACTAAGAGTGACTATGCTGAGATTCATGCCTTCAAACTGGACTTTAAATGTACAAAAAATATTATGGAGTATGAGGCTCTCATCCTAGGATCGAACCAATTGAAAAAACTAGGAGCCCAAAGGATAGTTGTACACAGAGACTCTGAGTTAGTCATCAAACAAGTAAATGGAGAGTACACTGCGAAGCATCCTAGATTGTGGGCATAAAGAAATGATGCCATGGATTTACTAAAAACATTTGTAGAGTATAAGCTGGTGTTTGTTCCTAGGAGTCAGAACATTATTGTAAATGGATTAGCCTACATAGCTAGTTCATATCAGAAATCACCTAGTGGAAAACAGATCATATTCAAACCAAATATAGACCTGCAGTGCCAGATAATGAGAAATATTGGCAGGTCTTTGAGGGCAACAAGTAGATAGAGGATTTCCTACTTGGTAAGAATGAGTTTGAATTCTCTGATTCAGACTCTAAATTTGATGAAAGCTGTCTGAGTGAAGAGGCCCCTGATGAAGAAAAATCACCCCACAACGTAGAAATAAACATGTTAACTAAAGAACTTGGAACTCAGACCAAAGAATACAGGAACACGGAAAAAGAAGAAATAGAGGTGCTCCAGTCCAAGGATAAAAATATACCCAGAGGACTGGCTCCTCTAGAGGACCCTTTTGATTTTGACGATGTAGAAAAAAAACCCACTATAGAACACACAGAGTCTGATGTCGAGGAATGCAACATAGGAACTGAAGATAAGCCTAAGATGATAAAAATAGCTAAGTCCTTGCCAGTAGACATGAAGAAGAAATACATTGATTTATTTAAAGAGTTTGTCAACGTGTTTTCCTGGAGCTGAGGACTTAAAGGTTTACGATGCAGAAATCATCCAGCACAAGATCCCCTTGAAAGAAAACCAAAACCCCTTCAGGAAGAAACTGCATATAATTAACCCAAAACAACTGCCTCTTGTAGAAAAGGAGATCAAGAAGATGTATGAGGCAGGAATCATAGTGCCTGTGAGGTTTTCCAATTGGGTCTCAAACCTTGTATATGTGAGGAAAAAGAAGGGTGAGATCAGGCTATGCATTGATTTCAGAAACCTTAACCGAGTTTCACTTAAAGATAATTACTCCTTACCCAAGATGGAACACATCCTACAAAGGGTAGTTGGCTCAAAAAGGATCTCCTCGTTAGACAATTTTTCAGGTTATAAACAAGTGTTAGTACTCCCAAAAGATCAACTTAAGACAGCTTTCACCACTCCATGGGGCACTTTTATGTACGTAAAAATGCCTTTTGGACTGATGAACGCTGGTGCAACCTTCCAACGAGCTATGGAAATAGCCTTTTCAGAGGAAATAGGGCATTTCATTTTCATTTATCTTGATGAGATAACAGTCTATTCCAAGACTGATGAGGAGCACCTTAAACATCTGAGAAGAGTGTTTGAGAAATTTAGAAGGTTCGGTCTATCTTTAAACCCCAAGAAGATAGTTTTTGGCCTTCAATAAGGTAAGCTCCTTGGCCATATTATATCATAGAAGGGAATTAAAATAGACCCGAAAAGAGTTGAGGGAATACTGAAAATTACCCACCCAAGAAACATAAAAGAATTTCAGTCCTTTATTGGAAAAATTAACTTTCTAAGGAGGTTTATTCCCAACTTAGCAGAGCACCTCAGAGATATGAAAAACATGCTGAAAAATGGAGTAGGAGTCAAATGGACTGTAGAAGCCAAAAAATCTTTTGAATTAGTTAAGCATTCACTCACCCGGGCACCAGTCCTAATCAACCCACATTTTTCAAAGGATTTCCTTATTTTCTCCTTTGCCTTTGAGCATACAGTGGCTACAGTTCTGCTGTAGAAAAATAAAGAGGGACAGGAACAACCTATTGCTTTTTTCAGCAAGGCGCTGAGGGATGCACCCTTGAAATATAACATAATGGAAAAAAAGGCCTATGCCTTGGTAAAGGCCTTGAAATACTTCAGGGTGTATATTCTGCATTCTCACATCATTGCCTACATGCCTAACATAGTGGTAAAATACATTTTGTCCCAAGATCCAGATGGAAAGAGGGGCAAATGGATTGTTGTAATACTAGAGTATGACCTGGAAATAAAACCTACAAAACTTATCAAAGGTCAGGGCTTAGCTCAACTAATGGCTGAATCTAACTTGCAAGCCCTTGAAATTAACATGGTAGATGCCTTGGATTAACATGAAGGATTGTCTGACCCTATTGTTGAAGAAAAATTTCAGAACTCTCCTTGGTATTCTGACATCCTGTATGTGCTAAAAAATCTCAATGCCCCTCCTGACTTATCAAATACTAAGGCTAGGTTCCTAAAGTTAAAAGATAGAAACTATTGCATTTTAAATTAATGTTTATACTAGAAGAATGAAAAAGGTTTGCTGATTAAATGTCTGCCTAAAAATGAAGCAAAAATGATTAAATGTGAGTTCCATGCAAGAGAGTGTGGAGGCCATTTAAACTGGAAAGCCACTGCTAACAAAATACTTAGAGCTGGCTATTACTGGCCTACACTTTTCAATGACATTCACAAAATGATAACTGCCTGCCATAAATGCCAAATTTTTTAGGGCAAAATAAAGCTTCTCCCTTTACCATTACAACCTATAACCGTTGAAGCTCCCTTTCAACAATGGGGCCTAGATTTTATAGGGGAGATTCATCCTGCTTCCTCTGCCCAACACAAATGGATTCTCACAGCCATAGACTATTTCGCAAAATGGATACAGGCCATCCCTTCTAGGAATGCCACAAATTTTGTCATCATTAAATTCCTTGAAGATCACATCCTCTCTAGATTTGGCTGCCCTAGGAAGATAATAACTGATAATGCTGCTACTTTTGGATCCAAGAAGATGATTGATTTTTATCACAGGTATCAAATTGCACTTGGTAATTCCACTGCTTATTACCCACAAGGTAATGGGTTAGCTGAATGATAAAATAAAATTTTGGTGACCATCATCAAGAAGCTGCTTGAGGAGAATAATAAATCATGGCATAACAATGTATTGCATGCTTTATGGGCTGACAGGTTAACAACAAAGAAATCCATTGGGACGTCTCCATATCAGCTTGTTTATGGAACAGAGGTAGTATTTCCCACCAGCCTAGGGGTACCAGTGATTAAATTGGTACAAGAAATATAGATAGAAGAGTACATTATGGTAAGGAGGATTAATCAAACTATACATCTCCAGCAGACAAGGGAAGAAGTTTACAACAGAGCTCTGAAAGTACAAGAAAACATCAAGAAGTTATTCGATGAAAGAGCAAAGGCTTGTGACTTCAAAATTGGAGATAAGGTACTTAAGTGGGATTCTAGGAGAGAGGACAAAGGAAAGCATGGAAAATTTGACAGTTTGTGGCAGGGTCCTTACATCATCCAATCCACCATTGGTCCAAATGCCTTTTTTCTGCAAGAGTTAGATGGTACAGATCTGTTTGGGGGTCCTATCAATGGCAGGATACTCAAGCATTACTACTGCTAATTTCCAATTTAAAATTTTCATTTCCATTGTAAATACCATTGCAATATTTTTTTTTCGAAGAAAAAGAGAAAAAATGTTTCAAAAAAGAGAGAAAGAGAGGTTTAGACATGCTCAAAACATTAACCTATGAAGTTCAAAAAAGAATGGATCAAACAAGCTTAAAACCTGAGCCAAAGAAAAAGAAAGGCTGGTTCTAATATGCCCAAAATTTGAACCAGCAAAGAGAAGAAAGAAGACTCAACTCTAACAAGCCCAAAAACAGAGCTGAAATGAAGAAGAAAGTGACTCTAACAAGCTCAAAACTTGAGTCAAAAAGAAAAATAAGGATGCTTCATAGTTTCACAATTTTGGTTCCAATTTTCTGCAAAGTTTAGTCCATGTGCAGCTGTCTTTATGCCATGGACCCACAAAAAACCAAACTGTCTAATCCTGGTTTGACTGTTTTTAAAATTCTGTTGTAGAATGTAGAGAATGAAATCTACTAGACAATTTAATCCTAGTAGATATTAGTTTAGGTAGAGAAGCTATGAGGAAAACAGTTTAATCTGGTCTCATGGAGAAATAAGGGTATAATTAGATTAGTTTATTTTTTCTCTCAAAAAAAAAAATGATGAAGAAAGGTCTGCAAATTCAAATGCACCTTGAAGAAAAAATGTTAGGACTGTAGGATGGGTAGGTAGATTGTTTGGGAGAATGTTTTCTGCTGATATAATGTCTTCATGAGTTGTGGCAGCTGATTAAAGAAAGAAAATATTTGCCAAAGATCAGACATCTGGCCTACTCCAAAGATTATTTTTTGAAGTTATTGACACTTTCAAGAAGGTGCCATCCCCATGTGGAGCCACTGTTAGCCACCTATAAATTTTTGACAGAGAAAACAGGTGGCTATATTTGTTTCTGAGGCTTCAAGAGATAAATTTTCTTTGAAGACATATCACTCTTGAATCCTCCTTGTGTCTTTTTCCTTTGAAATATCTTCACTGCTGTTTCCATCAAGAAAGCCTCACTGTTTATCGAAAAAGTTGCTCAGAAAAAGCCTACATCTGCTCCTTTGTATCCCTGCAAATTCCCCATTTTAACCACTTTTTCCCCTTCTCAAAATTTCCCCTTTGGTCCTCTAAATCCCTTCCTAAGTCTTTTAAACCATCAAATTCCCCTTTTTAAACCATGTGAATCCCTTCATTTGGTAAAAAAATCTCTTATTCCCTCTACCGAAAGCTCCATTCAGCCTTAAAAACTATTTTTTTTGGCCTAAAAACCTACTTTTACCATATATCAGGCCTAAGCCTATTTTGGCTAAGCCCATAACCGCTTCCCCACCATGTGACCCGTGCCCAGGACCTGGCGCTAAAGCCCTGGGTGCTTATCGCAATCAGAGCGTTCCATACGAGCGCATTCCTTTGTTATTTGAAACTTTCCGATGCGATTGTGTATTGTTCTACAGACCTCCAATGTAATCTCAGCCGTTGATCTATATAGATATGACGGCCAGCACTGATCTATCACCAACCCCTCACACCTTTCGTTACCCTGCCGATTGCATACAGACTGTCGATTTCCCTTTAAATTCGACGACCATCGCAAAATTGCTAATCGCAAAATCTAAATATGCCACCCTCTATCCCCTCCGATTGCGATCCTCCGATGCAATCCTGGCCGTTGAATCCACAAGAACCAACAGTCAGGATTGAATCATGCTCTACCCATTTTCCCTCCATTAGCTCTTCTCCGAACAATCTCCACCATTTATCTGCTAATCCAATGGTCCACATGTAATCGCAAGTTCAAACCATTGGATTTTCAGCCCTTGCTTTGCTCCAATGCGATTAGATCTCAACCATTCATCCGATGAGATCCAACGGTCCTCCTTTCTCTCGCCCATTCATCTGACCCTTTTCCTTCTCACCCCTTCTTTTAATCTTGATCATCTATTCCATAGATCTGATGGTCAGGATCTAATTCGCTTTGACTTTCCCTCCACCTAACCGACCACGCACTTTCCTATATCGCGCTCCACCCTTCACCGTCAGATCTCGTTGCTCCTCATCCAACGGTCTGCATGCATATCGCGTAAATATTATGTCCAAGCTTTAACGTTTCAAATTTACGTAATGAAAGCAGTTTTTGAAGGGACACGTGTCTGGTAGCGACACATATCACATTATTTTGGAGAAATTTCAAAACTACTCTAAAGCAGCGTGAAAACAATGGTTTTCTTATAAAAACCGTCCCTCCCTTATGTCATCCCATGTTCAATCCCGACCGTTGATTGGATCCAGATCTACAGATCTCGTCTCATCGCATTTTCTTCCATATTATTTCCATTGGACTCCCAAAGGACTTCTTCAGGCAATCTCCACCGTTGAACTCCTCTTGAGATCCAATGGCCCATAGTTAATCGCCCCCCGCCCATGCCTGTCCCAACATTCAAAGCCCCATTTCATTTGATTTTCATGGCTTTCCTGTGTAATTTGCCCAAAGGTTTAACTTTATTTTTTACATTAAAGTTATAGTTTCTCCGTCCGACCTTCTAAAGCCACTCCATCAATGAATCTCCACTGTCGATCATCACTACCTAATCTGATTGGATGGTCCAAAATCATTTCTACACCAGACCTTCATCGGGTCATTCCTCCACCATTATACAATAATTTTCACCGTTTCTCCACTACAACCACTATTTCCACTACTGCACTGCCATCCCCTCAGGCCCCCACATCATCCAACCTCCACTCCCATGGATTTTCTTAACGAGTTTAGTGGTTTTGCAGGTGTTAAAATATTAGGGTGCGCTCTGTCTCATTGGTCATAGACAGAGTTGTACAGTGGCACAAAGTGCCATTTTCAGAGCCAGAGATTGTAGAGAGAATGCCTAGGATGGTTTTTGAATGAAATATTTCATTAAAGACCAATGTTTAACTCTGTGAAACCCCCAGCACCATTAAAACTACACTTCCACAGACAGAGACAGTCAAAGAAGTGGCAAAGAGTATCAATGAAGAATTAAGAGATTTAAAGCCTGTTATTGAAGATTTTAAGCTTTAATTCAGTAATTAAAGCGCGAATGTACAAGATTGAAGACCTTATTAATGACACAGAAGGCCTAATGAGGCCTAAAGCATAGAAACAATCCTTATCAGTATTTCACATCAGCACAAGGTTCTTTCCCAAGAAAGGACGAGTTCCCATAGTATTTTTATTCTCCATTAATGTTCCTGAGAAAATCACTACCCTGACAGTAGTCCTAAGACTACTAGTGCATTTGTTATACAGTATGGTAGGCCTAAAATTCATTTATCTACCATTCTTGTCCCATAGTACTACAAAGTACAAATAGCCGAAAAGTACATCAAAGACATACCCGGAGTTATGATCAGCCTGTCAAAGACCACTCTTTCATCCAAAGAGTACCGAGAGTCAATGCAGTGATATTAAAATAGAATGGGCCTTGAGCACTCTTCTTCCTATGTTTTAAATGTTTCATTAAAATTTCATCTACCTCCTCTTCCTCTCTTTCAACTATAAAAATCTTGAAAAATAAATTGTAAAATAGGCCGAGGAGATGATTTCAGATTGAATATCAAGCTATTGGAAAATTTTGTATATGAATGGTGTTGCTCTTTAATATGACAAGCAAATTTCTTTTGGATCCTGATTTAAAGCATCGGTGATGTGTCCTACCTTTGTCTCTATTTTCCTTCTGTAATTCATCATATTTCGTTTCTCTGATAAGAATCAGTAAACTGATTTAAGATATGCCCTTGTATGGTACCCTAATGATTCCTGCTCTTCTTATATTTGATATTTTCTACTAATTGTGCAATCTAAGAACTAATTCTATGAAATTTAACCAGTATAATAGTTGGTTATCACTTCTTGCTGATGTATGAATTCCAGAGTCAGTTCTTCGATGTTCTTGTCTGGTTTTAATTGAAGGAATTGGGATACTGGGAGATTAGAGTTGATTCTATCTCACTAGGGTCCTTTTGTAACTGTTAAACCTTCTAAGTTCCCTTAAGTTGAATTTCAAAGAATTGAAAGTTCAAAGCCTTTCTCTGATCTTCAGGCTTCACCTTTGTGTTAAATCTTTATTGTTTTCCCTTTTCTGAAGAGTTAGCCTCTTTAGGAATTTGGTCATAGACGGTTAAGGCATGTCCTGTCCCTAGATCAGTTCCTAGGCAGCCACCTCGGAAGGTTTCCTTGTTATTCACCTTCATTCCTTATCATTTCATCCCACTATCATCTTTAAAAAGATCCTCTGTTTTAGATGACTATCCATTTGAAAGCCTTAGGTATTGAATTGCAAGTAAACCCTTTGATGACTCCATTGCCCAATAGTCTCGAGTGTTCTCTGAATTATCTCCCCATTGCCATAATCTTTTCTGCCCATTTCTTTGTCTTACAGTGAACCCTTCCTTCATGTTTCCCAACAACCAAACAAATCAAACAAAACAACAACCCATGTGTCTATAACTAGCCTAATACCTCAAAACTGAACCTCAAAGACATATCTATCTTTGCTTTTATAGAGAGATCCCTCTCTGGACCCAAGAGGGCTAGATCCTGAGGTCCCAAGTGGTTTTGATGTTGTCTTATCTTTTGGTATTGCCAAACTTGCCAAAACATAGGAACTCCAACACTAATGTTAACATGAACATTTTCATAAGGCAGTATTCATGCCATTCAGTCTTTAACTTCCATACATGTATATGACATTTGATGAGATGTAACAATGGGTCATCAAACTTTTCACCTTGAAAAACAAGAAGGTTATCATCCCAACACACCTGGGGCATCTTATGTGGGAACCCAGGGATATGATCTCTACTCATTGGAGCATATCTCCTTTTTATCCTTGGATCCATGTTTGTAAATTAGGAAAGAGGTTATTGTATCTTGTCAACCAATTCAAAGTCTTCTACCAGTGGAGTCATTTGGTCTTTTGGGAGTTGTGGAGTCGCCAAGTGGAAATTTTTAGCTCTTTTGGAGGTAAAATGTTCTATGGTCCACCACCAATGTTTATTTTAAATACCAATCTGACATGTTCTGGGTCTTATGAGTTCTTAATAATTTACAAGATGTAATTCATTTAGAATTTCCCAGTAGAGTCTTAGGAAAAAACCAGAGGGGTTAGCAAGGCTACTGAATACCAATGGAGTCGCCAGGTGAAGGATTTTTACTTGTTTTCAATGGTTTGGTTGTTGTTCACCATAAAAAATCAATAATAACCAGTTTTGGTGACATTTGTTTCATTTAGGAATAAGGGTTTAGTTGAGTTTTGAAGTTATCTGTTACTCAATACTTCCCCAGTATGGTCGCCAATATGTTAGGTCTCCTTAGTTTGCAAGATTGGCAAGAAAAAATGCTCCAGAGCCTACATCAACACCACTTTGGAATCCTAGGATCTCGCCTTCCTAGATTCAGAGAGGGATCTCTCTATATAAGTGTTTTCAAAGATATTTCTTTAAGGCTTATGATATGATATTAGGCTAGTTATGAAGTAAAAAGATTTGTTTGTTTTTGGTTGGGTGTGATATCATCAAAATGAAGGAAGTCTTTTGAAGGGTGAAGGTATGAGCAGGTTGAGAGAATGGTTTAGTTGATAGGATAAGTAAGAGATAGTATCAGTCCATTGGGCTATGGAGTCACAAAGGATTTAATTTCACAACAAGTTCCAAGTATGGTCTATGGGGAAAGTCATCTATATCAAAGGATATTTTTAGATTGAGTTATGGTATGAAACATCAAGGAGTGTGATTAAAGAAGCAAACATATAAGAAAACAAAAGGCAGCTTAAGATCAAGTAAGAACTTTGAATCTAGCCTGCTTTCAGCATACTTTCAAGGGAAAACAAAGAATAACCTAAGATCAAGTAAAGACTTTTAACTTAGCCTGATTTCAGCATATTCTCAAGGAAAAAGATAGAAAACAAAGAATATCTTAAGATCAAATAAGGACTTTTAACCTAGTCTTCTTTCAACATATTCAAAGGAAAACATTAAAGATGAACATAAAAAGTAGCCTAAGATCAGGTAAGAACTTTGAATATAGCCTACTTTTGGCATACTCTTAGGGAAAATTTCAAAGACAATATCTCAAGTTATACTCAAGAAACATGGGCTCACCAACAATTCACTGGTTATACTCTATTGAATTATCGTTAAAAAAAATTAGAAGAAAACATTAAGATAAAGCTTATCAGTGAGACTTAGGGCACTTTACAGTATGTCCTAATCTATATTTGTTGTTCTTTATCAGAGAATAGTGGACAGTATGAAAACCTAAGTAAAATAACAATTATAGTAAGAAACACATCACCATTGACCTAGACCAGGATCCCATAAATCAGCTTGTATTATGATGTTCAAACCAGTTACAATCTTCAAGTCCAGTAGGTCTTTACAGATTCAAACTTCTCATCTCAGCCTATGTTTCTTCAATTACAAACAGAGCTTCAGCAGCCTCAGTAACTATTTACACTTGATAAGTATTCAACAACCAACCCTTTACAATGTGCTCCTCCTGGAGTTTTTATAGAAGAATGAGGAGGTGGAGTGTAAGAAGAGTTCATTTGTTCAATTAATGAAGAGTAAGTGATTCATGGCCTTTGGGAGGCCTAGTGGAGAAGAAATGATATGTATTAACTCTTATTAATTTATTTTATCTGATATTATCTACTTATGATGATTTTGTTGACTTTGAGGGCCTTTGGTAGGCTGGGAATTACTTTCTGAGTTGTCTTTAGAAATATCTTTGACTGTGCAATTAATATATATTATTTTTAGATGAAATCAGCTGGCAGGTGGAATTTCTGTCTTCTTAAGGTTTTATTGCCTCACTGATGTGGAATTTGGAGGCTTCCTTTACTGGTCTGTCTGTCTTAATACTTTAAAACACTGATTTAACTCTGATTTTGTGTTTTAAGGCTAATCATGTCTTCTTTATCATCTTTCGGGTTTTTTGTCCTTTATCCTTTAGACTATGGTATTAAATCTTCAAATGTCCAGGCTTTATGTGTAATTCCCTTTTCCTTAATCCTCTGATACACTTTATCCTCTTCTGTTGATGTTCTCGGCTTATGCCGTACATGTGGCAGCTTGGAGGGTTTACTATGTAACCGGTGTCCATGAAACACTGATTAGACTTTGAAATTCAACCCTTTTGTCCCTTTTATTCGCTTTTGGGCCTTTTTGTATCATTATCCAAGGCTATATCACTGGAATTTTGACTATGGGATGGTTTTTTATAACTGCCACCATGAAACCTGCAACAAACCACAAAAATATTATAAAAACTTGCGAGTGTTGGATAAACTGCTTTGGAGGCTCGACGGAGGGCGAAAAGAGCAGTGAGGCGGTAGGAAAGATGCATGAAGGGAGGCATAAATACGAAAGAAATGGGTTAAAAATTGAATTATGGCGTGGAATGGAAAAGTGGTTTTGTGAAAACTGTCGGTGGTTTTCACGCGGCACTCAAGCGGTAAATGGTTTTAACGCGATCAAACACTATTCAATCAGAAGGTGACGCGTGGCTTCTCCAAAACCAGCGGTTTCGCATTCGAGTTGCGTGTTGGAGAGGTTTTGTGATTGGAATGTGTCAGTCGTTCGATCTGTAGGGATGCAGATTGACGGTTGTGGATGAGCGCGATATATTGAAGTTGCTCGGGTGAAGGTGGTAGTGGGGGACAGGTGGAAAATGTGGATTGGAAGATGTTTTGCCAAGTGGGTGGTAGGCCCCGGATGACATAAGTAGTTTTGTTTGGTAGCAGGATGGTTGATCTTCGGGGTTAATCTGTAGATTTAACAAGGACCGCCGAATGAGAGGAATTGACGACATAGATGTGTTTACAGGGAAAAATAAAAAGGGATGGTCGGGGCGATCAAAGGATGAAAGGGGAGATGATGACCGCTAGATCAATAATATCTACAGTCAGGATTTCTCTGTGGAATGGTAAGTAGGAAAAGGGAAAAACAAAGGGAAGGGGGATTAAAGAATAAGGAAGGGCAGGGTCCGATGGAGGAGTATGGGACCGGAAGCAGGGTGTGAAGGGCTAGGGAAAAATGGCTAAGAGGAGGGATGAGGGAGGTGGTTCAGTGCCGTTGGATAGGAAAAATATACGGCTAGGATTAGCGCAATGTTTTGACAAAGGTAGCAGGGAAAATAAAAGGTAGGGGAAGGGCTTAAGGGAAGGCACTGGGAAGTGATCCCGTGGGGAGATAAGGTGACCAGGAGTAGAGGGGAAGGGGCTAGAGGCTAGGCACTCGATCACAGTGCCTTGGTTTTATGGTGGATAAGGAAAGAAGGCCAAGCCCAAAGGGGCCAAAAAAACTATTTTTTAATATAAAGGAGCGAAATAAGGTTTAAGTGGGTTTTTTTAGTGTTTTGAGGTTCTGATAGGAATAAAAGAGTGTTTTTGACTCTTAAAAAAGGAATTTCAAAGGTTAAAAGGATTTTTAGGTGAAATGAGGGGTAAAAAATGGATTTTTTCAAAGGGAATGGAGGAAAAATGAGAGGAAAGGAGGTATTTTTCAGAGGAAAATGAAGGATATGTGAGGAAAAAAATGAGTGAAACATGCTTAGGAAATGATGGAAAATGGCCAAAAAAATAGTCTCGTTTGATATCAACAAGGTTACTTGGTGGATTTTTTGAATGAAACAATAGTGAAGAATACTCTTTGAGTCTAGAAAGCATTAGAAGGTTTCAAGAATGAGTAATTTTCTATGAAAATAATCTCTTGAAGGCTCAAGACCTGTTTTAGCCATCATTTGCTTATGAAAAAAATTTACTGATGGCTAATAGTGGCTCCACTTGGGGATGGCAGCGCCTTGGAGGTGTCACGAATTTCTGAAATTGATCTCCGGAATGTAGACCTGTGCCTTATCCATTGAAAACCTTTCTTCCTTGATCATGCTGCTTAGAAAGATGATCAATACTTTATATCAGCAAACAAATTTCTCCCAATCATTCTACCTACACAGCCTACTTTTCTTAACATTTTTTTTTCATAAGGTGCACTTGGACTTGCAACATTTGACATCAACATTTTATTCTTTTATTGAAAGCAAAAAATAATATAAATCTACCCTTATTTCCTCCATGAATTCAGTTTAAACAGTTGAACTCGTTAATTCTCTACCTAAGCTACTATCTGCCAGGATTAAACTGTCTAACAGATTTTATTCTCTACATTCTAAAACAGAAAATTTAAAACACAGCCAAACCAGGATTAAGCTGTCTGATTTGTTGTTATGTATATGGTTGTATGTACAAGCTGCACATAGACTTTATTTGCAGAATTTCAAAACAAAATTGTGAGGCTTAAGATCTGAAAATTTAAAACATCCTTCATTCTTTCCTATGACTTAGATTTTGATCTGTTTAGAGTCATCCTTTTTTTTTTTATTCCTTAGTTCAAGTTTTCAGTGTATTAGAACCATTTTTTTTATTTTTCTTTGACTAAGATTTTGGTCTGATTAGAGCAATTTCTTTCTATCCTAATCTAATCTAGTGATAAGCCAGGATTAAACATTTTGGCAAATCTTCTTCACTAACTTATCAACAGTAAATTGAAATCTATCTAGTCATGATTATGTTGTATGAATAAATAGCAGTGCTCTTCTCAAGTGGTGGAATTTAAGGTTGCACACTTTCAGATTCTCCTTTTCTTTTTTGTCATGGGGCTGTACCTTTCTTCTTTTGTATCTGCCCTCTTTTTCTTTTTTTCTATTGTTTTTGTATTTTTTCTTTTTTTTGTATTTTTTTTTGTATTTTTCTGTTTTCTTTTTCAAAAGAAAAAAAAAAAAAAAACTAAGTAAATTCTCATAGGTTAAGCTTTATTGACATTATTTTCTAACCTAATCTAACTCTAAAATATTTACTTGTTTTATATGATACAAAAGTGCCAGTTTAGCCAGTTAAGCAGTGAGAAAAAGGAATAGAAAATTTGGTTGCTTGTCAGAGGTAACCATGGTATTATTTGAATATTATTCTTCAAAACCAAGGCTATCATAGAAGGTGACAACTTTTCATGTATTTGGCTCTTGCAAAAGATCCATGCTTGAGAATTTGAGCCAATTAATACCTCCACACATTCTTCCATAGGATCAACAAAGGAAAGATGAGAACTCTCTTCTTTTTGGCCCTCCATGATTGGTAGATTATCTACTTCTAAGACATCATCTTTGAGGACTAAATCCTCAGTGTTTTCCTTGGAAGCATCATCATCCTTCACCTGCAAATCAACAAGTAGTGAAATTTCTTCTTTCTCTAACTCTATGCTTGTTTCTGATGTAAATTCAAGTTCTTTGGATGAAAGATTGATATCAACAATGGGAGAAGGTTCTTCTTGAAAATATGATAAATCCTCAGTAGGAAAATCTTTTATTTGTTTTTCTCCCCCAATGACTTGCCAGTACTTTTGATTGTTTGGGATAGCTGGTCTGAAATTTTCTTGAATTATATATTGTTTGCTCTCACAAGGTCTTAGACATGTAATAGCATCAAGGGATAATCCACTAGAAAAAATGAGTGAAACAGGCTTTGGAAATGATGGAAAATGGCCTAAAAAATAGTCTCTTTTGATATCAACAAGGTTAGTTGGTGGATTTTTTGAATGAAACAACAGTGAAGATTACTCTTTGAGTCTAGAAAGCATCATAAGGCTTCAAAAATGAGTAATTTTCTATGAAAATAATCTCTTGAAGGCTCAAGACCTGTTTTAACCATCATTTTCTTATGACAAAAATTTACTGATGGCTAACAGTAAGAATGACAAAATGCGAAGTGAGATGTCAGATTGGATGCGATGTATTTCAGAACCAAGATTTAAGTATTTTCAGGTCTGGGTGAATGAGTTTTCACATTGTTTTGTGTGTGAAAAAGGTAAGTCAGGCCTACAAGGTTTGAGGCTCATTTCACGAAGAAATAAGGCCAAATTTATAGTAAATGTTGAACGTCACCAGAACAAGGAAAATGACATAAAAGGTCAAGACGGGCATTGATGCAGAGAAAATAACAACAGAGATTGAAGGGGCAGCAAAGAACATCAACACCAGCATCAATAAATGAAAGTAGTCAGTGCTGCACCGGACTTAATTACCCAACGTTGATCTTTTGAAAAGCAAGAACATATGTCAAAGCCACCATTGGTTTCCTCCTCACAAACATGTTGGCCACCTCCAGCCGACCTTTTTTGATTTACTAGAAGTTTCCAAAATTAATGCTAAAGCCAGAGATATTTTAAATATCAATTCATAAGTTATTATACAAGTTAATATTGTAGGTGGTCTACTAGAGATATTTTAGTTCTGGCCCTGCGTGGCAGCAATTGCCAAAATTCCATTTACTTTGTAGTTAATACGGATTGCTGATATAGATTAGGGAAACTGCCTTTGTCGCAGTTAAATACTGCTTGTATGTTCATTATCAAGGGTTGGACTTTGTTTAGACTCTGCATCGCAAGATTATTGTATTGGAGCACGGTAACAGTTTTGAGCTGGACATCAATAATAAAAGCATGTTCATAGGATCCTTGAGCTATGTTAATGGTGATGTTCTTTCTTTCATGTTAATGTTTCTTTGTTTTTCCATGTTGTACATCATTTTCTTTGATTACAAAACATGAATTTTTAGATTAAGATATGCTGAGAAAGCACCTTAAGTCTGTCTGTTTTGGTTATCTTAATGTTTTCCTCTCAAGTATAACTAAATAATTCCTCACTGCTCTTTAGCTCTACTGAAATTGTTATCTTAAAGGTTTTCCTTTGAAGTATAGTTAAAGAATTATTCACTGAACTTTAGCCTTACCGAAACTGATATCTTAAATGTTTTTCTTGTGAATTTTAGCTAAATAATTATTAACTGCTCTTTATCTATTACTGAACTCACTGCTTTCTTTCATATCATATTCACAATATCAATAAGATCTAGTTTGCATAGTTAGCTTGCCCTGTGAATGCCCCTTGTAAAAGTCGATGCACAATTAAACCTCTTATGACTCTGTAGCCCAATGGATTAAGCCTCACAGCTCTGTCTGTCCAACCACCCAACCAACAGTTCTCATAATCTCTATAACTATCCTAACATCACCAATTATAATCATCAAGCTAAATCATAAAGAATATAGAGAGCCTTCTCTGAGTCTAGGAAGGCTAGGTCCTAGACTCCAAAGTGGTTTGATGTTGTCCTCTGCCTATTTTTCTTGCCAATCTTACAAATTATAGAGTGCTAAGATTATGGTGACCATACTAGGGAATTGAGTTATTGAAAAAGATTCATATTTCATCGAAACTCAGAAACCCCAGTCAAAATTAGATAATTCGAGTATTTTCCAAGATTTTTATATGGTTGTTCATGGTGGACAACAACTAGACTCAAGAAATTTGAAATCATCCACCTGGCGACTCCAATTCAAATCAGTTCTATGCAAAGAATCCACTAGAGGAAGAACCTGAAGCATGACCAATCAACTTATAAAGACGGAGTATTCAAGCCCAAATTGGATTCAAGAAATTATTGTTTTTATCTATAAATATGTTCTATCCTACTTTAAGCCTAATCAAGAGTACACTGCCAAGGTTTGCATTGATCATTGGAAATTTCATGAGCCTCAAAATTCTAAGCCCAAAATTGCAGACCATGTACATACTTATACACCCGTGCAAATCTTGGATGCACTTGTGGAAAACCCAGTGAAACATGAGCCTCATGCTACCTCTCTTGCTCTGGCTGGAATCTCAAATGGTTATAAGCCTCCTTTTTTATTGCCTATACATGGAAAAGTCCCAGATAGATACAAGCCTCTGGTTTTTCCTTCTATCCTCCATGACCTCCCTGCAAATTTTATCAATAATTTACCCAGATTTGATGAAGAAAATGAAAATATCATTGCTGAAAAGAACATTCAAAATCTTGAGGATTTCCCTTGATCTGTTTGAGGTGGGAGAAGATGATGTGCATATCAGAATGTTTTCCCTATCATTGCAAGGAAAATTTAAAGGTTGGTTTAAAGATCTTCCAGATGCAAGCATTAGAAAATTTCATCAATTCACTCAAGTTTTCCTGGATAGACGAGTGGTCCTCGGAAATGTTTTTTTCATCATGGAAGAGTATAACCATTTAAAAAGATAGCCAGGGAAGATAGTAAAACACTTTTCAGCCAGGTTCAATAAATTATACAATTCAATACCTGCTAAGATAAAGCGACCCCCAGGATGGGCTCTCTTGCACTACCCAGATGCATTTGACCCAAAGATGCCATTCTAGTTAAGAGAAAGGGACCTTGCAACCCTAGAAGAAAAGCAAAAGATGGAAGTTGATGTGGAAGTCAACATGCTGAACATAGAGGCAAAGTTAAAAGCAATAAAGAAGGACAAAGTATATAAAGAGAAACTAATATATTCAGAGATAAAACTAGAGCTTTTGACAAAAACAGTCAGCAAAATGACGCATATGATTAGCAGGAAAGAGGAACTTGTTGTTCAGATACCTCCTATTCCATTAGTTACGGAAAAGACAAACATCAATGTACCCAAGTAGTTTGCAGACTGTCCTGGACACCCTAAAACAAAAAATGATTGTTTCATGTACTCTATCCACAACACAACCAAAGATGAAGTCCAAAATTAGGAGGCAGGGAAATCCTCAACAACAATGTACATGATATATGACCTTCCATACAGAGGTAGCCATACCGAGTATGATTATGAAGAGGAAGACTATAAGGTTGATTTTGAGGTTGATTATTCAAAGAAACCAACACTATTTTCTTGGGAAGAAAAAACTCAGTTATCACAATGAAAAAATGACAATCAAACTCTGCATGCTAAGCAAGGTTGCAAAGAGTAAAATGCACGAAGTTTTCAAGTAAGTACAAAATGCCTTCCTCCATCTTTTGCCTCACTCTTAAGAGAGAATTACAAGAAGGTTGCAAATAGGAAGGAGGAGGAATGGTCTAATGAGTCAATCAAGGAAGAGATGGATGATACAAACCATGTTTCAGATCCATAAGTTCTCCCCCTGAGTCATCTTGAAATCACATAATCTAAAATAGAGGAGGAGTCAACACATTTTGAGTCTCTACCCTTATGCTTTAATTCATTTCATATTGTGAAAGGGAATCTAGATCACATTCTAGTTGATAATCATAGGAGAAGAGAACTCTCTCACCAATCAGATGAGGAAACCATAGATTATTAAAAATCTGTTTCAGATCTAGGGAATCAGCCCTAGAGTCCTTTTGAATATCAAGTAGCATATGAAATCACAGAGTCTGAAAAAGATGATGAATTGATCAAGATTGATTCTTTTCACTTATGCTTTAACACATTTTAGATTATGAAGGGGAATTGGGATCACATTCTGACTGATAATCATAAGAAGACACATGAGGTCTCAAAAGAACCAACTCTAACACCTAAGGTACCATGTGACCCAATAGTAGATGCATTGGATGGTTTTTGATTTCAAAGTCAATCTTCCTATGTCCATAATGCTTTCAAAAGATGCTATGATATAGATATGATCAGAAATTCTTCCCCATTATCTAATCTAACAGAAGTATTGACAAAACATTCATCAGGTAGGATGCAAACATGCTCTGAGTTGATTAAAGACCTAGAGAGCACATATGCAGTACCAGGATATGAGGCTGAGTTGGCTGAGCTAGAATACCCAGAAATAAATCAAGAGTATCTTGATCCAGTGGTTGTCTATATGGAGGAGTTGTTATTTACAAAGAAAGCACATACTTCGGGCATGTCAATCGTCTTCCAAAGATACCAAGGTCCATGTAAACAAGATCAGGCCGAGAATTTCTATCAAACACCATTTTCAGGCTTGTCTCTGACCATGATGAAGAGAAATGAAAGAACAAAGGTATTAGAACAATTACTTGACTAGCTGCACTTGCATTATTGTATTGTTTAGAAGGGTAGCCATTTCAGTAGAGTAGGGTAGGTAGGTGTGCAAATAAGATCAGCGCTCTGAGCATATTTCAAAATTTTAGTTTTAGATTGCTTTCTAGTTTTCAAATCCAGTATGTGCTAGAATTAATTTTGTAGAGAGTTTTGAATTCAGCTTGAAGGTTTTTAGCCACATAGATGGTAGCAGATTAGGTTGCAGGTTGGGATCGGATCAATGGATCAGGCCACTAGTCTACGATGTTATTGACACCTCCTGAAGGAGCTACCATCCCTACTTTGAGTCACTGTTAGACTCCTATATTTTAGAGTATCACAAGGTGACTAATCACTGATTATATTTTTATATGCTTAAAATAATATTCTATGACTATCATTTATTTTCAGAGAAGAAAGGGAGACCCTGACTGTTAAAGAGCATCAAATGAATCAATTTCCCTTATAGTTCAGTGGATAGGAGAAAAATTGCGGCTGATAAGGTGTGATGGGGATCAAACTTCATTTATTCCCTCGTTCCATTTCACTTAATTTGCCCTCTTTTCCCCCCTCATTTCCCCCATATTCTGAAATGCCTTGAATCCCATTCAAACCCCCCCCCGCCCAAAAAAAACTGACATATATAACCTTTGGGGGCTTATTATTATATAAAAACCATTCATTATCTAAGTCCGAAGTTTTATTCCATAGCTTCGACCTCCCACTAAATAGTCGTTGGTATGCAACATAAATCTTACCTGTGCCCACACTTCACGACCCGCAGATTTTAACTTTACCTCTTAAAGACTTATGCTGAATCTTGTCTTTCTGTCGATGTGATGAAGTGGGACCCACCATACCTTTACCGCATTTTCCAAACCACATGCAGACCTTCATTATTTCTCATTTTCTTTACCTTTAGTCGGTTCGCACCCTTCAGCGCTTAGCGCATCAAATTTTGCACTTCGTGCATTTCACAACTTACCCCTTTACAATGCCTGCAAGTAAAAGCTTTTAACTTGAGATATGCTAACTGACGAGACCCATATCACCCTCGCATACACGAATTCTTTGAAAAACTTCATATTATGGTTCGGGTGGTTTTTTAATGTTTGTTAAACTAAATTTCACTTGTCCACTTGGAGAAGCTTGCAGTGGGGTCCATCTCCCAATCGCAATCACAAGTTGCAAAAGATAAAAGATAGGCACGGAGGTAAATTAAAAATTCTATGAAGTGGGATGTGAGATGTCGGGTGGGACCCTATCACAATCGCAAATTGCAAAAATTAAAGGATAAGCGGGATGGTAAGAGTTAAATACAATGATATACGATGTTGGGTGGGATCTGATTGTGATGCCCACATCACAAATGTTAAAGGAAAAGTGCTAAGGAAAATGGTAAGAATGAAAAAATGTGAAGTGTGATATTAGATCAGACGCAATGTATTCTAGAACCAATATTTAAGTATTTTCAGGTCCGGGTGAATGATTTTTCACTTTGTTTTGTGTGTGAAATAGGTAATTTGGGCCTACAAGGTTTGAAGCTCATTTCATGAAGAAATAATGATAAACGTAGAGCAAAGGCCGAACGTCACCACAACAAGGAAAAAGACAGAAAAGTTCGAGTCGGGCATTGATGCAGAGATAATAATAGCAGGGACTGAAGGGGTAGAAAAGCACATCAGTACCAGCATCAATAAATGAAAGTAGTCAGTGCTGCACCAGACTTAATTACCCAATGTCAAACTTTTGAAAAGCAGGACGAGATGTCAGACCCACCATTGGTTTCTTCCTTGCAACGATGTCAGCCACCTCTAGCCGACCATTTTTGATTTACTAAAAGTTGCCGAAATTAATGCTACAACCAGAGATATTTTAAATATCAATTCATAAGTTATTATAGAAGTTAATATTGTAGGTGGTCTGCCAGAGATATTTTAGTTCGGGCCCTACGTGGCAACAATTGTCAAAATTCCATTTACTTTGTAGTTAATAATGATTTCTGATATAGATTAGGGTAACTGTCACTGTCGCAGTTAAATACTGCTTGTATGTTCATTATCAAGGGTTGGAATTTGTTTAGACTCTGCGTTGCAAGGTTATTGTATTAGAGCATTGTAACATTTTTGAGCTAGACATGAATAATAAAAGCACATTCAAAGGATCCTTGAGCTATGTTAATGGTGATGTTATTTTTTTTTTATGTTAATGTTTCTTTGTTTTTCCATGCTGTACATCATTTGCTCTGATTAAAAAACATAAGTTTTAGATTAAGATATGCTGAGAAAGCACCTTAAGTCTATCTATTTTGGTTATCTTAATGTTTTCCTCTAAGGTATAACTAAATAATTCTTCACTGCTCTTCAGCTCTACTAAAATTGTTATCTTAAAGGTTTTCCTTTGAAGTATAGTTAAATAATTCTTCACTGCTCTTTAACCTTACCGAAACTAATATCTTAAATGTTTTTCTTGTGAATTTTAGCTTAATAATTATTAACTTCTCGTTAGCTATTACTGAACTCATTGCCTTCTTTCATCTCATATTCACACTATCAGTAAGATTCAGTCTGCATAGTTAGCTTACCCTGTGAATTCCCCTTGTAAAATTTGATGCACAATTCAGCCTCTTATGACTCCATAGCCCAATGGATTAAGCCTCACATCTCTGTCTATCCAACCACCCAAACATGTAATATTCCCAAATGGGGAATGCGGAAATATATGAAAGATATGCAAGAAAAATAACGCAGATCATCAAAGTAAGAGCATGAGGCCAATATGGAGACAATGCTTTAACATTTACAAAAACAAATTAGATGTACAATGAGGCCCATAAGATGTACAAAAGGAAATAGAAGTCCCCAATAGAAGAAAATCCTCAAAAGAGGTGCTGCAATCACCTGTATAGACTGAAAAATCCTTGACAATGTTATTTTATTGAGCTGCAGCAGCTGAAGATTACACTTTATATCTAGAGCATATAAGTGCATGAAATTTCAGATCTATAAAAGATCCATACATTATATAGCCTCCTCTTTCAATCCCCCTTGGGGTTTCTAGCAAAACACCATGTACATGAAGTAGATCTAAGTTATAGATCTACAGAAATATTCAGATATTCATAAGTATTCAAAAACATGCAGATTAGATCTGAAATGAACAATGTATAGATCTCCTCCAATGGATCTCCAAAGTGAAGGGTGGATCCCCAACACTTTAAAACCAACTCTACAGACGGTATGCAAAAACACCCTGCAACATCACCTACAAGAATAATGTAGTTCTGGAAGCAATACTGCGTTGTAGGGTTTAGAATAAGTTTGGCCACATGCCAAGATTTTAAAATGATGCTCAAGATGTTCAATACTCTCTTTCTAATGGAATAGAAGACTTCTCCACTGAAAAGGAGCACTGAAATGGTATAAATATGAGTAGATCTAGCCTCCACTTGCTGCATCTTTCAAAGACAACCAAACCCTTAACATGATCTATTTTGTAGTTGGAAGAAGAAGCTTGGCCTCAAGCCAGATAGTGGACTATGCAATACAATACTCTCCCAATATCTACTCAATGAGAAGAGGTGGGATTCCTGATCAGGAACACCTAATGCTAAATGACATTTTCAATCTAGGCTAAAAAACCAAAGAAAGTTGTATGTCTAAACAGACAATACTTCAGAAATTCAATATCATTCAACAACCTTTTCATACTTCCATCCTCTTCCTTTTATAAGTTAAGAGCTTGTAAAACCTAAAACACCTTCAATGAAATAACTTCTTTCACACAAGCCATCTCCATCTAAAATTGCGTTGTGCCCCATTGATGGCCACTCCTCCAAGACAACGCTGAAGATTTGGTCATGGTTGACCCAGCCAAAATATCTAGCCCTTTCACACCTAAGGGTGTTGGCTTAAATAGCCAATATTTAGCCTTTTTCACATTTGGCATTGATTTATTTACTGTTTAGGAGTTTTATGAACCTCCTTTACATTTTTATTCATGAAACAGAAAAATAAAACAAAAATGAATATTCCCATTAGCTTAGGAATAATTGGGAATACTATAGTCCTCCCCTCCCTAATGTTCCTTGTCCTCAAGCAACTGATAAGGTGAGTGCTGCAACTCTTCTCCTCCTCCATTAGTGACACCAACATGTGATAAGCTTCCTCCATAAGCTAAGTTTTCACCAATCCATCCCTCCATGAATTGTTCCTCCAAGGTTCTCATGAGATGTAAATAGTCCATCCCACAAGGAGACAATAATTCAAATGAAACAGACATGGCTGGCCCAATGCTCTCCCTAAAACATGTAACATAAGATACATAGAGAGTCTCCATCCCATATGGTACATATATACCTCCCATTCTCCCTCCATACATTCCCATAAAAATTACAAGGACATCATCAATGTATGGGAGTAAAATTATGTACAAAAAAACAGAAACTTGTGCATATGGAGGTGGGTCACAGTCCCACATGTGGAACTGGCACAATGCATCTCCTTCCTGCATCAGATCTAGATGTGGTAAGTGGTTTCCCCACCACTTACTTGCTTCACATGTTATCTCACTATGGCTGAACGAGTGAGATATATTTGGTGCCTTAGGAAAGAACCCATCATGATGAAATACATCCCTTTGTCCACCAAGGGAGTGGCCAAGTTTAGAAATTTTTGTGGCCCAATGTTGGCCATGAAGTTTACAAGATAAAATACACCTGGCCTACATAAACATGGTGAAAGAATGCATACAACCAGAAAATAAAACATGTTCTACATGAGCATGTTCTTCACCAACAATCCTCCTCATACAAATGGTGTGGTGTATAAATCTATCTCCTCTCTGAAAAGGAGGAAGAGATGGCTGAAATAAATCTTTCATAGAGTCATTTTGTTGTCCCAACTCCACATGTTTCATGAATATTTCAAAATGCTGATGTAGTTCTCCTCCAAAGCTTCTCATGATGATGTTGTAGATCTTCATGGAATAGGTGTGGCTGAAACAGAACTCTTTGTAGGCCATTTGTAGCAACTTCTCCATGAGCTTGGAGGATCTAGACAAGAATATCCTACCATGATGATATATTACTCCTCCATGGACTAAGAAGCCCTCTTCATACAACTAGTCATTAAGTATCATACAAGTGTGAAGATCCTCGAAATATCCCACCAACAGTTGGGATTTCCAATATGGATATAAACTGCCCAACAATGACAGCGCTGATGATGTATCAACATAAATGTATGTCATGTTGCTGCTCTCCTCCTTGACATATCCCATGCCAAAGGTATATGTTGGAAGGCCATTCCTTCCATTCTTCTCCTCCCACAACGCAGAATCAGAAATGAGAGTGGGTGATGATGATAAGGGAAGAAGATCTCCCTCCACCGTGAGCCTACCCAAGCCTCCCAGTGCTCTATTATTGTCTTCCAATGCTCCCATCCCTCCTAGATCTGAATTTGGAGCATCATGTGGTGAGTGATCTCCCACAAAAAATGAATCAGGTGGCCTCCCAGGTGGTTTTCCACTAGATAACAGTGTCCCATTCAGCAATCTCATGAGCATGATAGATGGGACTGTAAGGTCCTTGCTTCCACTGTGAAAATCCATCTTTGATATTTGTGTGGAAGTGGTATGTGAGAGGTATGTATGCATGCCTTTGATCATTTCAGTTTCACCACTCTTCTTGTCCACCCATTCCATTTGCAAAGCCTCCCAATCAGTGGTGAATTTCCCCAATGTAATCAACCATTGAACAGCCAAAATCACATTAGTGTCTAGTATGTCAACCACAAAGAAGTGATCAACCAAAGTATAAGTTCCCATGGTGACTGAAAGTGACGGGACATAATGCATGCATTTCATTGTTCTATCTCCTGGGACCAAAACAGAGAATCCCGCAAAAGTATCAGTGGGTGTTGCCCTCCTTTGCACTAGATGGGCATCAATGAAATTGTAGGTTGCCCCACTCTCAATCAAAATAGAGACCCTCCGATTCAAGATGGAACCTTGAACTCTTAAGGTCAAGTAATTAGGTACTCCTCTCAAAGATGCAAGAGCCCCTCCAATAGAAGAAAATGATCCATCCCCATCTCCTGATGGTGTTGGCTCTCCTCCTGCAGTGTCAGCGTCGTGACCTCTTCTTGGCTCATCTTCTTCTTCCTCCTCAACATCTGTGAATATCTCTACGTAATGTGTTTTTCCAACAACACATCTATGTCCAGGTGCCCATGATTCTTGGAAAGTGAAGCATAGCTTCCTTTTTCTTAAATCTCTCTGGACTTCTTCATCAAGAGGCTTCTTTTATGAGCTCTCATTTGAAGGAGTAGTTTTTTCTTCCTTTCCTTTTGAAGGAAAAGAGGGCTTATGATGAAAGCTTGCCTTTTCTTTTGGCAAGGCATCATGAAGATATCTAGCGCTTTCAATAGCATCATGCAGGGTAGTGGGCTTGGTAGATTTAACCAACCCATGAAGAGTTTCATCTAAGCCATCAATGAACATGTACACCCTTCTTGCTGCAGAAAAATCAGGGACCATAACAAACAATCTTAAAAATTCAGAAATGTAAGACTCTGTATTACCTGATTGTTTTAACTTTTCAAGGCTCATGAATGCACGTGCCTCTGGATCTCTTCTATCAAATATTTCCACCAGCCTTCTAGTGAACTTTGAATAAGTAGTTAAATTGGAATGACCCAATGTAGAAAATCCATGGAACCACCAATCATGTGCTTCACCTTCAATGTGCAACCCTGCAATATTGATAGCCTCCATCTCTGGAACCTTGTTCAAATGAAAGTAGATGTCAATTTTTTCTACCCATGCTTTGGTAGAACACTTGGATGACCCATAAAAGTTGGGTAAAAATAATCTTCCCATAGAGTGATGTCGATCATGATTCTGAATGAATCCACCACCTCTATGATGATGCCTTGGTATTCTTTTCTCCTTGAGGTGACAAAACTCCTGAAAACTCAAGTGATATTTGAATCTCTGATTTTGAGACTCATACTCTTCAAAGTAGTCTTCAAGGGATTCTTGCTCTTGAAACCCTTAATTTCACACAACCAAAAAGGTAGGCATGGTAGAGCGTTGGGAAACTTGTGGCTGATGCATGGGTTGATCATTCCAGTGGTGAGACATGCTAGAGCTTTCTCCAAGATGGAATCCTTTAGGGGATTCTGTGATTCTGTCCAATCTCATCTCTTTGATCTCTCTAGAAAGATCTTGCATGGCTCTCAAAAGGATCTTAGGAAAATCCTTTTCTTCTTCTTCACTTCGAGATATAGGGGCTTTACCCTTGTCTTCATTGTCATTGGTATAATCAAATTTCTTCTTTTGTCTTCTCTTGATATACCTCTTCTCTCTATTAGTAAGAGGTTCTTATTCTTCAGAAGACATATTGGCTTCTTAGAATTCATAGGCTGTGCCAAGATGATGCTATGATGCCACTGTAATATTCCCAAATGGGGAATGCAACAATATATGAAAGATATGCAGGAAAAATAATGAAGATCATCAAAGTAAGAGCAGGAGGCCAATATGGAGGCCCTTATTTAACATTTACAACAAAAAATTAGATGTACAATGAGGCCCATAATATGTACAATAGGAAATAGAAGTCTCTAATAAAAAAATCCTCAAAAGAGGTGCTGCAATCACATGTATAGACTGAAAAAGGCTTGATAGCGTTATTTTATTGAGCTACAGTAGCTAAAGATTACACTTTAGATCTAGAGCATATAAGTGCATGAAATGTCAGATCTATAACAGATCCATACACTATAGAGGCTCCTCTTTCAATTCCCCTTGGGGTTTGTAGCAAAACACCATGTACATGAAGTAGATCTGAGATCTAAGTTACAGATCTGCAGAAATATTCATATATTCAAAAGTATTCAGAAACATGCAGATCAGATATGAAATGAAAAATATATATATCTCCTCCAATGGATCTCCAAAGTGAAGGGCAGATCCCCAACACTTAAAAACCAACTCTACAGATGGTATGCCAAAACACCCTGAAACATCACCTACAAGAATAACGTATTTCTGGAAGAAATAATGCGTTGTAGGGTTTAGAATAAGTTTGGCCACATGCCAAGATCTGAAAATGATGCTCAATATGTTCAATACTCTCTTTCCAATCGAATATAAGACTTCTCCACTAAAAAGGAGCACTGAAATGGTCTAGATATGAGTAGATCTAGCCTCCACTTGCTGTAGCTTTCAAAGACAACCAAACCCTCAATAGGGTCTGCGTTGTAGTTGGAAGAAGAAGCTTGTCCTCAAGCCAGATAGTGGACTATGTAATACAAGACTCTCCCAAGAGCTATTCAATGGGAAGAGGTGGGATTCCCAATCAAGAACACCCAATTCTAAACAACATTTGAAATCTAGGCTAAACAACCAAAGAAAGATGTATGTCTAAACAAACAGCACTTCAGAAATTCAATATCATTCAATAACCTTCTCATGCTTCCATCCTCTTCCTTTTATAAGTTAAGAGCTTGTAAACCCTAAACCACCTTCAATGAAATAACTTCTTTCACACAAGCCATCTCCATCTAAAACTATGCTGTGCCTCATTGACGGCCACTCCTCCAAGACAACGCTGAATATTTGGTCATGGTTGACCCAGTCAAAATATCTAACCCCTTTCACACCTAAGGGTGCTTGCTTACATAGCCAATATTTAGCCTTTTTCACATTTGGCATTGATTTATTTACTATTTAGGAGTTTTATGAACATCCTTTACATTTTTATTCATGAAATAGAAAAATAAAACAAAAATGAATATTCCCATTAGCTTAGGGCTAATTGGGAATATTACAAACCAACAATTCTCATAATCTCTATAACTAGCCTAATATCCGCAATTATAATCATCAAGCTAAATCATAAATCATAAAGAATAGAGAGAGCCCTCTCTGAGTCTAGGAAGGCTAGGTCCTGGACTCCAAAGTGGTTTGATGTTGTCCTCTGCCAATTTTTCTTTCCAATCTTACAAATTACAAAGTGCTAACATGATCTTCGGGGGGTTCCCAGGGATCCGAGCTCGGAGGAATGTTGGGTCCCTTACTGTCCTTTCCAATATACTGTGGTGGTTATTGTACCTTCCATTCATGAAGCATCTGAAGTTCCTCCCTACTGGTCTTAATGTCTTCTGGTCCCCATCTCCCGAGCCTAGGGTTTCTCATACGTGGACTTGGAAGCTTGCCCAAACTTCCTCCTATGATCTCTTATTGCCTTCAAAGATACAATGATTCCTTTCCTTCTAGAAATATCATAACAAGAACCTTAGGGTGAGCTCCCATATTCGATTTAGCATATTACTCTTAAAGGGGTCCGCCTCCTAGTTGATAATCATGTTAGCCGAACATCTTGGGACCCGGTTGGACCTTTTGAAAATCTGCTCTCCCTTCATCCAGAATTTAGAGGTCCAACTGCACTTATTGAATAGGTGATTCATGGTATCTTCAGCTGATAGGCATAGGACACAGACTGCAGGTCTTGCCATCCCCCTCTTGTGAAGGTTCTCCCACGTCAACACTCTTACCTTCAGAAGCAACTATAGGAAGGTGGATATTATAGGCCAGAGACCTATGTTCCAAAAATTTCTCTATTTTTTCTCAAAATGTGTGATTTAATGGTTCTTCTCTATTATAGATGCTTCTTTGATGTCAAATTGACCAAATGGTTTGTATCCCCATTTGATTTTATCTGGGTGCTGGCTCTTTTTTACCTTCCTTTCTCTTAGCACCTGTATTAGAGTACTTTCATCTTCCCCTGGATAGTGAGTCTTGAACCAATGTTCCTACATCAATTGGCGGTAAGGGTTACCTTCGACATCAGTGTCCCAAAAATCCTTGAATCTAGTCAGGCCTTCTCTTTTCAACTGTTTGTTGGGGCCCTTGTTTTGAATTTTGAATAAAGAACATATTTTTGGTTGCGGATCGACACATGGCATCCACAAAAATGGTGAGTAGCGGAGCTACCGAGGTTGTGAAGGAACATGAGATAGTTGATGAAGCTGACGTGGATAAGTGCAGAAAAAGAGAAGATATGGTAGAGAAAAGATAGTGGAACTCATAGGCAACAGAAAGAAGCTGGAAGCAGCTAAAGAAGAATGCAAGAGGAACTAGCAGTTGCGATGGCGGGTGAATAAATAGCCCGTCACCCAGTCGAAAGGAAGAACATGCACGGGTGCAGAGGGATTGAAGAGGATCGCGCAGATGTTGCAAAAGAGCTCTATCCTGAGCATGATATCCTTGTAGTTCTTAGGCTTCTATTATCTATCTCTCTGTCCTATGGGACATCTGTAACAGAATTGTAAGCTCTCCCTATTGAGAAATGTAACTGTGGATCCAGCTGAAGGTTATTAATATACTTGCAGGTTGTCGTCTTGTTATGTGAGTTACATGCATGCATGATGTCTGTGGTATCTTAAAATTTTATTTGCTTAGTATCTGCACAATGTTCTGAAACGCTCTTACGTATATGATGTTATTTATGCAAATGATTCTATGTTAATATTTAGTTGCGGTTCCATCCGCCACTATAGATTTGTTCCCCTTCTGCATGTGGTTGCATCACGCCTCGGGTGAGACTCTCTCCTCCCCAGAGTAGGGTGAAAATTCCGGTGTGGCTCTAGACTACAACAAACTCCTTTTTTGGCCCCAATCCCTGAACTTGGGTCTTGCCCGCGAGACCTATTTTCTCACCGACAAATGGTTCTGTTGCCGGGACCCTAAAATTCATGAGGGGAACTAGATCATGGTATCAAGGATATTCGAAGGAGAAATACAGAGATGGTGGGATAACCACCTGGACCTGTTTATAGGTCAGAAATCGGAGCTGACGAATCAAAAGGAGAAGGTGCTTAAGGATCTAATCCTTTTCTCGGATTCCGCCAATGATACGTACGAGATCCTCTGGGGAAAATTTCCTAGTGACCTATATAATTGGTTGCAGAGGTTGCAGACCAAGGTGACTAGGGAAAAATCACGGAAGATCCACCGCAAGTGGGTGCACGGAGATCTGGTGGCCCTGCATCGGCTGAATACTGAGTTGACCCGCGCTGTATATTTTTGGGTAGAGTCTACTTTGGATGGGTATATTGTGGAGTTTGCCGCAGAGTGCTACCAGTCCTTCTCTAAGGCTGAGGCTATCTTTCGATCCGGGCTAAGAGGGAAGCTGCTTCAAGAAATTTCATTGTGGATTAAGGCCTTGATGGTGGATGAAGGGTTGATGGAATTCCAGAAATCAAGCATGGAAGCATAAATATCCAGTGCTGGGGGAAGGGCCTGAGGGACAAATGCTACGTGAAGTGTGAAGCAGGGGAGTGGGGCAATGGATACTGCGACCGCAAGGAGGTTGAGGGAGTGACGTGCACATCGGAGGGCGCAGATTGCTGACAGGTGGCGAGAAAGGGTGACGCGCGAGTTGAAACGACGAGGGAGTAATAGGAAGGATCAAGAGGAGGCGCCTCAGAGGATAGTGAATATGGAAGGCCAGGTGGGCCCCCAGAAGATGGAACGGACTGTTGTGGGAGTGTGGCAGGTGCATGGGAGCCCAGTCAGGAGAAAGAGGGAGATGGCGTCTGATGAAGAAGATGCAGGTGTGCAACGCGAAGAAGGTTCTGATGGTGAATGGTACATTGCGATGCAACGGTTATTCCAAGAACGGATGACATTCATATCTCCAGGTATTCCTACTTCCCAAAGTTTGAACAGCAAGGATCCCTACCTTCCCCTGGTACTCTATAAACCTTTAAGTGATATTTTCATTAACTTACAAGAGTTGAGTTGATTGCATAGCAGTCCATTGTCAGCAGTGACGCATGTTAATAGTAGTGTTACTAGTAGTATTGCAATTCCTAGTGGTATAGTCACGCAACCAGGACCCAGAGGGTTTATTCTAGTCACACCTTCGCAAGTGAATATGGTGGGGTCATTCACCTGGTACCCAGAATTTTCTGGGTGGGGTAATGATGATGTGGAGGAACATTAGTACCTCTATGAAGCCATATGGATGACTCGACAGATTCCAGATGCAAGAAAGCTAATAGAATTCCAAACCACACTGAGAAAAAGGGCATTGCGCTGGTTCATAAAGTGGTCAGAGGCCCACCCGAATCCCGTAATTGCGGATGTCAAGCGGGATTTTGTCCGAGAATTTAAGATTCCTCAGATAGACCCTAGCAAGGTCTGTCCGAACTATGGGAGATTAAGCAGAGAGAAGGAGAGACTACGTGGGAGCTGATGCGTAGGTTAAAATATGCGATTGGGAAGCTCAGCTACCTGATTGACCCAAACCATTAGAGGGACTAGTTCATCAAGGCTCTGCTTCCCTTGACACAAACCCCCCTCACCCAGCAAAATATCGAAAACTTGCAGGATGCTCTGGAACAGGCTATGAAGATAAAGGAAATGGCGGGCTACCCTTAGGAATATAGGGGAGGGTTGGCCCCGCAAGATCCTTCCCTATTGGGACTGCAACATCAGATTACCAATCTGACTGAAAAACTTAAGGAGATGTAGCCTATAAGACCAGCCAGGCCGAATGTTTGGTGCACACACTACCTGGTCGAAGGGCATGTGGCAACTGAGTGTCCTCGGTTGCGTAGCCCAGGATTGGGGCCCTTAGTCACGGCAATACAGAAGGATCCACCTAGTGGGGGTGGCGCACCGATGAACCTGAAAGGGGTCTTTCCGCTGCAATAACCTTACGCATGGTTCCCAACTCAACCAAACCAAGCCGCCACAGAGTATTGCAAAATTTTCCGGATGGTGGGTCATCAACCTCAAACGTGTCTGATTTTGTAGAAGTACTCCAATATTCCAAACAACGTATACTATGAATTTTGTGCTTCCACAACTCACAACACCGACAGTGCAGAGCTCTCGATGCACTCGGGGACCGATTGGATCGGTCCTCCTACAGGGTGAACGAGGCTTCCAGGGGAAGAGGAGGTGGTATGAGCGGAGGCTGCACAAGGGGATGGGGTCCACTGAAATGCTACAACTGTGACCAAGAGGGCCACGTGGCCCATGAATGCCCCCTACCCAGAAGACCGTGGTGTTCCCAGTGCCGTTTGAACATCCATGTGACAGAGTACTGCCCTGAACTTATCAAGAAGTGGGAGGAATGAGCACGGCAGAGGGGCACGAATATGGTAAACGCAGAACCTCGGGGGACAACAACTTTGGCCATGCAGAGCGTAGCCATCATGACACGAGGAGGAAATAAAACGATGGAGGACGCTCGTGAGAAGGAGCCGATATGAGGGATCATGCCTGCCTCCCCGAAACAGCTAATCAGGCCGGAAGCGCAGAAGAAATACTTCCAGGAGGCGGTGGAGAAATTTTCCCAGCTAGGGGGAGACAAAGGTATTGGGGTACCCATGATGACCGATACTAGGGAATAGAGCACTATGGGGGCTCTGATTGAGGAATGGCTCCATCTATTCCTCAAAATTGTTGACAATGCTTTAATGTGAGAACAACTCAAGCATACCTTGGAGAACGTATTGCAGGGGAACACAGGGCCGAGGGAGCCCTCGAACACAACACCCTAGTATGTACATTGGGTCAAGAAGAACAAACGTAGAACAGGAAAAGAGTTCCGGCTCAACATGCAGGTTGCGGGATTTCAGATTAGAGACACCATGCTCGACTTAGGATCTGATGTCAATATCCTGCCTAGGAAGACGTGGGAGGCTCTGGGGTGGCCACGGATGACTTACTTGCCAATCTAGCTTAGGATGGAGAATCAGTACTGCATTTTTCCGATCGGCTGGCTTGAAGATGTCGAGGTCGACATCGCGGGGGTCAAGACTTACCCAAACTTTGAGGTCATTGATATTATGGGAGACAAAGATCCCTGCCCTGCATTGCTAGGAATCGACTGGGATTTTGAAAACTACGCCATCATCGAACTCAAAAAGGAGATGAAGATTTTTGAAGACGGCGAGGTCCGAGTCACTCAGCCTCTCGACCCGTATTAAGGTCCGAGGTATACAAAAATTGTGGATAATAGGGAGGATGCTCAGATGTTGGAAAACCTTTATCAGATGACAATGGGGAAGAGGGAGTATTATATTAAATCGACAGCAACCGGATCCGTAAACTGGCACAGTGTGCCAACATTGCTTGAGTCCGTTGGATTGGAGCAGAGATAAGGGACTAGCCCACCCTGTCCAACATGCACGTAGTAAATAACTTCATTGCCAAGATGGAAGAAAAGGTACTGGAGGAGAACATGATACCACCTTTGGACGTAGCACTCCAGTCCACATCAGCCTATTGGTGGAAAACTCACCGCAACTCCATGTCACGATGGAGTTGTGTAGCATCGGCTTTGAGGGCACAGTTCAAGGAAGACGAAGGACCTCGAAGCAAGCACAAGTACCAAGGAAATTTTGATCTGAGAGACCATCTGAAAACCTATCAGGAGCAGTGGCGAGGCGTACGGTACCCAGAGGAGCTGTGGGTACATCGGTCTGTCCACTCCTTGGATACCATCACCCATGCCTGGTACTTAGAAGAAGAGAGAAAAAGAGGGACCAGCTCTTTGTAGGAAGTCGTGAAAAAATTTGTTTGGTGCTTTTCATTTGAATGGAAGACAGAGCTGGTGTCCCAAGCATTACATGCCATAAAGGGGGTACTATTTCTCCGCAATCCGGGTACTGACAGGAGGACACTAGCACTGAATCCTGAGGGCAGACGTGCGCTGGCTTTCCAACGGATCGATGGTGAGCCAGACGATGACAGTTTGGAGGACCTGAGGCACCTATAATTTGAAGAGACAGAAGGCGCACAGAACATCAAAGAAGAGCCAACCACTAAAGGATTCCATCTACTTCCGCTGAAGACAAAGAGGCTAAACATTGGCACGGAGGAAAAACCCAAAATGGCTACAGTTGGGGACTATTGGGACGAGGAGACGAGAAAGGAAATTTTCAGCCTCCTCCAGGAATACGAATACCTATTCCCTTCATTGGTTGCAGATTTAAAGGACATCAAAGGGGACCTCGGAGAAATGTGAATTATGCTGAAACCAAATGCCAGGCCCATGAAGCATCGACCTTACCAGTTGAACCTGTGGATCAAGGAAAAAGTCAAGCTGGAGATCGATAAAATGTTGATGGCAGGTCTAATCTTCCTTGTGGAAGAAGAAAAGTGGGTGAGTCCCATCGTCATTCAGAATAAGAAGGACAAGTTAGAAATCTGCGTCTGTGTGGATTACCGAAGTTCGAACAACGTCTGCATCCATGACCCATTTCCCACCCCCTTCAACGACAAAGTATTGAACAATGTTGCCGGAAATGAGGCCTACTCCTTCATTAATGGATTCTCAGGCTACCATCAGGTGCGCATTGTGGAAGAGGATAAAATGAAGATGACGTTCACCACTAAATGGGGGTCTTTTGCATACCACGTGATGTCGTTTGGGTTGAAGAATGCCCCTGCTGTGTTTTCCTAGATTTTCATCGCTACTTTCCGAGAATACATTCATAAGTTCCTCGAAGTCTACATGGACGATTGGATCGTCTACAATTTGCTAAAAGACCACGCCACCCTGCCACGCATCATGTTTGATCAGTGTCGACAATTGCAAATTTCCTTGAACTTGAAGAAATGAATCTTTTCGGCTCCCTTCGGAACACTCTTAGGACATGTGGTGTGCAAGCAAGGGGTCTGTGTCGACCCCGCCAAGGTAGCAGTGATCGTCCACATGGAAGCTCTGGAAATGGTGAAGCAGTTTTGGTCACTGCTAGGGCACATGGGGTATTACAGACGGTTCATCAGGAATTACGTGAAGATCACTGCTCCTCTGGAAAAGCTACTACGGAAGCCAAAAGTGTTCCAATGGACGGATGACTGCAAGTTGGCTCTTGACACCCTAAAGGAGAAGCTGGCAACGGCACCCATTCTGGTCCATCCAGATTGGGATAAGAAGTTCCATGTGCATATCAATGCTTCTGGTATTGCACTGGGGGCTGTCTTGGCACAACCAGGGGAGATGAAATTTTACCACCTAGTCTACTTTTCCAGCCGTAAATTGTCCAATGCAGAGTGGAATTACACCACCACGAAGAGGGAAGCCCTCGCAATGGTGTACTCGCTCCAGAAGTTCCGCCACTATCTCCTAGGAGGTAATTTTAAGTTCTTCACTGATCACTCCGCATTGAAGTACCTAGTCAATAAACCTATGTTGAAAGGACGGATATGACGATGGATTCTACGCTTCCAAGAATTCACCTTCGAGGTGATTGTCAAGCCCAGGAGGTTGAACGTCGGGTCGGATCACTTATCCAAGTTGGAGACGGGGGAGAATGAGGGCTCTCTCGATGATCAGCTCCCTGATGTTGATATTTTCCGGATAGAAGCCATACTAGATTACTTGGCCGACATCGCAACTTACCTAACCACAGGGCAGTGCCCTTACTCCAATCTAGAAATGAAACCTGGTCGTCCGTGTCGCCGAATATCAATTGATTGCGGGACAGTTGTATAAATTGGCCTTGATGAGATTCTGCGAAGATGTGTCCTTGACCATGAACGTGAGGCCGTGCTGTGGGAATGCCATAGCGGCATTGTGGGAGGAAATGTGGGGGTGAAACCCACCGCTAGGAAAGTGCTACAAGCTGGAATCTGGTGGCCGACGGTCCATGCGGATAGTAAATAATTTGTCAAGAAATGCGATGTTTGTCAGAGAACAGGGAGGCCCTCTCATAGAGACGAGCTACTGATACACTCGGTGAACGTGTTTCAGCCATTTGAGAAATGGGTGGTTGATTATGTCAGCCTCATAGCCCCGGTAGCCAGGCATTCCAAAGCCCGGTACATCATTACCGCCATAGACTACCTCACCAAGTGGGCCGAGGCAGTGGCGTTACGGGACTATACGGTCGATACGACAGCCAGGTTCATCTTTGAACACATCATCAGCAGGTTCGACTGCCCATGGAGCTTAACCAGTGACCAAGGTATGCACTTCATTAATGAAACGATCAAATCGCTACTGGATACCTTCATGATACAGCATCACAAAAGTAGCCCGTTCCACCTGCAGGCCAATGGCATTGTTGAAGCGTTCAACAAAATCCTCGAAAAGGGTTTGATGAAGATCTGCAATGCCAAGCGAGATGATTGGGACGAACGATTTCTAGCCGCACTATGGGCCTACAGAACAATGGTGAAGCGTTTGACCAATCAAGCACCATTCCAGCTGGTGTATGGTCGTGAAGCTATGATTCCCACCGAGTTCACCATACCAAGTCTTCTAATCGCCACATCCCTAAAGTTCTCAAAAGAGGAATCACTACAGGAGTGCCTGCATGAATTACAAGAACTGGATGAGGCTCGGTTCCTTGCCGAGTTTCACCAAAATGTTCAGAAGGATAGGCAGAAGGCATGGCATGATCACCACATTAAGAGAAAAACGTTCTAGGTTGAAAGTAAGGTTCTCCTATACGATAGCAGGTTTCAGAAGTTTCTGGGAAAACTGCAGATGCATTGGTTGGGACCCTACTTCGTCATTGAGATTAAGGATTCCGGAGCCATTCGGTTGGATAAACTGGATGGTATTATTTTACCTGGGTGGGTGAATGGCGCACACCTGAAGCCATACCATGACTAATTTTATTTCACTTTTTGTTAATAATTCTCGCACTCGAGAGAAGCTGTAGTGTAGTGTAGTTGAATAACTCTCCCGCAACTGGGATGAGCATAGGTAGTGTTCGTTGTCCATGCATAGGTCGTCAATAAATGCTAGGTTATGGGGACTGCACCTCAACCGATTTTGGTCGGGGAGGGGCGTGTCCAGTGTGTCATCCCCGTAGGATAAGGAAACGTGTCAAGTGTCAGTCCCTATCATTTCATTTAGTACTTGTGTCAGTCTGTAGGATTGCCTAGATTTGCAACATAAATTGCCATAATTAGAAGTAACCTTGTAGTAATCATTTTTCCATAATTCAAAGTAACCTCAGCCGTCGCGTCCGCCCATTTCCCCATACACTGTTAGCAGATGTCAGAACACACCTCAGTAGGCGACTGATCGCACGCTTATCGCCATGGAGGATGCCAACAGGAATTAATTCGTTATGGGGTCTCATCAACCTCACTCTTGTCAGTTAATTACATAGCCTGCATGAAGAAAAGTGTGAGAATGCCGAAGACATCTGAGTTAGAATTAGACATTTCTGGAGACACAAAGGAAATTGGAGCAGAACCAGAGCGGCAGAAGTATCCCAAAGCACAGAGCCAAGAGAAGGGGTCGAGAATTATTCTACAAGTGTATCAACGTCGCGCAAAGATGAAAAGAGCCAATCTAGTAGTAGACACAGCTCGACAGTCGGATTCATAAAATGGAGTCCCTCGTTGGGAAGTATGACAATGCTGCCCTCATAGATGTAGACCTCACAGACTCTTTCAAGTTCCCAACACTTAATATGGAATGCTATACCACAGAAGCAAGGCGTGCAACAAACAGAATTTTTCTGGAGTTCCTAGGCCTCTAGCAGTCCTCCATTCTGAATTTAAGGAATCTGCCAGTATTTGGGATGTCAAGAGCAGCCATGCAATGTAACAAGTTCTTGCTTAGTTGAATTCAGAATGGGTCCTTGTGGTTGGGCAAAGAAATTCCAATCCATGCCAAGGATATCCACCGGCTCACAGGGCTCTCAAAGAACGGCCCGGATGTATCCTCTACATGTCAGATCACTTCCAAAAGAGAAAAGAAGTCAGGAGACGCAGACTATTATGAAAAATATGGCATACGACAGGGAGGAAAGGGAGCGAATATGGAACATATCAACAAGCCCGAAGTCATGTTCGCGTGTTACCTCTTTGCCAGTAACACAATAAGGCATTACACAAAGGGCGAATGTACCCTGGATACCATTTCCATTGCGGAGCACTGCATCCAGGGGGCTGAGTTGAACTAGTGTTCCTTCCTACTGAAGGAGTTGTTCGACGCATGCGAGGATAATTACAAGATGGCCACGAGCTTCATCTATGGATATTTGATAGCTGCACTGGCCATGTGGAAGTGGCATGTTCCCCTCGTCAGGCTGCCAGTATAAATAGTGGAGGGTCAGCCTCTGGCAATGAAATTCATCCCATGGAAGGTGTCGTGGGATCCTAGCACCAAAGAGGTCAATGCAGAGGCATTTCGGAGTTGGTATGGCTTAATTACATATGTGGTAACAGGCCAGCAGAGGGTGCCTAGGAATCTTCTGGATGGATACAGTGAGTAGGTATGGTTCGGTGTCAACCACAAGAACACCTTCCTCCGACCTACTTGTGTGCTGGAAGAGACATTTCATATGTGGCCGCTGAAGTTCCAACTCGATGACGCAGCCTTCCACAATGAAGTTTGTTTGTGGCCGGGGGTCTCGATGGAAGTTCGAAGCAGGGTACCCACATACAATTTCGACAAGATGCTACCACAACAACTACCTGGAGAATTGGAAGTGGAGGCAGCACAAAGGGTCTCCAACATGTAGCTCTTCCAACTCATTCACCAATTAAACACTAAGGTACGTAGCCTCAACGAAGTGGTCTGGGTTGTCTCAAGCAGTGCCACTCCTTTCCCTGTTTTTTCAAAGTTTAAGCTTTCTCAGTCCAACCCGCTTCTCCGCATGACCTCCATCACCTCCCCCATTCCTAATTTTTTATTTACTTCACCGAGTCTAATGACTACCCCGATGGGGGAAAAGAGTAAGTCCGCAAACCCCTTAGAAGCTCCCCAAGCCAAGAGGGCCCACACCATAGAGTCAAGTCTGGTGGTGGACCTCACTAAGGAAGATCCACCCCGACCATTGAGCCCAGGGGTACCCATATAGGAAGCACCATTCATCAACATAGGGGAAATAGGTGAGATTCCACCTGAACCTCCCATTGACCCCTCCGACTTCATAAACATTTGTCTTTCACCACCCCGTACTGCCCCACCTCCACCTACCACTTCATCCGCACCATCCAACTCATTCGCCATCGTGTCAGACCCAGTAATCTGGGATTTAATCAGTGGGGACCACAGGGCTGAGGTTGACTCAATTATAACAGTGATACCATCGGTCAACCTTGCTTGGGACCCCCAGGTTACTTTTTCTGATTTAATCACACAGATGGCACAAATCGTTGCAGACACAACTGGGATATAGCCTGAGCCTACTCCATTTCCACAGACTGCCCCAATAGATTAGCAGGAGTGGCCAGACCTGAATATGGCAGACTCCGCACCCCATCTAACTCCACCACTTTCCCCTCAAGAAAACTCCACTAGATTAGTTGCCAGTGGGAAACCACTGCAGGAATGGCGGTCGGATCAAAGTACTTCATCGGCCGACAACATGGAGACATGGGGTATGACTCAGTTGTACCACTTCATTTAGAGGGAAACCCAGCAGGCGGAAAGGCTTCACTCCGAACTGCAACAGAGGTTTGAGCAATAGCAGCAGTAGATCACCACGCTTACTGAACAACGCGAGCAGCTCACAACAGCACACGGGCAGCTCCAGGGCCAGATGAATGAAGTGGCCAGGGTGTTTACGAGACTATGGCCTGCAGTCGCGGCTCACTACACTCAGATGCCTGCAAATGTGCCATAAATAGATATATTACAGTGGGCCATCCACCTCAGGGTAGCATTCAGGGACCTCCACAAGGAAAATGTAGAGCTCCAAGCAGCGTTAGCAGCACGGCCTGTGCTACCTGATCCAGAAGCCGCCTACACAACACATATTACAGAGAAATAAGGCCAGGTCATCCAGATGCAGGAAGCTCTCACTTCAACAGCACGCGATGCTTACGACCTCTTGAAAGGTCTCCAAGAATGCTCAATGGCCCTTATGGTAAAGACTCAGCCCATTTCAACATAGCTGCAACAACTTTCGAAAGAGATTCAGGATGCCACGGACCCCTCATAGTTGGACCAGCTATATGCCCAGGCAGATGATTTGGAGATCCAGATCCAGCAGACAGAACCTAGCTTGGAAATGGCCAAGCAAGCAATTCGAGAGCTTTTCTAGCCCCTCCAACTCAGTGCCCGGACAATGCAGCAGTTAGCCGTCGAAGCCGAAACCAAAATCAACATGGTATACAGAGTTGTACTAATGACCATCGAGGAGGAAGTTGTCACTAAGATCGCCATGGAGACAGATGCATTATTACAGGGGTGGCACCAAGCTGTGACAACCTTCAACGAGCTTAAGGCTTCAGTGTTGAGCAAGATCCCGGAGTTGGGGCCCTTGTTTGGGCAGCAGACTGAAGGTGCACAACAAGAATAGGGCACGGGGTCCGGTGGAGTGATGGAAGTGGAGAAAATGATTTGTGATTGACTTGAGATGAGTCAAGAAACTATGGTCGGGGCCTGTTGGGGCTGTTGTTTTGAATTTTGAATAAATAATAGATTTTTGGGTTGCGGATCGACACATGGTAGCTGCAATAATCGTGAGTAGCGGAGCTACCGAGGTTGCGGAGGAATAAGAGATAGATGATGAAGCTGATGCAAATAAGTGCAGACAAAGATAAGATACGACATATAACAGATAGAGGAACTGATAGGCAACAGAAAGAAGCCAAAAGCAATTGAAGAAGAACGCAAGAGGAACTAGCAGTTGTGATGGCAGGTGAATAAATAGCCTGTCACCCAACCGAAAGGAAGAGCACACACGTATGCAGAGGGATTGAAGAGGATCGCGCAGATGTTGCAGAAGAGCTCTGTCCTGAGCATGATATCCTTGTAGTTCCTAGGCTTCTATTATCTATCTCTCTATCCTATGGGACGTCTGTAACAGAATTGTAAGCTCTCCCTGTTGAGCGATGTAACTGTGGATCCAGCTAAAGGTTATTAATATACTTGCAGGTTACTGTCTTGCTATTGTGAGTTACATGCATGCATGATGTTTGTGGTATCTTAAAATTTTATTTGCTTAGTATTTGCACAATGTTTTGAGACGCTCTTATGTATATGATGTTATTTATGCAAATGATTCTATATTAATCTTGATTTTCGGATCCATTCGCCACTATAGATCTGTTCCCCTTCTGCATGTGGTCGCGGCACGCCTCAGGTGAGACTCTCCACTCCCTGGAGTAGGATGAAAATGCTGGCATGGCTCTAGACTACAGTGAACTCCTTTTTTGGCCCCAATCCCCGAACCTGGGTCTTGCCCATGAGGCCTGTTTTCTCGCTAAAATTGTTCTTGAAGCCCTGGCATTTTCACTTGCCCTTAGATACTAGGTAGTTGTTACTATGCATCCCTAAGGAAATTTTCCTCCCCTATATCCCCTATTTCCAAGAAGCTATGTTCTTTGACTATGTTGCGGTTGGTGTTAGCCGCCTTCCAAACTATGGATCCTAGGGGGTCCTCGTTGAATCTAATCAGGTTTTTTCTTTATGATCCATCACCACCAAATTTTTGACCCAAACACCTGATTACTTACTTCTAGGTCCCTGGGCCCCAGACCTCCCACTCCCTTGGGGAGACAATTTGTATTCCAATAAACCAGGGTTCATTTCTTCTTGTTCTCAGTGTTGCCTGAGAGGAAATTTCTCTTGATGGCCCTCATTTTCTTAATAATCGGTTTAAGGGAAGCGAGGACTGAGAAGAGGTACATAGGCATGGCCTAAAGCACAGACTTCACCAAATTTATTCTGCTAGGATGGTTTAATTCCCTATGGGTCCAATTATTTAGTTTGGCTGTCATATTTTAAAATATTTATTTCCAAGTGCTCTGTCCAGCCTTAGATTATAACAGCGGGGCCCCCAAATAATTAGAAGGGAGGGAGCCTTCTAAGAAGCCCAAGATTCTGATGATGTTTCTTCATGTTACCTGAGGAGTATTGAAGAAGAATATTTGCAATTTCCCTTCATTTACCTCTAGGCCGCTCACTCTTTTGAATACCTCAAGGATATCTTTTAAGCCTCTAGCCTCTTTCACTGCTGCCTAACCCATCAACATCATATCATCCATGAATTGTTGGTGATTATGGTGGGCTACCCCCTCATGAAGCCCGAGGTCTTGAATCCTCCGGTCGTCTTGAATAGCCTTCAATGCTCTGCCCAACCCTTCTGCCATCAATATGAAGAGATAAGGGGACAATGGATCCCCTTGCCTAATGCCCCTCATTGCATGGAAGGTTCAGAAGGAGAAGCATTAAACAGAATAGAGTAAAATGCTGAGGAAACCAGATCAAGGACCCATTTAACCCAATCATGCAAAAACTTGAAAGCTTTGAGCAATTGCCTCATATATTTCCAGCTCAATTATTCATATGCTTTAGCCAAATCTAGTTTTATCATCATCCTCGACTTTGTAGTGTTATTTAGGGAGTGGATCACTTCCTGGGTAAGGATGACACCATCCAAAATATGTCTCCCCTCCACAAATCCAACTTGCTCCGAGGCTATAAGATTTGGGAGCAAGGGTATTAACCTATTTTCCATTACTTTCATGATAATTTTATAGATGACATTACATAATGCAATTGGCCTAAACTTAATAGGTTCTTCCGCTCTGTGCTCTTTTGGAATAAGGGTGAGGAAAGTGGAGTTGAAGGCCTTCATAATACTTCCCATTTTCTGAGAGTCCTATACTATTTCCCATAATTCCTCCTTCACAAATTCCCAGTATCTTTGTAAGAATTTGGTCATGAACCCATCGGGGCCTAGTGCTTTCCCTCCTTCCATATGTTTGACCACTTCCTCCACCTCGGCCATGTCAATTTTGTGCATCAACATATTTTTATTCTCCACTGACACCAGACAGGGTATGTTGGTGGTTATCTTTTCTATATCCGGTCCTTTTCTCCCCTCTATCTCATGAAGCATCCCTGAGAATAATTGGCTTAGGGTTCTCTCTAGAACTTCTTGCGTTTCCACATATTGGCCATTGGAAATTTTCAATTTGGCTATGTGGTTTCCTTGACGATGTTGTATTGTAGCTCTATAGAAGAACTTGGTATTCCTATCCCCCTCCTTGAGCCAAAGGTTCCTATATTTCTGCTGCCATAGAATATCCTCTTTCCTTTCACACTGGGAAAGCTCCAGGAGGATTCTGGATTCCACTTCCTTCTCCTCATCACTTTAGCCTCCGTGCATCACCCGTTTCTACAGGCCCTCAATATGGCCTTCTAGTCTCTGTTTCTTCTCTTGGATATTGCCAAAGGATTCCTTATTCCATTTCCTCAGCCATTATTTTATGAACTTGAGTTTCTATTGTAGACAATACATTTTTGAGCCCGAGGTGGCCTCAAATCCCCCCCACCACTCCATTATAAGACTGTGGAAGTTAGGATGAGACAAGAATAATCTCTCAAATCAAAAGGGTTGTTTCAAATTCTCAGCTAACCGATGTGAGTCTAGATAAATCGGCCAGTGGTTCGACCCTACTCCCAAGAGTACTATGGCCCTAGTCTCTCCACCCCCATCAAAATAGATTCTAACATAAGGAATCGATCTAGCTGAGAGGCAATGTGACGGGATCCTGCCCGTTTATTTTTCTAGGTAATTGGATGTTCATAGTTTTTACATCCACCATGTGCAGTTCTTCAATAAATTCATTAAATCATTCACTCATGCTACTGAGGGTCCTGATTCCCCCATTTTTCTCCCCCAAATTCCCGATCAGGTTGAATTCCCCACCTAACACCCAGTGCTTGTCCCCCACCCAATTCCTAAGATTTAAAATACCTTCTAAAAAGGCGGGTTTCAGGGCCATTTGAAAAGGCCCATAGACGTTCGACAACACCCCCCAAACAGAGGTGTTGAGGACATGAAAGTGGGCAGAGAGGGTATGGGGAAAAACCACAAAGTCTGAAAGGCTTACCACTGATGAGTTCCACAAATGCCTAACCCTTTGGCCAATCCCCTTGTGTCGAATTCCATCACCTCCAAGCCTTTCTAGATGTGTCATCTTATCTTCTTCATATCTTCACTGCAGCACTTTGTTTCTTAGAGAAAGAGGATCGAAGGTTTCTCCACTTGTATATTCCTTTTTATCATTATTTTTTTGAGTTGACTATTACAACATCTTACATTCCAAGATAGCACTTGCATGAGAGAGATTTTGATATAGTGAGAAAGGCATCCTCAATAGTTGGATATTTCCCTAATGCTACCAGTTTACCCCCCACTTCTTCGATCCTCTGGGCATTGCTATGTCTCCCTTGTCTTTCTCCTTCGGAGACCTTTAAGGATTCTGAAACCACTCCTAATGTCTTCGAGCTCTTAGATTTAATGATAGCCTCTCTTAAGAGTGCAACTTGTTGGAAGGGTATGTACCCTGGTTTTGGTTCCACGCAAGCTTGCTCTATCCCATCTAGGTATAACTCCCTATATCCATATTTTATGCCTCCTCCCCTTACCTTTTTTCTCCCTGGGTCATCTCCTCTTCGATATCCTAATGAGATGCTTTTAGTTTTGTGCCATACTTTCCTTGCTCCTTTTTAGTCGATTGTTCACCCACCTCAGCATTGGACCCTTCCTCACTAACCCTGTTCAAAGTCTCAAACTTATTCTTGGTCTGTATTTTCTTATGCATTCTGGTTCAGAGTTTCTTTTTTTCTATATTTTTCTGTTGACAACCTTTTAGAATCCTTTTATGTCCATCTCCCCATTATTGTTCTTAGTTGTTGCATGAGGGGAATTCAGAGGACATTCACGGAACAAGTGGCCATGTTCGTGGCACCAAATACACCTAAATGGGGTGTGCTCGTAGTCTATTGCCTGAAATTAGTCCTTATCATTCTAGGTCAGGTTCACTCCTTTCGATAACTCCTTCAAGATATATAGGTAAACAAACATGAAATCATAGGATACATAACTCATTTTCTTGGTCTGCTCAACCACATTGACGAAAGACCCCAATGTGTTACCTATATATTCTAGAATCTCGGGATGCCAAAATTCTGCCAGGAGGGAGTAGAGTCATAGCCACACCGGTGCCACTGAGAGATCCACCTTGTCCGAGTTGAATCACTCCTTTTATTGGGTTAAGTACAACCCTGCTGAGTTGTAGAAATAGGATCCTCCATTGAACACCCTATTTTTGTATTCCAGGTTAATAAATATTATCGTGAAGAAGCCCTTAGCCCTAGCTGCAGGTCATAGTTGTATTTTGGCTTCAAATTCATATTGATCTACCATATGAGGGTTTTTTCTGGTGGCCATATGCTGACAAATTTCCCTACCAAGGCATTGTATTTCATATACTGGATATGAGGTCCCATGCCATCTGATTTGATGTGAACCTGGGAATCTCCTTTATCTTAGGTAGGCATTGGCTAGGGCACTTGGCCTCCTTTGTTTTCCCTCCCCCAATCATGTGCTCCAGAACCTGCTCTTTCTAGGACCCCCTACAAGCCTTGAGTCCTTTGATCCTTTTGTTAGGTGCTCCATCACTAAGGGGCCCATTGAGGCCCCCCCCCTCAACTTCCATACTTCCTGCCATCCTTCTAGGCATTGTAGGCTCTGAGGAGCTGCCTCCATCCCCTGACACCACCTGCTACCTCCTACCTTAATTCACTGTTACTTAGGGTTTCCTCCACCTCGTAAATTCTTGGTAAACCTCCTTAAACCTTGGTAATGATGGAAAATATTTAGTAGCATATGATTCTAGTTGGATAACAAAAATATCAACATCTTCTTTTTGCTCATTTTTCATTATTAACATTTCTATTTGTTCACTTAGATTTCTAAGAATTTCTGTTTTAAAGTTATCAAGAAAATTTCCAAGTCCATCTTGACTTACCGATGTTAATGTTGATTTACTTACTCTTTCCCTTCCTCTCGATATGTGCTTGCATGTTTCACAAATTTCTTCAAATGATAATTGGTATACATCTCCTTTACTCATGAGATCAAGGAGATCAACCCACTCATCCCTAATTTTTCTAAGTAAGAGGGTTTTTAGTGTGTCAAATCCTAAATGATGCAATTTTTCCCTCCTAACATTATACATGAATATCTATATTATATATTTATATCACTCCTATAATTCTCAAGAGTTTTAAGATTTTTTATTTTTAGTTTAAAGAATATTAGAGGTAACCACGAACCTACTTTTAAGCTTTAGGATCTATCCTTCCTAATGCTCAGAGAGGGCTCTGTCTATATGATTTATCTTTGTTGATTGTATTTTATTTTAGGCTAGTTATGTAGGGTAAATTTTTTTTGGAATCTGATTTGATTTGGTGGTGAAATCACTTACTTAGATGGATAGATGTAGGTTTGTATTCCATTGGGCTAATGGAGTCAATGTGTAAAGCAGTTAGATCAGGATCAAGTTCTAAAGGGACATGTTTACAGGTAAAGATAACTGAGTTACTTCAGATATTCAAGGCTAATGGTGAAAATGGTTTCAATTGGGGTAAGAGAGAAATTAAGGGCTCTCAAATCCAGATAATGAGTGAAAAGGTAGGGGTCAATCGAAACTAGGGAGCAATAAAGGGTTCCTTAGTATAGATAGCAGTGGAAAACATGTAAATGATAAATAGTTCAAGACAGAGTGCTTTTAACATATTCTAAAATAAAAATTTATGATTTATGATTTATATTTAGAACAACATACAAATATTGATGAAAAACATAAGAAATTGACAAGGAAACAAGTGAAAATAATTCACTGTAGTGGCCCAATACATGAATCCTGTAATATGATGCTTTATTACTTTAATCCAGTCTGCTGACTTGAAATTGGTACAATCACCCTTAGGTTCAGAATAGTACAACTATAGAAATGTCTAGTAATTCATCCACACTCGATACTTCTAAATGAGAAGTATTTATACAAAAAATATTTACAAAATATCCTAAAGAAAACTTTGGAATTATTCATGGAAAAGAAATATCTTCATGCAAGAATATAGTGACAACTTTCTAATTAATGCTAGTTGTCCCTTTTTTATTGAAATTATTGTTTGCTATCTTGATTTAGTTACTGCTTTCTCTCTTTGTTGTTCAACGAAGGTTGCAACTAGACAATGAGGTGTCTTTGACGCTGGTAGCTTTATCTCTGCATTGTAATTTTTGATTTACTTTAAAATTTGACCTTGAACTGATACTCTTTATCCTGATAATCTTTCACTTATATTATTTCACTGATACTCTGTAACTGTAAATGTAAAAACAACAAGCTCTGTTTTATTTATTTTTTTACTGTTTTGTACTTACTACAATCTGATTTCACAGTAAATCAGTCAATTTTCCCCAAACTTCAGCTTCTGCTAGTTTTATCTTCATCATTCTTCTAAAAATCTCATCAGCTTCAATATACTTTGAGAATGTGGGCTTGTTGATAAATATGTGTTTCACCTCATGCTGTAGGTAAAACAAATTCTCCAAATTCTTATAGATTTCCTTCCCTATTGGAATACCATGTTAGGTAGGCAGATTAACCTGATCTTTGACAGCTTCTTTCATTTTATGTTGTGAAACCAGCTCTAAAAATAGAAGAAAAGAGATATCAACGCCTTAGAAATAAGCCATTTCGAGGGGGAAACCTACAATACATTACATGAACGAATAATTCTTGGATGATAAAAATGAAAAAACTTCCTTTCTATATATAGGAGTCCATGGGGCCACAATGTAATCCTAGCCAACCTAACAATAATAATGTAAGGGCACAATAATAACAATATGGGGTTTACAGGGGTACAACAATAAAAATAAGGGGGGCTACACTAACATAATAAGGCACTACACTATTAATATAGGGAGTTAACAATCCCCTCTACTTCAAACAAGTGTTGTCCTCAACACTTGATTATTTCTTGATGATTCTGTATAAAATTCTCATCGTCCCATGTGGAATCTTCTACAGGAAAGTTCTTCCACTTGTTGAGATACTTTGAAATTGATCGTACTTTTTGAGTTCTTGTTTCTGTGACTACTTCAAAACTTCTTTCGATTTGATGTTGATCTTCCTGTTGTTTCCTTAGATTATCCACTAAAGTTAGGTTATCCTTTGAGAGTTGGAGAACTTATTGTTGATGCTCAATGTGATTTTCCACTAATTTATCATCCATATTAGCTATTATTTGATCCTTCAAACCATCAAACTTAGCCTCCATTTCTTCTTTCAAACCATCTATGTCATCTTCGGTTGCTCTTCATAAGATCAAAATTTGCTGCACTTGGTACCGTAATTTTGATATCTCATACTGCAATTCTTCCTCTTCATGCATCATAGTATAGATTTTTGAGGGCTTAATGGGTATGGAATTATTTTTTGGAGGCATTATAGAATCCAATACTAATAAAAATTCTAAAATATGCCCTTGGAATAAATTAAAACTAATTTTTTTCAGACGAGACTTATGTAATTCGAAAAAATGCACGCCTTTTTCTTGCTTTTGAAGAGCTCTATATTAAAACTGAATTATATATGTGATTTCAGATCGCCAATAGCTAAAATTTGGCCCTATCATATCCCTCTAAATTCTCTTTTGAATGCCACAGGTCTGACCTGATTTGGATTCTTCAAGACAAAGTTATGTCCAATATCCCATAATGACCTAATTATGAACTAGTTCAGTAGAGCCAACTTGTACGAATTGTCACGTGTCACTTTTTGCTTCTTTGGCTCTAAAATTGATATATGGGAAACTACAGTTCTTGCAATTCCAGTAAATTTTTATAGAATTCCAATCTGATGCTCAGAGAGAGACTTATGAAGATTTTCCTATGATCACCTCTTTGAGATGAAATTCGGGAGCCTAAAAGAGACCTAGCTTCCATAGATCATATCTTTGAAAATGTTGTGAACCAAGATTTGAAATTTTACTAGGAGTTTCCTCAGGCTTTCAGCTTCATCTTGCGAAAATTTAATCTTCTGAAACCTCTTAGAAAAAAATGTATAGTGGAAATTCCGTGATGACCTGTTTAGGTGAAATTCAGGAGCCTGTAAAAATTCCTAATTTCCACAGATCATATCTCCAAAAATATTGCGAAACAAGCTCTAAAATTGTGTAAAAATGTTCCTTAGGATTTATGCTTCGTGCTTTAAAAATTTTAGCTTCTGAAACTTCGTAGAAAAAACGTTATAGTGAAAATTCCACGATGACCTGTTTGGTGCAGCAAAACCCTAGAATCCAAAGCTCTGATACCAAATGTTGTGAAACCAACTCCAAAAATAGAAGAAAAGAAATATCAACGCCTTAGAAATAAGCCACTTCGAGGGGGAAACCTCCAACACATTACATGAATGAAAAATTCTTGGATTATACAAATGACAAAACCTCCTTTCTATATATAGGATTCCATGGGGCCACAGTGTAATCCTAGTGGAGCCACAATGTAATCATAGCCGACCTAACAATAATAATGTAAGGCACAATAATAACAATATGGGGTTTACAGGGGTACAACAATAACAATAAGGGGGGCTACACTAACATAATAAGGGAATACACTATTAATATATGGACTTAACATTTTCTTGTCATAGTCATCCTGCTGCATTACTTTGTCATGAATAACTAATGGATTTGGAAGGCCTTTCTGCCTTAGGACATTGAATTTCATCATAAACCTTGTGATATCCACCTCCATGTTTTGGAATTTTTCTTCTAACTGTATCATCAAAATTATTTTTAGAAGTTACCTTCCTAAATTCTAGGATGGTCTTTGTTCTGTCATTAATACCAATTTCTTCTAGCTCTTGTCTGTTCTTAGAATTTAGTAACTTGATGATTTCAAAAGCTTCTTCAAGTTTCTTACCAAGCTCTTCTTTGATCTTATGGATTTCTTCTTTTGTTGATTTGACTAAATATTTCTGCTCATATATAACCTGGATTGATGGCCAAATATCATTGAATACTTCAATGATATTGGCCCATAGCTGTTGTCTGATTTGAGCCATGGGTTCTTTCAATGTTAGATCCTTTTCTAACTTCTTCAACTGATAATTTAATCTGTTTTCTCTTTGTTCTTAATTCTTATGCATTATCTTGGAAAGTTTATTTTCATCTTTAAGACTTTTAAGCTATTCTTCAAGTTTTTTTATCTCATTAGTTTTAATAGATATGTCTTGCATAGCTTTTAACAACTTGTTTGCTTCATCTGAATGCTGTGCTATTGTTGTTGAAGATTTTGTTGCTGAAGTGGTTGATGAAGTGATAGGTAATGTTGTAGCCATGGGGACTGTTGGTGCCAGTGATTCAGCTAGTGTGGAAGGTACAACAGTAGTAACTACAAGAATCACTGTGACTAGAATTTCTTCTTCTTTATCCTTTTTCTCTTGGACCAACTTGTCCATTTCACTCTCCATTTCCTTTATCTGAGCAATCAAATGTAAAATGAGATTCATCATCTCGTCTTTCTAATTTTTATCCTGTAAGACTTCCTTGGCTTGAGTAAGTCCTATAGGGGGCAGCTTTAGTTGCTTATTTAATGCAACAATGTCTGCATTTTTCTTCTTTATCAATTCTTATGCAAATTTAACATTTTTAGGATCATATCCTACTTCAATTACTAGCTCTTCCAAAGATTTAATTCTAGTGTATTTTTCCTATGAAGATGCATTTTCTAATTTGAGTTGAAATATAATATTTGCAAGAGTGTTTTTCAGCTTTTGTACACTCATGATCTTGGTGGTCATTGTAGAATAGATCATCTCCGTTGCTTGCTTATGAAACTCAAATTGGTACAGAGGATGAATATCTTTGGGCGAAGACTTCAAAATCTGTCTTTTTGTAATCAGAGGATGACTTAGGAGTTTGAACTGTAGGTTGAAGAAATTTCATCTGTATATTTTTATTCTTATAGTCAAAGATTGAAAGTAGCCTATTCTGGATGCCAAGAGTTTGTTTCAGATATTGAGAATATATTTCAGCTTTAATTTCTTCATTTCTGGCTTTCATTTCTTTGTATCTTTATTTGATATCCATATCCTTTTCTGCTGGTTTTTTAGATGAAGAAACTTCAATACTGTGCTAATTCTAAATAAGTTGAGTTTTTGAAGTAGTAGGTTGTTGTTCTTCTTCAATTATTGTAGGAGGTGCATTGTCTTTTGCTGCTATTTCTGTATCAATCACCTCTTTGGTTTCCACTTCTTTATTAGCAAGATTTAACTTTGGATTTTTACTGTATCTTAATTTAAACTTGGTCTTTGTTGTAGTCTCTGCAAAATAAGATCCTTCCTCTTTATTTATTTTTGCATTCTTGTCTTCTTGGGCTGGAGTCTGCAAAGTTTGACTAGTATCACTTTGCTTCTCTGCCTCTACCAAGGTGTTCTCCAACCATTCAGTTTGATTGGAGAACTTCTCTATCTCTGGTTTATTTTCATGTACATATGGAGTGAGTTTGCACTTTATTCTCATTTTACTTATAACTCCAAGGGGATCATAATATCACATAAATTTTTTAGTGAATTTTAATTCCTGCAAACATTTTTCAGCTTCAGGACCTACATCTCTATTATTACAGATAAAAGGGCCAACCTGATTTTTCAATTTGAACTATGTCTTATTCTTTGCTGTCAAGAAATTAATTGCATCTGAATCAAGAATATTCCTTATGTATTCAAGGGAAAATAACCTCATAGGGAGGTATTTAGGCAGTTTATATGGAACCAGACTTGATCCATATACTCTTATTTCAGTGTGGTTTGGTACAAGTACCAATCACCTGCCCTATCATGTTCTGACAACTAGAGGAACTTGTTAATATATTCACTAATTATGGGCTGCATGCTGCTATTCAACAAATTTACCATAGGATGAATGAAAGAATCAATAAAATATGTATAAGTGAACTCATTGGATTATTTCCTTATTAAGGAAGTCCAAAAGATGACTAATTGAAGATTTCCTTCCGCATCAAGCTTCTGAAGGTTTATATTAAATTTCTCAGACTGAAAGTATAAGAGCATGTGGAATAGGAATGAAGAATACTTGAAAACACCTTTAGAAGGCATTTTGACCAACTGCTCATGGATATTTTCAGCAAGATATTGGGAAAAATTATAAATGGTAGCAGGAGGTTGACCATCTGTGAAAGTGGAAAAAAAACCTAGCATTTCTACATCAACATGTTCATCTGTAAAATATCCAAGAATAAAAGACAACATGGATATGATATGTATTGTCCTTTCAAAGAATTTTGTAGAAGAGTATGGAGGATTTATCTTGGGACTTTCTACAGAAGAAGGTATGAAAGTCTAGAATATCTGGAACCTCTTGGGAAAGTCTAGATTTAGGTATAGCTGAGTGATGACCTCAATGGATAAAGGGATTTCATTAGGCCTAGGATGTATCTGCAACATATGATTAATTCACTCAACAATAATGGTAAATAGGATTTCCTTTTCATGGTTTATTATTGCTCTCTGATCAAAGAAATAGTAAGATTGACAAAGTCTAATTACTTTTGGGCATTGGAAGGTATGAGGAACAACATATTTTGGCAAATTTGACTCCTAGATGAAAACTTCATCAGCTTGATCTATGGATTTTTCTTGGCTCCAACAGTGGAGCTCAAGAAGGTTAAATTATGTGACTGTATCAATAATTTTGAAGGTTGTTTCAGCTAATGGAATGTGCTCTATATCTACAACAGGGGGTTGTAGAGAATTGATAGGTACAATATTTTTGGAATCCATTGCTTTGCTTTATTTATCAATTTTATTACTATTTTGACTTTAGAAACACTGATTTAGGCCTATAGGAGCACCTTTTAAAGTTATAACAGTGTGTAGAAGGATTTGGATAGAACAGGGGCTTATCTTTTGTCTGCAAAGGTATAAACTTGCTCAGTTAACTTAAACTGTAATCTCTATAATAAAAGGCAATCTCAAGACCTTAGAGTTTCTGCAAAAGATATATAGGGCAGATAGTGCTATTTTTGTGAAAAAAATTAGTCTCAAGACCTTGGAATTTGGTAAAAAGACACCTAGATTCTGTAGAAAATGGATTGAAATGCATAGGAGGCTTTAAACTTCTTCAGTTATTCAATCTATGACTTTTAAACAGTCCAAGGCTTCAGAATCTATGCAAGTAGGTCCAGGGTTTACAGAAAAGAGTTTTTAGGAAGGAATAGGGTTTTCTTTAGGTTTTCTTAAGGCTTCTAAATGATTCAATTAGCTATATTACTTCTGTAGATCAAGGAATATGGTATTTTCTTTTGAAGAATACCTGGAAAAATGAAGATTTTTGTCTGCGCAGAAGTTTTATGGGGTTGCAAAAAGCTTTCTGAAGCTTTGTTGGTCTTTAATAGCACTTGGATGGCTTCTGCAATGTTTGTATTATGTTTCAATTTGGCTTAAAGATGGAGTCAACAGAAATTTTTTTGGTCCAAATAGCACTGTCTGCGTGAAAATGGTAACATAAAAGGATTAAAAGGATGCAAATGGGTGGTTATATGCATTTTTATCAATTTTAAATGCATTAATGAGTAGTCTATTTTAAATTGACAAGGTGGTTTGTGCAACTGGTAGAAGAAAACCACCGAACGGTTTTCGCAATCAGTAAAGATGGTAAGCGAAAATGGTTTGATTGGTGTGATCAAATAATAATTGGCCACGTAGTAGGGAGGAGAGCCCCGCAAACCAAAATTTTCGCAAGGTTTGGGGTGTGTTATCAATCAGGCAAAGAAATGTGCGATAAGGTTTAATAGCGGTCGGATCTGGCGGATGAAGATCAGACGACTAGGATGATGCGATGGAATCGTAGGATCAGATGGCGTGGGGCCCATGGTTTAAATTATGTGGTAGGTTCATATGTATTAAAAATAAGGTTTAATACATATAGCCGGGACTTATTATACTATTGGTTAATGTGTGATATGGTCGGGGTTTTATAATAAAACCAATGGGGTGCAGGTAAGTGTAATGTTATAACCAGTGGGGATAATAAAGGACCGGGACCGGGATTATCTAACATGTAGGAAATAAAACCATAGGTTTAAATAAAAATATGGGTTGGGAATGATATATTAAGGATTTACTTAATATGGGATAAAGCTATAACGGGAGTTAAATACATAAAGTTAATGTGTTAAAAAGGAAATGTAATGCAAAATGTCAAATATACTAATTATAGTGTAAAAACTGATGTCGAGGGTAGATTTCTTCATTGTGGGTCCCGATATATAGATTTTAACCATTTTATACTTAGGGTTAAAATATTTTTGTCTTTTTTGGGTATTTTTGAATAAAAGGGGAATTAGTAAAGGACTATCACTTTTCTTAAGTAAGATGTGTTTTTAACTTAGAAAAAGAGGTTTTTTGCAAGGAGGAAAAGGAGAAAAGGGTAAAATGAAGGGGAAGAAGGTATTTTTACAAGGGAAATTATTTTGAAGGGAAATTAGTAAATGAAATGACCAATTATCTGTTATCCATGCTTGTAAAAACTACTTTTACCTACCCATCTGCTACCCTAACATTTTTTCTTCATTTACATGGGTGCATCTGAGCTTGCAAACCCTTATCCATTTTTCTTTTAAATAATAAACTAACTAATTCTATCCTTATTTCTTCCAAGGGTTCAGATTAAGCTGTTGAACTCCTTATTATTCTCTACCTAACTACTGATCTGCCAGTATTAAATTTTTTGGCTAGATCTTTATTCTCTATCCAACAACATGAAATTTAAGGCATGAAGGGTTAGGTTAGGCAGTTTGACCTTCATGGATTCTAGCATTTTAACAAGTTGCACACAAGGCTTTATTTTGTAGTATAAGTAAATAGTGGTGGCATTTTGATTTGCATCACTTTCATGTTTTATTTTTATCTCTTTTTGTTTGGGGTCCATTTTTATATTCTTTTTGATGTTTTTTCTTTCAAGTCCTTTCATTTTTATTTTAGAAATTTTACCCTCTTTATATTTTTTTTCTAATATGGGAAAATAATTTGTAGAAATCAAAGTATGTACATATTACAAGACTAATCAAAACCAATTCAAAATTATGAATCCTATTATTATAGGACCCTAACATATCCTCAAGGCTCTCATCTTCTTCTTGATTCATTCTAAATTATTCTTCTTTAAGATCACAATCTTTATATTTTTCTAGAAATATATTTTTCATATCACTCCATGATCTTATTGAATTAGTACCTAAACTCATGAACCATTTAAGAGCTCTATCCTTCAATGTTGCAGGAAACAATATCAAATTTTTAGTGTGTGATAAGTAGCTATAAGATCTACAAAGTATTTCAAAATCAAAGAGAAAGGTTTCTGAATCCTATGACCTTATATCATGGAAGTTGGGAAGGAAATATGGAGAGATGTTCTTCATATGCACACTGACATCAGTATCTTGAATGGGAAATCCAAGAATATTTTCTTCATTGTGATCATCTCCATCCATTTATTCTACCTTTTCTACCACCTCTTCTTCTTCTACGTGCAAAAGTGGATGGTGATGTGGTTCTTACTACACCACATGATCAAATGGGGGGGTTGGTGTTGGAGAATTATTTTTGAATATTTATTTTGAATAAGAATGCTAATGCAATACAATTTTTTGTTTTGAAATGAAATATGCCTAATGAATTTTGTTTTTTGTTTTTGTAGAAAGGAAATAAATGAATCAAATAGGGGAGAAAAAAAATGAATAATTTAACACCTCCCTGACAAAGGTGACAAAAAGTGATGAGCCTCAGTATTCCAAAAATAATGTTGCAACTCCCGAGGCTACCAACTTTAATTATCAACCCGGGTTCGTACATACTTAAGAGGTATCAATACTATGTGTGCAACATACAATGTGTCCTTATCTGGTTGATATGATGTAATGGAGTGAATGTTATGAAATCAAATCCTAAACTAATTTCAGAAATAGAAATGTTGCTTTGAAAAGGAATTAATCGTAGGAAAGAACAACAATTTATAATTGAAATCCCAAGAGCATGAATTCAAATAAAAATACCTAATCTAATTTGAAAAAAGGAATGTCCTAGGTGGTGTTTACTCTTTCTAAATCATGTATTTATATACTAGGGGTCATATTTCAAGCCTAAGAGACAAAAACAAACCTTTGGGAGCAAATTTGGTTGAGTTTACATGTGCTACAAGAGTGCTACAGGCAACTCTGGTTTTGCTACATGTAGGTCTATTTTAGAAATAACTCACCGAATGAAAAATTAAATCAAATTAAAATGGGATGGGAATTTTTTTTATTTATTAAGTATTATTTCTTAGTTCTCCATTCCAAGTGGAATCACTCCAAAATACACTTGTTCATACGTGCTAAAAAAATAACAGAAAATTACTACTCCAAAATATGGAAATTCAAGAAATAGTGAGCTAGTTAATATATCAAATTCCTAAACTAATAAAGCGAAAATGAAATGGGGTAAATTTTGTTATCAAATTTAACATTATTATGACCCAATCCAAGTGGAATCAAGTCAAATGGATCTCATTTACCCCTTCTAAGAAATAGCAGAAATTTACTACCATTTCGCTACAAAGCATTTCCAGAATTCTCATATTCATGAGTTAGTAAGCAAATCCAAGTAGCCTAATAATTAATATGACCTTCCAAAGTTATTCTAAATATGAATAATGATTTTGAACCTATAAAAAACCTGCAAAATAATTCACTTCAATCATTAAACTCAATCCTACAACAAGAAAATAAGCAATACTAAATACATAAATATGCAAAACAAATATAAGAGATGCATGTGCATAAGAAGTGAAAAGAACATAAAAAAAGTTGTGCAAGAGGGCTATGAGGCTCTTGGGATGGCCAAGCCCAAGGAGGAATCAGATTCCTATGAAATAAACCAAGCCTTAGAAGCTAAAAATGAAATCAATCTTCATTATTGAATCAATCCAAGTACATCCCTGCAAGAAAAGAAAGTGGAGCTTCCAGAAAACAAGTTTTCTCCACAATAAGACTAAACAATGTATGCCCCTAGAGGCCAATTAAAATTAGTACTTATAAAAAATGATGAGGAATCATTCCCCTTGAAAGGAGGAATATTTCCCCTCCAAAATCCCTCAATTAGTGGATATGGTTCCCAACATTAGTAGTTTGCAGCAAATGACAGGGAACCCATTCCTAGATTTTCTCAATCATCGGAGTTCCTGAATCTCTCCATAATTTTTCAATAATTTCATGATATTTTGTTTATTTATTCTCTAATATTGATCCTCTAGTAGTATGGAGCAAGTCCCTAAATTATATACTTCTCCAAATCTCCATAATCTGCCCAATATTCTCACAATATCCTTTAAAAATAAATAATATTAGGCACAAATATGAAATTATCTCTAAACCTTACTACGAACATATTAAAGCTTAAAAAAAATTATTAAGTGTAGAAGGAGAGATTTAATGTATCTTTTATGCACATAAGAAAGGTTAGATGGGCCATAATTTATGTCTAATTTAGAGGCCCATCAATGGGGAAACCCCTCGCCAGGGTGGAGGTGTAATATTCCCAAATGAGAACAAGCAACAATATTCAGCAACACTGCTTAGAAATAATGCAGTTCAGAAAAGTAAGAGTAGGAGGCTAGTATGGAGGCTAAAAAATAGCACTTATATCAGAAAATACAATTTATAATGAGGCCCATACAATGTATAACAGGACATAGAAGACTTAAAGATAATAAATCCCTCAAAAAGAGTTGCTGCAATCACATGTATTCACTGCAAAAAGGCTTGACAACATTATTTTTATTATGCTACAATAGTTTTTTATTAAAACTTAGATTTAGAGTAAAATAATGCATGAACCATCACGTATATGACAGACCCATACACTAGAGTCTCTACTTTACATACCCCTTGGGGTTTTCAGCAATACATGAAGCACATGGAGTAGATCTGAGATCTAATGCTGCAGATTTGCAGAAATATTTAGAAATTCTATAGTAAATACAGGAGAATTCATATCAGATATGAATATAACATGGATTATATTTGAAATCCATGGATCACCACAGTGAAGGGAAGATTCCCAACACTAGAGATCTCTCCTCCAAGTTATGCCAAAAACCCTTACAACAACACCTACAGAAAAATGCAGATCTGGAAGATAGACTGTGCAGTAGGGTTCAAGATTAGTTTGTCCTGATGCCAATATGTGGACCTGAAGCTCCAATGATCCAATACACTCTTGCCAATGGGATAGAAAGCTTTCCCATTGAAAAGAGGCACTAGAATGGCCTAGATCTGAGTAGATCTAGCCTCCACTTGCTACAGCTTATAAGGAAAACCAAACCCTCAACAGGATCTGTGTTTTAGTTGGAAGAGGAAGCTTGGCCAAATGCCTAATAATGGACAAGATATGCAATACTCTTCCAAGAGGCCTCTCAAGGAAAGAGGTGGGATTCCTAATCAGGAACACCCAGTGCTAAACATCACTATTCTCTGCTAAATAGCCAAGAGAATGATATATGTCTAAACAGAAAATATATTCAAAAATATAATCCAATCAAAAACAACCTTCTCATGATGTCCTCCTCTTCTTTTATAATATGGAAACCTTGAAAAACCCTAAACCATCTCACTGAAATAGCTCTTTTCACATGAAAATCCTCCAACTAAAAATGTGTTGTGCCTTAATGAAGATCACTCCTTCTAGACAATGTTTTTGATTTGGTCATGGTTGACCTAGTCAAATGTCTCAGCCCCTTTCACACATAAGGGTGTTTATTTGGAATAGCCCAAATTTAGCTTTGTTCACATGTGGCATTGATTGATTTGTTGTTTTTAGGAGTTTTTATAATCCTCGTTTACACATTTATTCATGAAAGAGAAAATTAAAACAAAATTGAATATTCTAGATAGCTTGGGCTAATTGGTAATATTACAGTCCTCCCCTCCAAAATGTTGCTTTTCCTCAAACAACTAATAAGGTGAGTGCTGCAAGACATTTCCTCCTCCATTGGTGACACCAACATGAGTTAATATTCCTTCATGAGCCAAGGGTTCAGCAAACCATCCATCCATGAATTTCTCCACCAAAGTTCTCATGACATGCAAATAGCTCATCCATAAGGGGACAATAAATCACATGAAACAAACATGGTTTGCCCAATTTTCTCCTTGAAATATGAGTCATAAAGTACATGGAGAGTGGCCATCCCATAGGGAACATGCATGCATTCCCCCCTTCCTCCATATATCCCCATAAAAAGTACAAGTACATCATCAATATAGGGGATCAAAACAATGTACATACAAACAGAAATTTGTGCATATGGAGGTGGGTCACAGTCCCACATGTGGAACCAATGCAGAGCATCTCTTGCCTACATGAAATAAAGATGTGGTAAGTGGTTTTCGCACCACTTACTTGCTGCCCATACCATCTCACCATGGCTGAAAGTGTGAGATATATTTGGTGCCTTAAGGAAGTACCCATCATGTTGCAAATCTCCCTTTTCCTTCCAAGGGAGTGGCCAAATTTAGAAATGTTTGTGGCCCAATATTGGCCATGAGGCTTACAAGATATAATGCTCCTCCTTGGAGTCATGGCCTGTAAAAACATGGTAGAAGAAGGCATGAAATTAGAATATAAAACAGACAGAGCATGCTCTTTACCAACAATCCTCCTCATATCAATGGAGTGGTGCATAGATCTATTCTCTTCCTCAAAGAGAGAAAGAGAGGGCTGATTTAACTCTTTCTTAGAGTCATGTTGCTACTCCATGATCAGGAGATCAAGTCTCTTGTAGAAAAATGCTCAAAAATGAAGTTTCTCAGAATTGGTCTGAACTAGATTGACTGGAAAGAGCTCGGAAAAATGATTCTTTAGATGTGAATGGCACTGAAAACCGACGCCGTATGAGGAAGATATTCAGCTTTAAAGTTTGCCAATTTCAATTAAAAAATGGTCAAATTTGACTTTATAAAAAATATTTTTATTAAAAAAAGAATATTCCATAGAATATTTTGGGAAGATTCCATGGAATATTCCACAGAATATTCTGCGAGTAGCCAATGAAAGGGTGCCACGTGGCCCCAAGATCTAATTGAAATGGCATTTAAAATTTTTGCAGGCGCGACAGGATTCGAACATGGGTCGGGTCAATGGAAATGCAATGGACTGACCGTTGGACCAATGCATTTTTTTTTTTTGTGATACAATGCAATGAAATTGTATTTAACGTTTACGGTTGGTTTGGGCGGGGCCCGAAAGGGGGCCAACCTCTAAGGGCCAGCCCCCTCTACATGTAACCAAACAGCGGAGAACTGTGAGCTATTCACAATGGCGTGCAATGAAGTTGGGTCATGGTCACAAGGACCGACAGGAGGTGCGGAACCATATTAATATATGGTTTAAAAACTTTATTAAACTCCGATTTTAATTCAAAGTTTTTCAAACCAATTCCGCAGGTCACGGTCACGTGGCCTATACATAAGCACCTCAATGTTGGCGATATTATGGCGGAGTGCCCTAAATTTAGCACCCGTCCCCTTATTTAGCAGACTTATCTGGAGTTTCTCCACATTTAGTGGAGTTTTTCTAGGTGATACTGGGAAAACTTCAATTAGCCATAACTTTGGCTGAGAAAGTCCTTTTGAGATGAATTTGTTTTTTATTTTGGGGTATTGAAGCATTCTGGAGCTGTTGGGATAGGTTGCAGATCCATCAGGGTGCTCTATCAGTGATTTTATCAGCGATTTTGGTTGTGGAGCCACTAGGGCCTAATGAAAGATCAGCTGTGTTGGACTATACTTATCCAATGGAGGTGAATGAATAGTCGATTTATACTTATTTCAGCCTTCTGTTTCTGAATTTGCAGCTTATTTTGCCTTTTGAGGCTTTCTACATAGTGTAATTCATATTTTTAGCATTAATGAAAAAGGGAAAAGCCCAATTAGAGGCTTTTGGACCCAGCAGAGGTAGCCCGAGAGAGGGGTGAACTGCGTAAACAAATGCTTACTATTATGCTGTGCATTTTTGCTGTTATATTTCAGATTCTGCTACATTAAATAGTAACTTTTCATAAGTACACTTTTCCCAAGCAGCATTATACAGTGAACAAAACTCATTAGTTCAACTTCAAACCACATTACTTCATTTGCAGAATACTTGAACTTGCTTATTCACACATAAAATTTTGATTAATGAATAATTTGCACATAAACAAAGACTTTCATTGATCGGATCTATTTCAATGTTTACATTTTTTTTCTTTAGGCAGAGCCATTTTGTGGGCCAGAAGCTTCTGGTTTCATCCTTTCTAGTAAAGGTGAAATAACCAGTAAAAACCCCCCACTGTCAATCTCTGTATGAGAAATACTTTGTTCTCACAATTTCAGATCAGATTGGTATCATAGATCTAGGTTTTGGTTAAGATTTTGTGAAATTTGTGCAAGAAGATTGTGTTATTCTGTAAAATTTGATGCTTACTAGGCTGAAATTGAAAAGAGGGGAAGGTCAATTGGTTAGAGAACAAGTTAATCCTCAACCAAGGAGGGATGGAGTGCCATTATACCCACCTTCAGTTTCATCCTCATTAGCCTTAGAATCAGCCACAAACATGTCTTCCAGAGAAGGAGAAGTACATGAGGAAATGGATCCCAAGGAAGAAGAAAGAGTCTTTAGAAAATATTTCTTGGACATGACTGAGATGGTTAGGATCCTATACCAGGAGAGAAATGATAGGATTGCTGGAGAAGGGTCTAGAAACCAAAAAGAAGAAGGAGATTCTTCAGGAGGAAAGAAAGACAAAGATGAGTCTAAGAAATGGAATGGAGGAAATGGTGATCCACCATCTCCATCATCATCCTCTTCCTCCACATCATCCTCTTCAACTTCTGTTAATCAGTCACACAAAACAAAAACATCTCTTAAAAATCCTTTGTTAAAGCTTGATGTAAAGTTTGAGTTGCCGATGTTTAATGGTGATGTGAATGCATAAAAATTGGACAATTGGATTAGACAGCAGGAAGTATATCTAAGGATTCAAAATTTTCATGATGATGAAACAAAAATCCAATTAGCCTCTTTGAGAATGGATGGAGCAGCTTTGGTTTGGTGGGAAGCCAAAACCAGGGAGGAAATTAAAAAGCATGGTAAGATAACTCTAACTTGGAATGAGTTTATTACAGCTATTAAGAAACAATTTTATCCTCTTTCTCATATTCAGAAAGCAATTATGAAATGGAAAAATTTTAGGCAACTTAAGGGTCAAAATGTGCAAGATTATATCCAAGAGTTTAGAAGGAGAGTACTTCTACTTGGAGTAGACTTACAAAGTCAAGACACCTTGTTGAAATACATAGGAGGTTTGCACAATTATCTGCAACATACTATTCTAATGTTCAATCCTACCAGTTTAGATGAAGTCTATGTGCATGCTACACATTTAGAAGCTAGAGGAAAGAATACTTTTGATGAGGATAGTAATTTCAAAAACAAAGGAAAGAGAAGAGTTGCAAATTCAAGAAAAGAAAAAGGAAAGTTATTTTGCAAGAATTGTTCGAAGACAAGTCATGATGAAGATCATTTTTGGAAGCTTCATCCTGAACTGAAACCAGAAAAATACAAGAACAAAAACAAGACCAAGGAAAAGGAGAAAACTGTAGCAACAATTGAGCAAGACTTAGGGTCAGACTCGGGAGATGAGACAAAAAGCATAGCCATGGTTTTAAAGAACATTAAGGGGAAAGAAGTGGTGCAAGACACAATTCCCAGTTCCAGCTCTTTGAATTTTCACAAAGATTCTCATGAAGAAAAGAGGAGGATAGAGTGTTTCCATGTGAGGGTAATTTCAAAACATACCAAAATTGACACACTATTTGAAAGTGGGTCACAAGCAAATCTTATATCTTAAGACTTGGTCAAGCAACTTAAACTTGAGACCATTCCACATCCGAAGCCTTATCCACTTGGGTGGATATGAAAGGATGCCAAATTGCAAGTATCAAGGAAGTGCATATTGCGCTTTTCAATAACTGCAAACTTTATTGACAGAATGGAACTTGATGTGGTGCCGCTTGATATCTCAGGTATTGTTTTGGGAAGTCCTTATTTATTTGACAGGAAGGCTATCTTTCATCGCCATGAAAAAAAGTATCACTTGTTCAAAGATGGTAAAGAGTACATTGTGAGAGCTCACAAGAAGAATTTGGAATCTTCTTTACTCCATGCAAGTCAATGGAAAAGACTAGTTAATGCAAGTCAAAGTCTAACTTTGTTAATGTTGAAACGACCAGATTTTGAGCATTTTCCTTTTTATGATGTTGCTAATGATTTGTCTCAGTTTGATAACAGTTTGTATTTCAAATAAGATGATGTTATGTTGCACAAATTACCTTTTGGGTCAGCCAATGCAGTGAATGAAGTGTCAAAGAAAAACAGTGCAAGCAAGAAGGACACACAATTCAGCATGGGAAAAAGTTGGTTTCAGAATGGTAGAATTCGCCATGGAAACAGTTTGCAAGGTGAAGGTTATTTTAAGTCTTCTGGAAAGTTTTATCAGTGTAGAAAAAGTTTTTTTTCTGCAAATTACAATTCTTGTTCTGCAAATTTTAATAATTTGCATCATGACTCCGTCAATCTTAGCAATGGTCGATCAGTTGATTCCAGAGACAGATTATCATTTTCTCAAAAGCTTCATTTGATGAAATCGGGTAGATTTCAGTTATTCAAGGGTGGAAGAGTGGACAATCAGTCTCCACATCATCATTTTTAGTAATCAGAGAGATTTTGGGGTCCAAAAGCTTCCCATTTGGGAGGTGTGATCAGGAGATCAAGTCTCTTGTAGAAAAATGCTCAAAAATTAAGTTGCTTGGAATTGGTCCAAACTAGATTGAATGGAAAGAGCTCAGAAACAGGATCCTGTAGACGTGAACGGTACTGAAAACTGACGTCGTATGAGGAAGATATTCAGCTTTAAAGTTTGTCAATTTCAATTAAAAATTGGCCAAATTTGACTTTATAAAAATTATTTTTATTAAAAAAAGAATATTCCATGGAATATTTTGGGAATATTCCATGGAATATTCCAAAGAATATTCTGTGGAATATTCCACAATCAGCCAATGAAAGGTATTCTGTGGAATATTCCACAAGCAGCCAATGAAAGGACGCCATGTGGCCAGCCCGGAGGCCGCCACATGGCCCCAAGATCCAATTGAAATGGCGTTTAAAATTTTTGCAAGCGCTGCAGGATTCGAACATGGGTCGAGTCAATGGAAATGGAACGGACCGACCATTGGACCAATGCATTTATTTTTGTAATACAATGCAATGGAATTGTATTTAATGTTTACGGTTGGTTTGGGCGGGGCCCGAAAGGGGGCCAGCCCCTAAGGGCCAACCCCCTCTACATGTAACCAAATAGCGGAGAACCTTGAGCTATTCAAAATGGCGTGCAATGAAGTTGGTTCGTGGTCACAAGGACCGACAGGAGGTGCGGAACCATATTAATATATGGTTTAAATTTTTTATTAAACTCTGAATTTAATTCAAAGTTTTTCAAACCAATTCTGCAGGTCACGGTCACATGGCCTATACATAAGCACCTCAACGTTGGCGGTATTATGGCGGAGTGCCCCAAATTTAGCGCCCACCCCCTTATTTAGCAGACTTATCTGGAGTTGCTCCACATTTAGGGGAGTTTTTCTAGGTGACACTGGGCAAACTTCAGTTAGCCATAACTTTGGCTAGGAAAGTCCTTTTGAGATGAATTTTTTTTTGATTTTGGGGTATTGAAGCATTCTGGAGCTGTTGGGATAGGTTGAAGAGCCATAAGGGCAATCTATCAGTGATTTTATCAGCGATTTTGGTTGTGGAGCTACTAGGGCCTACTGAAAGATCAGCTGTGTTGGACTATACTTATCCAATGGAGGTGAATGAATAGTCGATTTATACTGATTTCAGCCTTCTGTTTCTGAATTTGAAGCTTATTTTTCCTTTTGAGGCTTTCTACACAGTGTAATTCATATTTTTAGCATTAATGAAAAAGGGAAAAGCCTAATTAGAGGCTTTTGGACCCAACAGAGGTAGCCCAAGAGAGGGGTGAACTGCTTAAACAAATGCTTACTATTATGCTACGCATTTTTGCTGTTATATTTCAGATTCTGCTACATTAAACGGTAACTTTTCATAAGTACATTTTTCCCAAGCAGCATTATACAGTGAACAAAACTCATTAGTTCAACTTCAAACCACATTACTTCATTTACAGAATACTTGAACTTGCTTATTCACACATAAAATTTTGATTAATGAATACTTTGCACATAAACAAATACTTTCATTGATCAGATCTATTTCAGTGTTTAAATTTCATTTCTTTAGGCAGAGCCAATTTGTGGGCCAGAAGCTTTTGGTTTCATCCTTTCTAGTAAAGGTGAAATAACCAGTAAAAGCCCCCTACTGTCAATATCTGTATGAGAAATACTTTGTTCTCACAATTTTAGCTCACTCCAACTCCAAAATGTTCATGCATCTTTGACAATGCTGATATAGTTCTTTTCAAAGCCCTCCCAATAGTAGCTCCTCAAGATGATGTCATTGAGCTTCATAGAGTATGTGTGGCTGAAATAGAACTCTTCATAAGCCCATTTTAGTAACTTCTCCTTGAGCTTTGAGGCTCTAGACAAGAATATCCTACCATGGTTATAGATGACTCCATCTAGGATTGAAAATCTTCCATCATGTAGCAAGTCATCTAAAATCATGCAAGTGTGAAGATCCCTGGAATATTCCACCAGTAGTTCGGATTTCCAATATGGATCTAATTTTCCCAACAATGACAACACTGATAATGTGCCATCTGAAAATTCTGCCATGTTTCTACTCTTCTCTTTGACATTCCCCATGTCAAATGTGTATGTTGGAAGGTCATGCCTTCCATTTATCTCCTCCTTGACACCTCCCATGCCAAAGGTATAAAGTGGAAGGTTGCCATTCCTTCCTTGCTGCCTCTCTTCCCTATGCACATGCTCAAAAAAAAATGGAAGCTCTTGGAAGGTAGTCTCTCATGGAAGGCTATCATCTATCCAAAACCTCCTTGGGCTTGCCAAAGTATGCATGTGTGACCACCATCTCCCATCATGTATGGAAAAGTGTTCTCCAAACAGGTTTGTCTCCTCATTCAAGGATTGCCTTCCTTTCTCCATGATGGTGTCACCATTCATTCTTGCAACATATTTTCTCAACGCAGTATGAGATGAAATAATGGATAATGGTGATAAGGGAAAAATACTTTCCCTCTCCTTCAGCCTCCCCCATACTCTCAATGATGTAGTATGGCCTTATAGTGCTTCCTTTCTCTTTGGATCTATGAAAGGAGCATCAATGCATGAAACATATTTCATCAAATCTGAATCATGTGGTATCCCAGGGGGTATACCACAGGATAATGATGTCTCATGGCTCATTCCCGTGTGACCCACAGATGGGAACATCTTATGACTACTTCCACTACGCAAATCCATCTCTGATTTTTGTGTGGAAGTATCATAATAATGGGGTATCACTCTTATGGATGCAAGAGTGCTTCTAATTAGAGAAATTTCCCCATCTCCTTCTCCATGCAATAGAGGATCACCTCCTATCATATCATTGCTATGATCCTTTATATTTTCTTCTTCACCCACCTTCTACAAGATCTCACAGCCTAAGGTGCTCCCTTTAGATGTAGTTAACTCATGAACACCCATCATCTCCTTGGTGTCAAGAGTCTTGATCACAAAGGTTTGATCTTCCATAGTGTGTGTTTCCAAAATTGGATGCAATGTTAGGATAAATTCCCTCCATTGTTTTGTCTCATTGTCTATCATAATAGACACATGCTGCTCATTCTCTTCATATGTAAGATCCTTGGGGCCTTCTTGTAAAGATACAAGAGTCCTCCTAGTGGAAGAAATTGCTTCATCTCCATCTCCTAATAAAAAGAGATCTCCTCTTGCTGTCACAGTGGAGAAACCTTTCAGCTCTTCTTCTTTCTCCTCCTCATCATTGGGGCATGCCTCATCAATAGGATATCCTTTCTCTTGATCTCTTCGTGAAAAATGAACACTTATGTCTTCCTATTGAGAAGAATGTCCTTGCTGAAGTGGGGCCTTTTCCCTTGGCAAATCATGTAGCAGCTCTTTAACCCTTTAAACAATGTTCTAAAATGGAGTTATCTTCATGGATCTTTCCATATTATGCAAAGGTTCTAAATTCTTGGGCTTAGTTTTGTTACCAAAATAAATTTTAGATGGCTCAACATCAAATCTTTTCACTAATCTCCTAGTGAACTTTGCATAATTAGATATGTTTACATTTTTCAATGAAGAGGATTCAAATAACCGCCAGGCATAAGCATTACCTTGGAGGTGCAATGCTACTACTCTTATGGCTTCTTCTTCTGACACTTGATGTAGCTGAAGATATGTGTCCAACTTCTTTACCCAAGACTCGGTTGAGCTCTCAAGTGATCCATCAAATGTAGGTAGAAAATTCCTACCCAAAGTGGGTTGCATGCACCCTCTTCTTCTCCTGTTTTTGCTGGATCTTCTTTATTCTTTAAGTTGAAAAAACTCTGGGAAGCTTAGATGATCTTTGAATATTTTAGACTGAGATTCATATTCTTGGAGATATTCACCGAGAGTCTCCTCTTTTGGTTTCTGTCCTTCTGCTTCTTCTCTTGCTAAGAAAGTAGGCATGCTACAACGTTGCAGATCTGATTGTGTGGCTAAATGCTCACACACAAAGTATGAAGAGTTGGGGCTTCCTTCATGTGAAAATATCTCCAAAGGATCAGCATGTCTTTCTTTCCTTATTCCCCTGATCTCATTCTTCAGCTCATGTATAGTTTGGAATAGAGTTTTTGAGAACTCTTTCCCTTTCATTCTTCCAGATAAAGGGGTTTGAACCTTGTCTTCTTCGTCTTTATTGTAATCAATATTCTTCTTTAGTGTTTTATTTTCATAAAAATCTCCTTATAGAGAAAAGCACAGGCTGTGCCAAGATGATTTCTCTGATACCACTGTAATATTCCGAAATGGGAACAAGCAACAATATTCAACAACACTGCTCAGAAATAATGCAGTTCAGCAAAGTAAGAGCAGGAGGCCAATATGGAGGCTAAAAAATAACACTTATATCAGAAAATCATATTTATAATGAGGCCCATATAACGTATAACAGGACATAGAAGACTTAAAGAGAAGAAATCCCTCAATAAGAGGTGTTGTAATCACATGTATTCACTGCAAAAAAGGCTTGACAATGTTATTTTTATTATGCTGCAATAGTTGTTGATTACAACTTTGATCTAGAGAAAAATAATGCATGAATAGTTAGATCTATGACAGATCCATACATTGTATAGTCTCTACTTTACATAACCTTTGGGGTTTTCAGCAATACATGAAGCACATGGAGTAGATCTGAGATCTAATGCTGCAGATCTGTAGAAATATTCAGAAATTCTACAGTAAATACAAGAGAATTCATATCAGATCTGAATATAACATGGATTAGATCTGAAATCCATGGATCACCATAGTGAAGGGAATATTCCCAACACTAGAGATATCTCCTCCAAGTTTATGCCAAAAGCCCTTACAACAAAACCTATAGAAAAATGCAGATATGGAAGATAGACTACACTGTAGGGTTCAAGATCAGTTTGTAATGATGCCAAGATGTGGATCTGAAGCTCCAATGATCCAATAAACTCTTTCCAGTGGGATATAAAGCTTTCCCACTGAAAAGAGGCACTAGAATGGCCTAGATCTAAGTAGATCTAGCCTCCAATTGCTGCAGCTTACAAGGAAAACCAAGCCCTCAATAGGATCTGCATTGTAATTGGAAGATGAAGTTTGTTCAAATACCTGATAGTGGACAAGATATGCAAGACTCTTCCAAGAGGCCTCTCAAGGAAAGAGGTGGGATTCCCGATCAGGAACACCTAGTGATAAACAACACTATTCTCTGCTAAACAGCCAAGAGAATGATATATGTATAAATAGACAATATATTCAAAAATATAATCCAATGAACAACAACCTTCTCATGCTGTCCTCCTCTTCCTTTTATAAGATAGAAACCTTGAAAAACCCTAAACCATCTCACTGAAATAACTCTTTTCACATGAACATCCTCCAACTAAAATTGCGCTGTGCGTTAATGAAGATCACTCATTTTTGAAAACGCTGTTGATTTGGTCATGGTTGACCCAGTCAAATGTCTTAGCCCCTTTCACACATAAGGGTGTTTATTTGGAATAGGCCATATTTAGCTTTGTTCACATGTGGCATTGATTTATTTACTGTTTTTAGGAGTTTTTATAATCCCCCTTTACACATTTATTCACGAAACAAAAAAATAAAACAAAATTGAATATTCCAATTATCTTGGGCTAATTGGGAATATTACAAGAGACCTTAAAAAACCCAACCTCCTTATTTACTCCCTCCACCTCAAACTAAACCATAGCCTCCTCACAAAAATACACCTAAGAAAACTCAAATTATTTCTCAACACAATCCAAAACCAAAAAATAAGAAGGAACAATAGGTTTATAGTGGGGAGACATCCTATCCTTATTATGTCATGGAAATACAAGAGATTAACCTTCGGTCTGGGAAGGTTCTCCCACATAATCAACTTCCTCCTCCACCTGAAGAACTTGAAGAGGAGAAGGAAGAGAGTGTCCCTCAAATCCATGCACCTCCTTATCCTGAAAGGTTGGTCCACCCTAAACAACACACCCCATAAGAGGATGAAATTCTGGTAGAACTAAAGAAATTGTGTGTCGAGATACCCCTCAAGGCAATCAAAGATGCTACCATTTACAACAATCTTATTAAGGAGTAATATTTCAAAAGGCCTGGGATAAGAAGAATAAATGCCCCCACAATCAATGTTTTTGGACAACTATATGAATTGATGCTTGGTAGCGTGATATCTCCAAAGTACTTGGATCCTGGTCTCCCAATAGTGGATGTGCACATTAATGGAATTATGGTCTCTAATTTCTTGGTTGATCTTGGGGTTTCAATCAATTTAATGACTAGGGAAACCATGTTGAAGCTCAACCTCCAAGGGGATTTGAGGAAGACCACTACAATGTTGTAACTTGCAGGAAAATCCACAATATATCCTAAGGGAGTTATTAAGGATGTGATGGTATCCATTGAATCTTAGGAGTACCCCACTGATTTCCTGGTCCTCCATCCAAAAACCAATTCTAATGGCTATCCTCTCATCCTGGGAAGACCCTCGTTGGCCACTGCTTATTCCTACATTAGTTGTAGGGTTGGGAACATGACTATTAAGAATGGAAATTTATGAAAACAAATTGCATTGTATCCTCATCCTCAACATTATATTGAGCATGATTTAACCTTATGGTTAGAGGATGAGGAGGAATAATTTTATCAGACATCCCTCTACCCATTTTTCACTCTAGACATTGTTATTGGAGGGGGGAATCTTGATGAATATGACCTTATTGACCATATCTTATAAAATCATCCTCCCAATTCCATATAAGTTGATGAGTTGATGAAATAATATGAGAATAGTCCTTGGGTTGATCTGTAATCTATTGAATCTATCCTGGAACATGCCAATAATGTGGAGATTGGTCCATCTAGAAATCTAAATATAATCCTTTCTCTCTGCTGAGCAGGAAGAATAGTTATGCAATTTTTTGAGAAAACACCTCTATGATTTTTATTGGAATTATAAGGAAATGAAATATGTGCATCCCTCAGTATACACTCATCATATTTACATCAAATAGGGATGCAAGCCTATGAACCAACCCTAGAGAAGGATGAATCCAACTCTTCAGGACATTTTGAAAGAGGAATTACAAAATTTACTGGGTGCAGGGTTTATATATCCTATTTCAGATAGTGAGTCAGTGTCACCTCTTGTTTTAGGCCCCAAGAAAAATGGGAAGTGGAGGATCTGTGTTGATTATTGAGAATTTAAAAAGGATACAAACAAGGACCATTTTCCTTTTCCCTTCATTAACCAAGTCCTAGATGGCCTTGAAGGAAAGAATTTTTTCTCCTTCTTGGATGGATTTAGTGGATACAACCAAATCAAGATCAGGCCTAAAGACCAATACAAAACCACATTTAGATGTCCTTGGGGTACCTTTACCTATAGAGTCCTTCCATTCGGTCTATGAAATTCCCTTGCTAATTTCTAGAGGGAAGGTTAAGTATCATTGTTGAACTTGTTCATGAATTTTTTGAGATATACATGGATGATTTCACGCCTTATGGATATGACTTTAAGGAAGCTCTTTCTAATATGTGCAAAGTCTTAAAGAAATGCATGGAAATGAATATTTCATTGAGTCGCAAGAAATGTGAATTTTTGATAAATGCAGGGACTGTCCTTGGCCATTATTTATCCAAGGAAAGGATATAGGTTGACCCAAATAAAATTTCCATCATAAAAAGGGCCCCTATCCCTAAAAATCAAAGAGATGTTAGGATTTTCCTTTGGATTAGATTGGTATTATAGAAGGTTCATTAAAGACTTTAGTAAACTGGATTCACCGTAGTTTGGATTTTTTGCTAAAGATTCATAATTTTGTAGGAAAAATAACTATTAGGAATCCTTTGAAGTACTAAAAGATAAGTTGACCACTGCATCCATCCTAAGGGGTCCCAACTGGACATTACCTTTCCATATACACACATATGCACTAGATAAAGTTGTAGGGGAGGCCTTAGGACAAGTGGAAGACATATTTCCTTATGCTATCTATTTCATTAGTAAGAATATTTCTAAGACAGAGTTAAATTATACTGTCATTGAAAAGGAACTCTTGAGTGGTGCATTCTTTGAAAAAGTTTAAGCATTATATCATAAGTTATCAAAATTTTGTTCACACTAATCATGCAGCCATTAAGTATTTAATGAATAAACGTAATGTCAATTCTAGGATAATTATATGGTTTTTATTATTGCAATAATTTGATTTGGCTATTATTGATAAACTAGGGAAAGAGAATGTGGTTGTAGATTTCTTGTCAAGACTAACCCTGCCTACAGAAAAGGAAGAAATGGAGGATGATAAACTTCCAGATGAACATATCTTTTCCACCTTAGTGCTTTCTCCTTTGTTTTATGACATAGCCAACTACTTGGTTGCTGGGTGGTTCTCTCCTAATCTATCCTCTAAGGAGAAAAGCAAGATTTTTAGGAAAATTTCCCCATTCATTTGGATTGGGGGAAGTATTTTCAGACTAGGGCTAGGTAAAATCGTGAGGAGATGTGTGAGGTAAGAGGAGGTCTTTGGAATCCTATTAGCATTCCATGATGGATCATGTGAGGGCCACTTTTATTTTAAGAGGAAAACCTTAAAAGTTCTACAATAAATTTATTATTGTCCCACTTTACATCAAAATGAAAGGAGATACACCACTAGGTGTGATCAATGCCAAAGGATGGGTAAGCCCACACCAAAGTATGAAATTACCTTAAAAACTCAATTGAATCTAGATTCATTTGAGAAGTGCAGCATGGATTTCATTGGACAAAAAAAAAATATATCATTTTTTGCATATATTACCTGACTAAATGGGTTGAAACAAAGGCAGTAAAGGAAAAAATTGAGTAAGAGGTGGTTGAATTTATTAGGGAGAACATATTCTACAAGTTTGATTTTCCAAAGGAGATAGTTATTGTTCAAGGATCATAGTTTACCTCAAATATGATTGAATATCTCATGAAGCAGCACCACATCAAGCATATGAAATCCACTTCCTATCACCCTCAAGAAAATGGGTAGGTGGAGGTCACAAGAAAAAAATAGAGAACATTCTAACCAAGGTTATTAACAGTGGTAGAAAATATTGGGCAGAAAAACTTGTGGAAGCCACTTGGGCATACAACACCACTTGAAAGACCACCACTAGATTCACTCCATTTGAACTAGTTTGTGGGAAGAAGGCCCTGCTGCCTACTGAATTTGAATACAACACCTTAAGGATGGTAGTTCAGTTAGAATTGGAACTCAGTACAAAACAACAAGAGAGGATGCTCCAAATAAATGGTCTAGATGAATTTTGGTTGCAGGCTCTCCTGCACACTGAGGTAATCCAACTACAAAGTAATATTTGGCATGAAAAACTCATTAAGGAGAATATTTTTCAAGACAGAGATTGGGACCTACTGTATGATTCTAGATTCAAGGATTTCAAGGGAAATTTGATGAAAATATGGTTGGGTACCTATCTAGTAGAAAAATGTCATGAGAATGTGTCTATCCATATCCGAACAATTGATGAGGAGGAAATTCCCTTACTTGCCAATGGTTATAGGTTGAAGTTGTATAAAATACCTATGTCCAAGGAATAATTTATTATTTCAATCAACAAAGAGTTGAATGTGATTGGGAGGCTCACAACTCTCAATACTCAAAACTTCTAAAAACAAAAAAGAGAGAGAGAGAGAGAAAAAGAAATAAAGGGCCTAGGTGAAAACCTCTATGAGGCATATAAGGCCAAATATAGGGTTGAAAACCTCTATCAGTCATATAAGGGAAACCTTAGGGTTGAAAACCTCTTCTAAGGTACCTAGGGTAAGAATGAAGGTTGAAACAATTTGCAGAGGTAGCCTGCATGTCTCAAGAAAAAGAAAAAAAAGGAAAAAATGGGGAAAAACACAAAAATGGAGTTCTTACACCAATTTTTCTAACATCTCTCTTTTTCAAGAATCTAGAAAATCAACAGAACTATGGCTACAGAACAGATTCTACAAGATTCATTCCTTCATTTTTCCAGCCATCCATTACATTTTCATCCTCTTCAATCACCTCCGTACCTCTCTCCATCATCTAGACAACAATAGGGTCGTGTTTTTCCTCTTTGAAGTGCTATAGGACTATCTTGAAATTCTAAAGGATTACCCTGAAATGATACAGGAGGAGCACAAAATGCTACAGGAGGTGTTAGCCACCTATAATATTTTGTTATACCAAAAGGTGGCTAAGATATTTTTTGAGCCTCTAAGGAACATATTTTATCACTAAAAAATTGTTGGCTCTTGAAGTCTCTTTAAGGCCTCATGCCTCTGTCCAAAATCCTCATTTGCTGTCCCATTTTTTATATACTCAGGAATTTCTGCTGACTCCAACTGAAAGACTGCTGAAAGATCGCCATTTCTCCTCTTCTCAAAACCTTTCATCTGCTCCCCTTTCTCTCCATCAAAACTACCTTGTTTTCATAAGTCCTCTTCTTTCCATTTATGAAAATTTCCCCTTCCATAGTTAAAAACTCACTTTGTAACTATTTCGGAACCCCCAAATCCATTAAAATCCTTGAAAATTTCTCATAAAAATCAAAGTTTTATTACTATGGACCTAAGCCCCTTGGGCTAAGTCCTAAACCACTTCCCCCCACATGCCCATGTGTTAAAACCAAACGCCAAAGATTTCGGTGCTAATCGCATCGCAAATATCCAAAGGGTGCATGACTTTGAACCATTACAAAGCTCATTTTCCTTTGTAAACCCAAAAACCCACTTTCCGAAAGTTCTAAGTTAAAACTTAAAACCATGTGCTGAATATAAATGGGTTGATTGAAAAGAGCCGATCGCACAATCGCAATCGGAAACAATACAAATGGGTTGATCGGAAAGACCAGGATCAATGGCCCGATTGCGATTAGCCCTTGTCTTTATAACTCCTGGGCATATTACATTCCGTGAAAACCCCCGGCCCCGCAATCGGGCGCCTTTTTCCTTTACCTATATTTTATTTCCGCCCTGATCCATTGAACCTTCGTTTATATTAAAAACTTGGGGTTTTGATATATTATCAAGGTTTCTATCGGTTCGTTCTAAAAACTAATCTCCACCGTTGATCGTAAGCCGATCAAACAGACAGCACCCAATCGCATCGGGGTTTTCCATCGCATACACTTGTTTGCACCCGCCTATCGGCCATCCCCCGATTCACTCTCTGCCATCGATCTGATCTGTAGATCGACGGACAACGCTTAATCGCATCGGAGTTTTCCATCGCATGCATTTATTTTTTCCCCCGATTTCTGTTCCTCCGATTCGCTCCCCACTGTTGATCTAATCCTCGGATCCAACGGCTATCGCTTAATCGCCTCTCCACTCTCGATTGCGCAATCGCATTGGAGTTTTTTGTTTAAATCGCACACTTTTCCTCATCCCTCCTATTGCGACTACCCCAATTCATTTCCCACCGTTGATCTGAATCTTAGATCGACGGTCTGCGCTAAATCGCATCACATGTTTCAAATCGGTGCATTTGCTCGCTACCCCCGATTGCGATCCTCCGATTGAATCTGGACCGTCCACGTGTCCAGATCGGACGGTCCAAAATCACTCCGACTTGTTCATATCCCCGCTCTCCTTTTCACCTCGTCTACGCAAATCTCCCACCGTTGGATGTTTTCATCTGATGGATACGCTCCTCCCCCGCCTTCTAAAGTAGTTTTTCCCCAAAAATGCAGGATTTCTTAAAAAATTGTTTGTGTTTTGCAGGTCCCAATGCTTTTTCCATTATAACAAAGGAAAATAAAATTTGAGGGTGACGATCCTCTGGTCTTTCGTTTATCAAAGGGAAAGAGATATAGAGGGTTTGAAGACATGTTTCATCAACGCTTCATAGGCGTTGATGCCATACGAGCCCAGCGCGGCCCTGCACATCAACAAGACATTGTTTTATTAAAAACATAGTTGAAAGAGTATCAGTGTTGAAGAACAGAGTGTAGCAGAGCAGAAGATTGAAGACAAATTTAGGGATTACGGCTAAGATTGACTATCAAAAGCCTAATCCGCAAATTAAACACAGTTAAAGAAAAAATGTACTTAGCAGGCAGAAGAAGCTTCCCATTTAACTTCTAAGAAGATTAATTCTCGGCTAGTAAAGGCCTGTTGCCTAAAACCACATTTCAAACCAAGAGCTGATTTATTGAAATAAATGGATACTAACCTCATGATGAGGTGCGCCATGAGAGCAGTAGAATGAAAATATACGAGTTACTCTAAAACATGCCTGAGCCTCAAGTCCAAGCAAAGCTTCCATAGAGCTTTGATATTTGTGTGAAACGATTAATGTAGTGATCCACTGTAAATTTTCCCTCCCGAGCCTCTCGAAGGAGTGAGAAATTCACTACGCATTCTTTATCTCCTTGAATGTCGGTTAAATCACACTCCTGTCTCCAATCTTCCTAGTGCTTCTCTGATTCATAGAAATTGACATTGCGAACTTTGAAATACACTTGAGCTCGAGACTTCTATTTATCAGTATGATATTAGAAGCTCACTGTTTGTGCTGAAATGAATTGATTTGAATAGTGAAGATGATTGCTGAACTGAAACATTGGACTTAAAGATTGTAACTGGTTTGAAATCAATATAAAAGCTGTTTCTTGGGATCCTGGTCTTTATCACTGGTGAAGCGCTTCTTTCTTTGTTAATCGTTTTCCTTCTATGTATGCCATATTGTTCATTTTCCCTCTGTAAAGAACAGTTTAAACAAGGTTAGGATTTTCTATATAGCAGTAACCTTCTCTGGCTGAGAAATATTTATCTTAATGTTTTCTTCAGATTTGTTTATTTAAGAATGATTCAATACAGTTTAAACAGTTAGGAATTTTGGCGTTCCCTCGTCCTTCTGTTTGCTCAAACATTGTTCTCGAATGTTATTTCCATTATTTTCTATTAAAGTTAGACTAGAGAAGATATGGTTTGCCTTGATTCCTAGATTCTTTTCTCCAAAGGCAGATTCTGAAAGTTTCCCTTGGTGTTGACTGAAAGCAGACTAGGTTTAAAAGTACTTTATCTGATCTTAAGTTACACTCTGTTTTTCTTATGTGTTTTCATACTTTCTGAAGGTAATTATGTGGATTACTGGATTGTTTGTCAATTAAGCCGCTTTAATAAGAACTTGCCCAAGAAGTCTATGGTTAGCCCTGTCCTTGGTTGGTTTTAAAACAGTGACTTAAGAGACTTTTCTTGTTTGGACTGACTATAAATCCTCTGAGAAATTATTATCAGTTTCCACCCCTCCAACATTTTAATGTTTCCATTTCATCATTTTAATCTCAATAATCTTGTGGTATAGATAACTTGCCCCTTGGATCACACTTGATTTTTTTGTTCAATTAAAGCCCAGATATGGCTCCATAGCCCAATGGACTAAAAACTAGCGTTATATCTATCTATCTTCCAAAAAATGTTCTATTTGCTTGCAACTTCTCACTTTTGAAACTTTTGCACTTAGGACGTCCCCCTCAGGTAACATTTCATGCTCAATCATCCAAAACAAAACAAAACCCTTGGCCTTCATAACTAGCCTAATATCATTACCTTAAGCTTTTCAAAGAAAATATCCATCTTTGTACATATTGGAGAGATCCCTCTCCGGATTCAGGAGGGCTAGATCCTAGAATCCCAAATTTGGTTGAAATGATGTTAACTCTGTGATTGGACTCTCCCAATCTTGCTAATAAATTACAGAGACCTAACATTTCTGGCGACTCCACTGGGGAAACTTTAACTCAGAATCTCTGGTTCCATGACAAGTGTTCTATTTTGCAGCTGAGCCACCAGGACCTAACATTTCTGGCGACTCCACTGGGGACATCAAACCCAAAATCATTTTCATTTAAAGATAATCATACGACGTCAGAGATTTGGTTCATAGAGCATTTGCTTTATTAACCAGAGTAAAAAGCAGCCTTTTCAAGCACTGCCTATTATAGGTAATCATGATGGAACTTGTTTGAATCAGTGAAAAACTAGGTAAACCCTAAGTTTCTCTTAAGACTTCATCTAACCTTGAAAAATCAGCTGGCTTAGCCATAAGAGTAGACTGCCTTTGTCTCGCAACCTTAGCTATGTTTTGAAATGAAGTTAGGATATTCTTAACAAACACAAAACTAAAAAATGACTTAGAAAAACCTAAAAATATTTCAGATTGGAATTAAATAAAAATGGTGGTGGACCATAAGACCTTTTACCTCTGAAAGGAGCTAAAAATTTCCACTTGGCGACTCCACAATCCTAGCAGACCAAATGACTCCACTGGTAGAAGACCCTGAACTGATTGACCGGACACAGTGACCTCTTTTCTGATTTACAAACATGATTCCGAGAATACAACAAAGATATGCCCCAATGAGTAGAGATCATATCCCTGGGTTTCCACATAAGATGCCCCAGGTGAATTGGGATGACAACATGCCTGCTTTTCAAGGTGAAAATTTCGATGAACCTCTATTACATCTCATCAAATTTCATATACATGTATGGAGGTTGAAAGTTGAATGGCATGAAGACTGCCTAATGAAAATGTTCATGTTAACATTAGAAGGAAAAGCTAGGGATTGGTATGAATGTTTAAGATCTTGTAGTTTGTTTTCTTTAAGAGATCTTGAATATACGTTCTATGAGAACTATAAAGAAAACGCTACATCATTATCATTGGGTGAAATATATTATGATCCATCGCAAAACATCAGCCAACACATTATAGATAATGAGGAAGCTTGGGAAGAGATGCATCCCGAAGATCTTTTAACAGCCATTCATGAGTTTAATCTCCTACTGAAAAATTTTAAGAACATAGATGAATCACTTGAGGAAGAAAACAAACAAGAAATAAAGAACATTCGTCAAGATTTTCCTGAAAACTTAGATAATGATTCATCATCCCTTATAGCCGAGGCTCAAGAAGACATCCAGCCTCAAAATCAGTCTTCACAAGAGACAGAGAACTGTTGTACTCCTGTTCAAAGGAACATAGAAACATCCTTCCCTTTGACAGAAAAAGAGATAGATCAGACTATTTATAAACAGCCAGTCTCTGAAATTTTTTACGAAACAAACACTCTTACCCATTCACATAAAGAAATTTGTTGTATAGATTTAGAAATTTATCTTGTAGATCAGTTAGAAGAAAAGAAAACTGATGACCCAATATGTTCGACTAACAAAATTTTTTATTCAGATGATTTTCCGAATTTCAATCAGTCTGATGATGATGATGATGAGTTCCAAGAAAAAACTAATCATGCAGGGCAACCAGCGTTTGATTGGTGTTATCATTTTCACCATCACCAGCTTGAAAGCCAAAAACATCCATTTCAATCCATCACTAATGGCTTTCACATAATTGGAAATCAGCAGCCTTTCAACTCAGAAGGTGAAGAGAAGAGCAATAAAGAAATTTTTGAGCAAAAAGAGCTTTCTCTTGAAAAAGAGGAAACCTTTAAATACTCCCCTCCTCAAAAATATAATAACCTGTTCATACAAATTAATCCACTGAATACAAGCATACCAGGGCCACAAGAGGACAACACTGTCAAATATGATGAGTCCTCCAGTTCAGAGGATGATGAAGATGAGGGAGAAAAACAAATAGAAGACTATCCTGATGTGGATATATCATCTTCTCCAGAAGAAACTTCTCCCTTCACTAATATTAGTTTGTCATATAAAGAGCCTGAATTTGTATCAGAAGCAAGCATATGTTTAGAGAAAGAAAATATTTCATTGTTTGCTATTGTGCAGGTTAAATATGACGATACTTCCAAGCTACGTACTGAAGAGATACTCCTCAAAGCTGAAGCCTTGGAAGCAGATGATCTACCAATTGTGGAGGATCAAAAGGAAGAGAATCTTCATCTTTTCTTTGTTGATCCTATGGAAGAGTGTGTGGAAATCCCGACTGGCTCAAATTATCAAGCATTGATCCTTTGCAAAAGCCAGAGACATGAAAAGCTGTCACCTTCTGTGATAGCCTCGGTTTTGAAGATTAATCTTCAAAATATACTATGGATACCTCTGACAAGCAGCCAGAGTTTCTTCTTCTTCTTGACATTACTCAGCTGGCTACATTGGCACTTTTGTATCATATGAATATGTAAATACTCCATGTTTAGAATAGGTTAGATAGGAATGTCAATAAAGCTCAGTTCCGAGCATGTAGTTAGTTGTTGTTTTCTGCTTTGGATAAAAATCAAGAATTCAAAAATACAAAAACAAAGAAAGAATGAAAAGAGGGAAAATTGACAAAACAATAAAGGTATAGCCCCATACCAAAAAGAGAAACAAATCTGAAAGTGTGCAAGCTTAAATGCCACTCCTACAAAACACACTTCTAGTTAGTCAAACTGTTTAATCTTGACTAATTAGCTTTCAATTTTCTGCTGATAGGGTAGTGAATTTGATTTGCCAAACCATTTAATCTTGGCTTATCAGTAGATAGATTAGGATAGAAATTAAAGGTTCAAACATGTTCAAAATCTGAACCAAAGTTTCCAAAGAGAGATGACTCAAAAATGTTTTATTTTTCTGAGTCATAAAAGAGAAAAACTAGTTCTAATTTTCCCAAAATCTGAATCAGATATCAAGAAAGAGACAGCTCAAAACAAAATTAAAAACA